>JASXSY010001106.1:0-273612 GCA_034509805.1 Sipha maydis
GCACCGGTTATGGTTCACGTGCGAGACACAAACATAGAATACTCTCGACCAACGATGGGATTGCGCGATATTATGATATAAATGCTTGAAGTACTATAATAAAGTATTATTTACTTAGATTTCAATGTTGTTACGACGAAATATACAAACAATATGTACGATACACTCCCTTATAACCACTAACGGTAAATACGTAGTCGAAAATATTATTGTTCAAGTAATAATATTATTGTGAAGATATTAGGGTAAGTACACGACGATGTACGAATCAAGTTTTCGCAGTTGGTACACCTGCAGCTTAAACATTAGAAACTTTAAGACAGAAACACGAAACCCTAATAAAACAATTAGGTTCTTTAATCCTAATAGAAACATAGAAAATGTTAAGCTATATTATAAGATATATAGGCACACTTTATGTAGAGTAAGCTAAAATAGGATAAAATTATAATATTATACAAGCAATAAAAATAATAAACAAATCGTTAAGTTTACATTAAATATACATAATATAATGAAGCTGTCCAATTTAACTTTATAAATAATTTAATAAAATGCTACAACTTAAAATACTTAAGAAAAATTGTGTAGATAAATATTTATGTTCTCACAGAACATTAACTGTCAAAATTCACGTCAGCAAATTTAAGTTCATCTTCGGAGGGCAGCAAGCCACATCAAACAAAATATACTTAGATAAGGTCTGGTGCATAATAGTTGCGATCTGGCTAAAATGTCTATAAAATATAGTCTAACTAATACTATACTATGAATGTTCAACTAAAACAAACCAATTATTACTTAAATAACTGACGTTCCGTAAATATAGACCATATTTTTCTTACTGACATGTAAAAAAGAATAGCATGTGTTTAAAATTATTAATAACATTTATATAGTATGAAAGATGGTCTTCAAAATCAAAAAGAAGACCGTTCACCAATATTGGCAATATTTGTCTAATGAAAAATTAATAGAATTATAAATACTCGAAATTAATGTAAGTACATCAACGTTGAAATTCGAAGCACGATATAAGTTAAACAAGTCTATAACTAATCCCGTCTCCACTATTTTGTCGGATAGAAAAATAGTATACAAATATTAGATGCATTACATTCATTAATATTGTTTGAAATATTTTCGTACTAAATAATTTCATTTATAAAATGTAAAAATGTACTTACATTGTAGTTTATTTCTTAGTATAATATATTGTTATAAGATGTACAAAGGTGTATTTGACATATATTTAAACCATGAAACAAACTAACGTTATTCAAACTCGCATCGACTACAAAAAGGTACTGCGCGACCGAAAGTCCCGAGACGAATGTGCCGTCAGGTCTATCTAGTTAAACCTATTCATATATTATTATATATACACCCTAATGATGTTCATAAGCAAATGAGGGACGTGAAGGCAAAAATGTGTTGATTATTTGTTTTGTTATTTTTTTTTTATTCTCACGCCAGCCGACCAAAAAGAACACTCTCATTCCATTGTTTGCGTGAAGACATGATGGGTTCCGGAAATTCGATAATTTTTCTTTCCACGAAGCCGTTTTTTCCTACACTATACCGCTGGTCCGCAGATGTTTTAGGAAATAATTGAATGTATGTAAGAAACGCCACGGACGGTAACCACGGCAATAGTTAAATGATAATTATTACATCCGTACACGCAACTATCTTTTATAACCTAGGTTAATGCGACACGATTTTATTTCCAACTCGTTTGCCTTGGACAAAAAAATAATTTTTTGTTACTATATATGTTATATTAATTTAACTATCAGTGACAAGACCTTAATGTTCAATCGACGATAACTCAGGTCCTATTTGTATAGCCATCACTGGGACTCAATGTTAATTATCTTGCTGCTGTTCAAACAAATACATAGGTACCGACAATAATTTCTATGAAATATGTATAATCGTACATCAATGTAGCACAAACTATTATATATTATTACATCATACATTTATACAAACCTTGTCTTAATGAAAAATCGTTACACTACGCGTATTTACACGAAACGACGTGTTTTAATGCATGTGATTTTGTGAATACGTGAATAGTAATACTAATATAACGATTAGTTTATTATTAATTCTTTACAAATATTAAAATAACAAACAGCAAGGCTCGTGTCATTTAAATTACAATTCGGAAATGGATACACGCATCGGTGGGCATTTCATCGGTTAAGTTACTTATATACACATAATATATACAATTGTGTTTATATATATAAGTTTCTGCCTGTTAACAGATTTATGCACAATGACGATATCAGTGTCACATAGTAAATAGATATACGTGATGAAACACATACAATAGGTAGGTTAATTCTATTGTGCACGTAATGATCACCGAAAACGAAATCGTATGTTTTAGCGGTTATGGATCAATGGATTCGAACGATGAAGATCTTGAACGATTTATACGATACACAAATAAATTTTGGCATCTGACGAACTGTTTTGATGCAAATCATTTGATAAAATATATTTAGTTGTATTACTTAACCACTATCGTCGATTCTAAGATGTCCTTTGTTTTGATATTAAAAAAAAAAAAAATCAGCGAGTATTAAGTATTGTAATGTTTTAATGTTAATGTACTAATGTAATGTAAAGCTCTGGAAGAATGAAATCGATTTGATGTGAATAAATCTTAAAAGTGCGAAGGCGCCAAAACTTAACTTTGTCCGGGTCCGAGAGGGACTAACACTATTATACCTCAACTACACACCCATTATATGTACTAAATCATGAGGTTCGAATAATGATTGACCAAATAGATCGGTGATTCACGCTCGACGGACGGTTGTGTTGATATTGCCAAGAAGGCAGTTACGTCATTTACAAATATACGCGAGCATACAGCCAGGAAAACGCGGGCGGATAGACACGATCACGATAAAGCAATATACATCATAGCAGTGATTCTCAATTCGGGAGAAAGAAAACATCGATTCCAAGGAGGCACAAGTAGTCATAAGCATGGGGTAAATTTTAAGATTATTTTATTATTTAGACATAAACGAAGAAGAGGAACGAAAATTAATAAGAATACAAATAGCTAAGCACTTATTAGTAAATTGACGCTATAAAAGGAATATAAGGGACTTAATAACTCTAGTTTTACTTGACTGTAACACAAAAAAGTTAACTTTTTTAAAATTAAAATTTACTATGGGCTGGATACTTTAATTTCTTAGATTTATAAAGAATATATGGAATAAAAGTGTTGGGAAACACTGCACTAGAGACACGATATAATAAATTCTCGCAGCCGTCGCGTATAGTGTAATGCATACGAGCACATTGTGTTCACAATATATTCTATGGGCATAATATTATTATAGATACGTATAGCTAAACTGGAAAAACAAAAGGTGAGACGAGCGGAAGACCGACCAGCAGTGGCACGAAGTCGGGTGAAAGCCACACGCGTATGGTAGGCAAAATACTTGATTGTGTTCATCGCATCGCGGTAAATATTCCCACACGATGAAAGCCTTGTGCACGTGTCACATGATATCGTGTAAGCAAAATTAAGAAAAAATAACCGTAGTTGCCGATATGTACCAGGTACACACCTCGAAAATCAATAGAACAAAAAATAAATAAACAGTGTGAAATATAAGAGTTTTCGAATTGGAGTTGATCAAAAAAAAAAATAAAATAAAAATTAGTAAACTAATATAAATACGTGAACTGTTTTAATTAATACACATGATGATTTTATTTAAAATATATATTTTATATTATATTTAAATAGTATAGTATAGTTAGAAAAACGTAGCTTTACGTGAACCAAAATATATTACAAATGATATATAACTGTAAAAGATGATCTCAACGTAATTATACAAAAACCAACTTAGAGTAGTAAAGTTTGAACTATTTTTTCAAGTTGAAGCGATTTCAAATTGCAGTAAAACTATAGGGAAATTGTCACATTTAAATGATATAGGAAAGGTCAGCGTCTATAATGTATTATAGTAGTACAAAGCATCACAGTCACTAATGGCGACAAAATTGCTCCCCTAGGCTCTTTAATAAAACATACATTACACTTAAATTTTAATAACTTTAAGCATTGATTATAAATACTATATAGTACTATATAGTATTTATAATCAATGCTATAAATCACTTAAATTCTAACCGAAATGAGGGATCTTACATTGGCTTAAGAGTGATATTTTTCACAATTTCGGTTGTAAATATTTACCAAAAAAAGATTAAAAATTAGAATCGGTGGTATTTTTATAATTTTTTTCTAAAGTTATCCAATAATAAAGAAAAATTGATAATAAACAAATTTAAATAAAACTAATTGAACTATATATATAGCACTATGGAACTTATATAACAAATTGAATATAAAATTACAATATTTTATTTGAAAATCGTATTCAAAGATAAAAGTATAGCTATTTCGCTAACGTATTATATATTAATGTCTGAAAATCGGACGAATTAAGCCAATTAAGTATATCTCGCACACACTGAGTATATGTTTCATTTTGTAGGTTAATTGTATAATAAGTGTAATAACTGTTTTGATTTTGAAGTCCTCTGTGGCCCGGTAAGTTGGCTCACGGGGAGACATTTGTTCGACTGCCTCCTTTA
Source organism: Sipha maydis (assembly GCA_034509805.1). NCBI lineage: Eukaryota > Metazoa > Arthropoda > Insecta > Hemiptera > Aphididae > Sipha > Sipha maydis. The sequence goes on from JASXSY010001106.1 coordinate 4,648, forward strand.
TAACTTCCTTCCTCCAGCACGACTCTATGTGATGCTGGTATACAATTTTTTCGTACGAAAAATGTCTTAAACCTGATGCACCAAACTATTATGATGTGCGCGCGAAAAAGTACCGCTGACCCGTTATCGTACAGTATTATAGTATGCTGTACGTATTACCTGACTCCAATGTGGTCGTCTCGAAATTATAACAATGTGTCATTATATATTGTACATACGCGCGTGTATAATGTACCTACCTAATCGATAATGTACACAGCACATTATTTGTGTCTGGATGTCAACGAAAGCGTCGAACCAGAACCGGTCATATTTATTCCATTTTCGTCCATTTAAATACAATTTAAACAGACAATTTGTTTGAGCGGTCCCACGCACACGCGTTTTGTCGAAAACTTTTTTTTTCCTCATTGCATCCGGTCGACGAGTAGTACAAATTAAACGCAATCGTTTCGAGGACGACAATACATATGATAGAGGTTTTATACTAACCCGCGCGCGTATAGGCCGTATCCGAAATGAAACCTATTATTATACATGTTTACGCGAGGCATATGCCTTCTATTGTGTTGTACAGGTGCATATTATTATGTGTGCAGATTGTAACTGCGATGATATTCGCAGTTTTTAATTAAGTGATTGTAATTCCATCTGTGTTTTTTTTTTTTAATGTTATTAATAAAATGTCAATGATACCTTTTCAATTAGTTACATGTATAGAGGTAAACGAGAGTTTCGTGGACATTATTTAAATGAATCGATTGTTTCAAATTTTGTTTTTTGCCTTCTTTGTCGAGCAATGCTATTACAATCAAGTACGTCTACAATGGTGTTCATCCATACTCGTGACCCCATGGTTTCTGTAATGCTTTTCGGGACAACGCCCTCTTCTCTTCGTGCGCATTCAATATTATTCACACATTATTATATCATATCTTATTGTATAGGTATATTATGTATATGTGTATCTTAATCATCTCACGTAAGCTCGCCAAACCGTGTCTAAATAATACATAATGAAGAGCAAATATTTTTCATCACGTCGTATTGTATTGTTTTATTATTAACATGATTTGTATAACGTGTATTGCATATTGTAAGTATGTGACTTATGATTTCATTTGTAATTCGTCATAATCCAAAACCGCAATCTCAATACAATTGATAAGATTGTTTATGGCATTAATTTCAATTTAAGTTGATATGCTTCGTTGGCAGTTAAAATTTGTAAACACTTAAATGTACCAATAATACATGTAAACAACATTTAAAATGTGTACGAAATGCTCTGGAGAAAGTTGGTTTAAAAAATATTTAATATTAAATAGGTATTATCTATAGCTATAACTGGTCAAAATCGTACTTGAATTAAATAAAAATATAACAAATATTTTTTTTATCAAATTTCAGATAACTATATACAAGAAAACCTCCCTCAACGAACACCTTTCAATAGCAGAAACTTTCAAAAACTGATGTTTTTCGGGAACGGGGACATTTTCATTACTTTTCTATAGGATAACCTCTAAATATGGGAAACTCTAAATAATGGAGACTTTTATGAAATTTAAATTTTTAAATTTGATAATTTTTATCAAAAATTAAAAATAATTGTGGAACACTAAGTCTACATTATTAAATTATATTTTTTACATACATTATTATAAAGTTTAGTGTATCTTATCTTATCCAACCGGTCGTTGAAATATTATCACGTCAACGAAATGTTATTACTAATGCGTTATCGTATTAGTATTCAGTTATTTGTGATGCCAATACGGACGTATTTTTTTATAAATGTCAATTTTTAAGATGTATACATTTAATTAGTGTAAAAATTAAAATTAATCTAATTTATATTTTAATTTAATTTATAATTTCAATTATCCGATATTTAAAGGTTTCATTATGTATTTAATGTTACATTAAGAAAATTTCACATGCACTGCAATAGATAATTATTTTAATCAATAGTTTTCGTTGAAATCAAATGCATTTGGTTTTCTCTTTTTACAATTTATTTAATTGTAGTTCTTAAAAAAATTTAAAACATCGAGTTTAAATACTTTATGGCCGGACAAAAAATAAATGTAAACACATGTTTGCTTTAGCATGTTTTGGCAAGGTTTGTAAACGAAACATACGTCAACCGTTGCCGGAGTGCGAATTTATGGCTACTATCCAAAGCACTATAATTGGTCAGCATCGATGCAAAAGGACGTTTTTACACGAGTGCGATATTTTCGGCAAAACTGTGTACCTACATAAAAGCTATTATATTAACCACTCTATAATACTTACACATAGCTTTTCAGACTTACTGAAAATATAGTAGCAGTGTGAACGATTCTTTCAACACGTGTGTACATGACTAATTTTTGCGACTCAAACTATTTCAAAAGTAAAAAGAGTTTAATTTAAAAATACTACCTTCAGTTAAAATATTTTAATAATTGTTATATATCTAATGACGGAAGTGTGAGAAGTAGTAGGTATACAGTAATTTCTTTAATTTTAAACTCAAAATTCTTCTATTAACGGATAGGCAGATGCGTATATAAAAGAAAATAATTGTACTTAAGCTTTTCACGTATTGAAAATAGTAATTAACTATGCGAAGAAATTTGAATAAGCAATTACATTAATACTTAATTTTGATATTTTTCAATACAACATAAAAATGACACGAACAATTTCAATCAGTGTTTTTCGAGATATCTTAAAAATTATTTCTAGTCATTAATTTTTTTAAAACGTGCGTGTTTAAAATTATATAAAAAGGTACATGTAGATAATAATGATGGTAACTTAATTTTTTCTGCTTAAAACAGTTAGGTAATTTACTTGGTAGTCAAAGTTAAAACATTTTTAGAATAGTAATTACCTATTAAAATTCAGAAGTGACTTTAATGTCGACTACTTATTTTCGGAAAATATTTTGACATAAGGATATAAACATATGAAAGTTTATCTCGAATCAATATTTTGTTTATTTTCGATTGACATTAAAACAGATAGTTTTATTGCACAGTATAAAAACGTTATTGTTATTATCATATTATTAATATTAAATTAGAAACTGGATAACATATTTTATTCTTAAACTCCATTAATTATTAAATATGTATTATGATTCGTTCACTAATTTGTTTTTAAAATATGTAAGTATATGTTTACAACTAGTGTTGAGCCTTGTATAAATAATTATCAAGATAAAAAAATGTATTATCTATTATTTTATCTAGATAGAAATAAAAAAGTTATCTATTAATCTATCTTAGATGAAAACTTTAGTTATCTACTGTTTATTAATCTAGATATTTTAGATTCTAAGTGAAACGAGGATTTATTAGTTTTACCATGATGTGTGTCTTATTTATTTATTTATAGCTAGTACAAATGATCCGAACAACAATTTGTGGGGTGGTTTTCGATGGAAAATGTTGTCTAGTTGATGCTTTAGAAGTTCAAAGGTTTTTAAATTTTCCAACAGTTTTCCCAATAATTGCGGAAAAGTGATAGAAAATTGCAAAAAACAGCAGAATTTTCGAAACAAAATTTCGATTTTGATTTGTCATTATAATTCAAAATGTATTAGTCGTTGGGACTTGAAATTATCACTAAATATTTAAATAGCTTTTTTCTATTGATAATAAAAATTTCAAACGATTTTAGATGTTTTTGTGTTATTTATAGACATTTGAAATTATAGAATTTTCGTACTTTTTTTTTGTAAAACGTCCATAAGAAAAAAGGCTGGTAAAAAATGTTTAAAATTTTATGCAAATTGCAATTTAAAATCCGTTTTTTTTTTAAAACATTATCTGTTTTTTTATCTAGATGAATTATGATTATCTTTTATCTTTTATAAAGATAATTTTATTTGAACTTATTTTTATGTTTATCTAAATAGATTTTTAGTACACTATCTCCATCTTTATCTAGATAAAAAAGGATTTATCTGTGCTCAACACTGTTTACAACGTCAGACAAAAAAGGGATATTTATACTTTTATTAATGTATACATTGTTGTATTTTCCAAATAGTCAAAATATAGGTACGACTGTTCAGTCATTTTGGATTTCGGTTATATCCAGAACACAAAAATATGTATTGTTTAATATTTAAGATGTGCTATCTTAAATATTAAACTATACATAGTTTTTTACTTATATACTTGACGTACTAGATAAAATTCGTCTATTAATTTATCATATCAGGAAATTAATCTGAAGTGTTAACGCGCAAAATCTGAAAGTCACTGATATGACATTGAAAATTAAACACGATTATGGGACAAGAAAAATAAATAAATACAATTTGACACACGCATAGGAAAAAAAAACAGGGAGAAGGGATTTAATGCAAATACCGTAACGGTTTGTGTTTATATAAGCGCCAAGCCCACCGTCCGGAAAAGTTCGGACACTCGGTTCGAACACACGAGAAAAAATATATATAATAAAAAAAATTTATTTTTAATTTATTTTTCGCACAACAGGAAAAGATATCCAATTAGTTGGTAGGTTCCTAAACAACGAAAACGTTAGTAAACGATCTGTAAAACCTTACATTAAATATAACATTCAGGGAGTAAAACGACGATAAATCGTGCCAAATCAGAATAAGGGAATTCTCTGATAAATGTACGCACAAAGATTTTAAAATGTCTAGATTAATTAGACTAAAAATACAATTCACGAGAGATGAGATCGTGATTAAAAACTATAGTTCTGTATGTAATGTATGATGAAAATTCTATACATAAAATTGTTACTCGAAAAATAAGAATTACTCGAATTTATAAACATGTTAAATATATTTTAAATTTGAACAATAGTTATAATATACAATTTTGTCATGATAAATATATAATTAATGATTCCCATTTGCCAAAATTATATTTATTATTTGGAGTGTACTTGAAGAAAATAGTAGCTACATCATAAATATAACTACGAAATGAAATAGTTTGTTTAACGGAATCATGTAAAATACTCAAATATTAAAACTATTATAAAACTATACCTACCTATTTCACAATTTTCATAATGTTAAAATATGTTTTTAGTATGCGACTTATCTTATTACATAGATGATTCATAAAAAATATGAACCAATCAGCTACATAACCTATATTCTTATTTCAACACGGTTCGTTTACCAATCGTAACATATGGCTTACGAATTTTATATATTTTATTTTTATTGGTCAACAGATGTCTACAATTGTATTTTATATAATTGTATGAACGGTTTAAACATTCAACCAATTATTCAGTACGCCATATGCTTATTGTTCAATTTTGTTGTATGATTAAGAACATTATTTTATAGTCAATTTTTATACACTCAATTTTTAAATGTTTGCACGATTTTACGTTGTTTCGATGTTCTATATTTATCCAGACTAGGTTTTAAAACACATATTTTATGTATTAACTAAGCTACAGTGTTTTAATTTTTAATGGATGCTAACTATCAGTAAATAAGATTGTAATAGTTGTGTTTACGTAACGCTTGCTTGACTAAGTTAATTTTATTTAGTTTGTATAAACTTTATAAATAGTATAATTTTAATATTTATAAATATAACTACAATTAATTAATAAGTACTAGTAAGTACAGAAACTTAAATTATTGCATCTTAATAAACAATCGATCATGTTGTAGAAACAGTGACCTTGTTGAAACATCTCAAGTACACATATTATTTATATTATATTGTTGTAAGGGTAGATTTATTTTATTATACTATGCATGTATACACTTATTTTAAGATTTTTATAAGAAAGTAAATTATAATTATTTTTTTTTTTCAAGCCGTCCTTTGCGTGATAAAGATAAATTCACTCGACAAAATTTTGTTCCGTGTCACCATAATACAATCTTGGATACGTTCCAGAATGTCTGGCAGATTGAAATCTCTTGTTTTGTAAACTTTCTTTAAATAATGAATAGTATTTATACATATATTGTAAATCTTCAGCAATGTCAAAATTTGATAATTGTCTCAGTGAATTTTTAAAATAATTCTATGGATGTAAGCAAGAAGTTGCTGAAAAAACATTTTGTTTTTAAATTCAAGTTTAAAAGTACAATATTATACATAAGTACTTAATTAAATGAAAATAATATTCAAGAAAATGTTCTTAAGTGTTTTTCTATAATTGTATGTTATTAGTTAGACGGCTTAACAATTAATTTAAGTAAAAAATATTTATTCATATATACATATATATATATATATATTTCATATAATAAGAATTTTAATGAATGAGGTGTAGATAATGTTTGTTGTAAATAATTTTTGGTTGCCAGATTTTTGAAAAATATTTCTTTTAACCTTCGATATACTGAACTTGTATTTAATTACTGGCCACATTTCTTAAATATCTCCTACAATCGAATAAAAATAGTAAACAATATGTTTGTAATAACGATTATATTTCTATCGACCCCATTAATTTTGTGGCGAATTTTATGTAACAACAAGGTCATATTTTCAAGTGACTGTCAATGTTAGCGAATATTTAATTTTTCCATTTGTATGTTGATGCAATTTTTATTATACATGTACGTTTTATTTTAGTGTACAATAAAATGCGTAGAGTTTATTTAGGATAATTTTTGAATAAAGTGGGCGATTGTCGGAAAAATTTATCTACTAAAAATAAAGTCAATAATGACCTTCAAATAAAACTCGTGCTTTAATTATTCAAATGGCGCCTAGACAACATTGTGACATCATTAACAATTTACTCCTACCGGAAAATAATAAATATCAGAGATTTTATAAAAAGTCGATAACCTATAAATAGTAATTACAAGATTTAATTATATAAAGGTATTTACACTGATCATTAAAGATAATATTATAATAATTACTAGCGGAAAGTATTCTTTAAAATTATGTTCTCATTACTAAAATAAGTAAAAATATTGTTATAAAAATGATATTATAAAAAAAAAATTGTACCACTTATTGCCTATTCACATGTATACCATAGGATATGTATATATGTATATTAGTTGCTTATTTAGTATAATATTCTAACTACGGATTTATAACAATTTTCTCAATCACAAAATCAATTATCAGAAATCATAAATGTATTATTAAAGTCAACTTTATATAATTTTAATTTTTATGAATAGATATATAAAAATATCGAGATATTTACTAAGCTTATTATTATTACTATTGGTAAACCATTATATGAAAATGTAAATATGGTAGGTATATCTAATACAACTTAATATGTCTTATTATAATAATAATAATAATAATAATAATAATATATTATGATTTTTTACTATAGTATACGGATAGTATCCGTATACGGAAAAATTCCAATTAAAATAATTTATAATATGACTACTCTTTTTTTACGAGTATACTCTAAATTAAATTTAAAATTTAAATTGACAAGTTTAATAATTTAAGGATTTAGCTAAAACTAATATAATAAAATTAATATTTAAATTACAATAGTAAAAATAAATAATTAAAAAAACAAGAGATTTATATATCATAATAGTGCAACAAGTGGGCGTATAGTCAGTAGTTTTAACTTATAACTCGGCGGTTTTTTTTATTAATTTATTGTAAAGATAGAAAATTATCAACATACAGACAACATGTTTACATTGATATTTGGGTCGTGTCTATAGGGTTTATTTTTAATCGGCCTCATTTGCTTATGGGGCGTATTTATCGTCAAGTGGCGAATTCAATTTCTAAATTCTGGGTTCTAAACACAAACTATGTATAAGAACAACTGTAAAACATAATTCAACTTAAACTGACGAATCGATAAATAAATCATGTAATATATATATATTGATTTGTATTTATTACAAATATATTCATGAATTCGAAGAATTTATTGTTCGAGTGTAATATATAATACATACACAATAGGCTATCACCAATAACTCATTGATATTAGATTTTAAATACTATATGTAAATTGTGGATTATAATGTTAAGTAATAATATTATTCCAAAATAATTACACTATCTAAATACATGATTAATATTTATGTTCACGAATATTCTATTAAGAATAAACACATAGTAATTATTTTATTAATGCACGAACAAAACACCGTTAATAATTTTACATGATTATATATATATTTATGGTACAGACGTATAGTATCTATTACGCAATTTAGTTTATTTGCATAAAATAGTACAAAACAGGCGTATAATGAATACATTTAATACATGGTGGATAAATTATTGAACAAAATAATAGAAACTTTTTTCTTTTGTCATTAATGATGTTTAAATGTATAAATTACATTACTACTTTACACGGAAATAAAAATATAATAAACTGGTCTTGCTTTAGCTGTTGGCAGAATAAAAAATATAATTTATAATGTAGTTAATAATTAAATAGAAATTTCACAAGTTATTTACAAACTATCCGACTAATTGCCTTCCATAGCGATGAAAAAAAAAAATTAACTAATTACATAATTTCTAAAATAGGATTAGTTCAGTGACGCATATTTTGAATCTCTATTGAGTTAAATTTGTTTTAAATCTATAAACACGTATGTATATAAACCTGCATATAAATATGTTAATACATCAAAACTAACCTTCCATTCGTGGTAGTATTCCTCCGTTATACCCATTCTGAAAGAATTACAGTGATTTGAGTATTCGATTCAATGTTACCGGATAAGAGAGATAGAATTAATAATATGTCTCCACTATATTTTATTAGTTTAAGGGGATATGTCTCGAGGCTTTGAATAGCGTCGCACCAACTAACGGATTGGAAACGACCGTTTTACAGCATCTGCACCAAATCAGCATATGTGCCCCTCCATTGGAAGACAGAAAGCCATAATTTATAATTAAAATAAGAAAAATATACTGTACCGCACCAGTATTATAATGACCAACGGCATAAATGTTTCGACCCGGTTATCGGGCCACGCCGCTGTCAACCGGATAATTATAGATAGTTGCCAAGTGTTGGGCAGAAGGGAAAAAAAACATCATATAATCTTATTAACGATGACGGACCGATGGAAATGATTAGCTCACAGACGTCATGTGAAAGAACACACAACTCCATAGTATAATACAGAAAGAATAACTCTCAGAAGAACGCAAAAAAAGAAACGGGACCTTTCATGTTATTGTTATCATGTATCGGGTAAGGGATATGTATTCAGATTGATAAACTCAGTGATTGATAATTTGACAACATAAGAATATTTATATATAATTTTTTTTTTCTTATGATGTTTATTTACTTAATAATTAATAAAGAGCGCAATGTTTACTATTAATACAAAGTCTGACTGTTATAGAGCAAATTGGAGATTTTGATTTTATATTAATGCATATTTTATAAGCCATACATAATATATACCATGGTATAGATCAATTAGAACCCGAACGTATATATTCTATCAATATCATAAATTTTTTTCAATGACACTAAAAAATTTAAATTTAAATGCATATAAATCCATTAGAAATCAAATATAAGTATGCTACCGAAAAAATGCATCATCAACATAAAGAAATTACAAGATGTATTATTAGACATTAGCCTCCAGATGTCTCGGTGATACAACATATAACTATACAATTTATTAATCATTAATGAGGCTTCTTTTAGTATTATAAAATATTGTTCATTTTTTTTTTTTTTTTTTTTTTTTTTTTTTAATTCATCGTAAAAGCAAAAAGTATTAGATTCTGAACGGAGTGATGGAATCTATTTTTTAAATGCGGTTTGTAATACTTTACTAATTGCCTATAGGACAGTCTGGTTAGTATAAGTGAATTTTATATACAAAACGTATCATAAAATATATACAATGTATATTACACATACCTCTTTTACGAATTGGTTCTTTTTTTGATAAAAAGATTACAATTTGAACTATAAATGTTTAGTTCTTAATACAACGTTTATCGAAACATACTGGTTGATTAACTTTATTAATAATGATATATTTTGTTTTTTTTCTTGTATATATTTTATAATACTAATTCTTATTGTAATTCAACAGAAATAATGTTACATATATATTTTATGAAGAACGCAGTAATCAGTAAATGTATCTATTAGTATTATCATAAATAACAATAATAGAGCAAAGTGCAATTATTATTAATTAGTAGTAATGAGTGGGCTATGAAAGTAAGTGCAAGGTCAAAAGCACAAATTATATATACATTTTCGATACCTAATATTATTTTTCTGGAGCAAGCTTTTCCACATAATTTGATCTTGCAACATTAAATTATGGCTTTGATTAGTAATAAGAATAATCAATTTAACATAAAAACAAATATTAAATATCTAAAATGTATATCATGGATGGATTCATTAGCATTTATTTTCCATTATAGTAATCAACTTTTAATTAAATTTGAGTAATATTGGAGAGTTAAAGATGCTTCAATGGGTTTTATTTTGGAGTTTAAAATTGCCGTGTCATTAACGTAATTAGCAAGAATAGTTTCGACAGTTTTGAAAATATTAGACGTAAAAATACTGAGATCATGAGATACATCAATCACTTGGGGAACCCCTTCTTAGATATGAAAGAGAAAAGAAAAATAATTCTTTGGCTAATAGAAAATAAATGGTTTTTGAAGAATGAGTAAATTATTATAGGAGCCGGAAAAAAGGTTTAACTAGAAAATCAGTATCAAACTTTATCAAAAGTTTGTAATACATCCAAGAAATTTCCTGGAATTTTTTTTTCTTTTCAGTATGGGAATACATTTTTTTTACTATAGAATTTGTTTCATTGTAGAATAACTGAACCGAAAACCAAATTGTACATTGGGGATGATGTTTTGTAACGTTACAGTAAATATAATCGAATTGAAAACGAGTTTTTTAAATAATTTAGCAAGAATAGGATGTAGATTTGTAGATCTGTGTAAAGAGGCTTCTACGTTTGTGGGTTTTCTTGGGTTTTGTGAAAAATTATAAATATTTTCTATAATAGAGAAAAATAAGATACTTAAAGTTTAAAGAATACATATTTTTATCCCATAAACAAGTAGGCATAGGCGATTCGAAAATGTGAATAATTCAGAGAGTTTATTTTATTAATTTTAATTTTTTATTTTATTTTATCTTCGCCGAACAGCAATTTATACAAGAATTTTAAACGAAAGTACATAAATTAATATAAGTAATAAGATTACAAGTTTATTACAAGAATTTAAAATGAATGATTTGATAGTTTTACAAAAAAATAATTATTACAAGTAAAATGTAAAAGTAAAGTATAAACATATAGTTGTGTATGTTATAAGCTTAAGATAAACTCATATTTTAATTTACAATTGTATAATTTATAATTGCTATTAAATATTATTAGTTAAAAATAAATATTCCTAAGTTTTCAAATAATAATGAGGTGCTCGAAAACCTACTAGACATGGATTGGTACTTTATATTACATATGTATACTATGTGGAAGATTTGTATTGTAGACGCTATCCAATTAATATTTTAAGACACCTATATTATCTCTGTTCTAGTTTGAAATTTCCGTACTAAGTATAAACTTGGTGTAACGTTTTGAGGATATCATTCTGTCATGGTATGTTGTTTAAATTATTTTCAATGATAAAGTAAAAATTTAAAATAAATAATTGAAAAAAACTGGAAAATTCTCCTATAAAATTTGGTTTTAAACGAACACTACAGAATATAACAGCATTATCAAGAATTACAAATACACAATTTATTATGCCCAGTCAGCTGTAACAAAAAAAGTAAATAATAATAGTAATGTATATACATTTGCATATACGGAAATTCATTTTATTACTAAAAATTAATCATTAAAAATTGGCAACGGGTCCTCTAGTCCTCTAAATTATTTTATCGTCCATTATAGACCATTCAAGATTGTAAAAATAACATGGTCTAAAATTAATTATAATTAGTTCAACGACATTAGTCAAAAAGACCACGTTATCCGGGTTCTAATTATAAAATGTACTGTTTCACGGGCATTGTGAATAAATGACACCCATATATATATATTCGTGTAAGCAATATTTATCAATGACAGTGTAAAAAATGTAAAGAAAACAATTATTTTTATTATTCAACAGTAAATAATAATCGGATATTGAATCCTAAATATTTCTCATTGAGTTTATTATTATTATAAATTAAATAATATTCATAAAGATACGAAGAAATGGATAGTTATAAAAATTATAAATAATACGATCGGAACATGTATTATCATATTATAAATTACTATTTATGTTATCATTTTTGACTTTCGTTCATCATGTTCTTTTCAATTTTTATTGGGCGTCCACTAATCGTAATAGTGGACTGTGGAACCGTTAGACTGAATAATAGCAATCAGAGTATGACTAATATGCAGTCACTAATAACTAAATTATATTGTATGCAAATACGAAATATTTAGGAAACAATAAAAACACTTAAGTAAACATACGCATATAGAATGCATAATAATAGAAATGATGAAATGTATTTTATACGAATTCTACAACTAATTATAATTAAACATCGCAGATAAATGTGATTTCGACCCATTACCCACAAGTTACTGCAGCTATAAGCCATACCTATATATATAAATAATATGTTAAATTGTATTAGATGTTGTGTACATTGTTCACACAACTATTTAAATTTAATGACCGATATATCATAGGTCTCAATTTTTTTAATGTCACAATACATTGTTAACGACATTTGTGAAAACTGTTTATTTATTATCTAATACTAGTGGATAAAAAGTACCATAATAATCACAATATGAACCAATTATATTATAGAAAGCTAGATTAAAAAGTAGGATGACTTAACATTACTTCACATAAAATTTATTGTATAAATATCTACCTATACTCGATTATATATTACAGGTGGCCAACATGAATAGCAGAACCATAACTAGGGTCAGGCGATTGAGGCACTTGCCTTGGGCGCCTGAAGCTTGGGGGCGCAAAAATATTAAATGATTAACTTAAGAAAAAGTTTTAATTATTGTATAGTTTTGGATTTATTACAAATGATTCACGATAATAAACTAAAAGAATCGTATCCAAATATTAAAATTGCTATAAGGATTTTTCTTTCGATACCCATCACGACAGCTTCATGTAAAAGGAGCTACAACAAACTTAAATTAATAAAAACATATTTAAGATCTATAATAGTTTAGGAAAGATTATCAAGCATGGACATACTTTCGATAGAAACATAAATCACTGGTAAACTGGATTATGATGAAATTATTGATAAATTTGCTGACACAAAAGCAAGGAAAATTAAATTATAAATAATAATTGTTTTAAATTATTTTATTACATTATTATTATTATTTTGAAATATCTAATAATTTGCAAATATAAAATGTATTTGTTTACCATAATATAAGATGATAATTAATAGTTATGTACTTGTGGCTAAAAATGTTATTTCTAGTTTTGCTAGAAACCGAATTACAGTTTTTCAGATTTTTCTGAATCGTATTATACATATTAAAAGCTGCGAGAGTGTCAATCCAACTACCTAGGGGGGCGCATTGCTTTAGGCATACTCAGGATAAAAAATAGCTCGGTACGGCTCTGATGAATAGGTTCGCGAGCTACATGGCTCAACTTCGCGAGCTAAATAATACAATGATATCAAGAGCCGAAAGTTTATAGTTACATTTTACATAATTTGATATTTTTTTATAAACTTATATTTAAGAAATTAAAATCCATAATAATAATAAAATAAGATGTACATTTTAATATTATAAATAAAAGCCTGAGCCGCAAGTTGGCCACCTCCGATGTACTCGTATTATCTAAATGGCTACATAGTAAATATGGCATAGCAAAAAATAACTTCGTTTAAATTAATGTATAAATTTGTTGTTTACAAAAATTATAACTTTTAATTATCGTACTATTATATACATACATCTATATCTATGTATATAAGATATATATATACTCGTATATATATAATGACAATGCAACACTGAAAAGTATCATATGGTTTCATTTAAACAGAAAAAATTTGCCATAGATTTAATTAAAATCATTTATTGGATTAAATCAATGATGTTTCTCTGGAATTAAAAAAAAAAAAAAAAAAATTATTCATAATTATTTATAAATAATTTTATTATTTCTCTATAGTTAATAATGAAGTATTTTTTTAAAAAAAAAAAAAAAGTATTAAAAGATAAACTAGACAATTCATTCACATTCATACATCCTAGTACCTAATCAGTGGCGTAAATCCTTTTTTTTTGAGGGGCAGGAAGGGTGTTTAAGAACTTTATTTTCGATATTTGTAAAATTCTTAGTATATCTTAATATGAGTTCCTATATAATAATATTACATTTATAACGGTATTATTATTATATCCCGTATTAATGAAAATTATTTTGTTATTCAATTTTTATTATATACCTAATGATAGAAAAATTAAAATATAATTTTACTGTAATGTGTAGGTAGGTACATTATAATTAAATACTTAAAAAAAAAAATGTTTTGTGGTAGAAACTCCTTACACCCCCTCCCCTCCGTAAATATGCCAATGCTAGTAATTATTACATTTCAAATAAAATACATTTTAAAAAGTGTCATACAAACGTAAATAATTCTTTAATATTCTACATACCTGGATAAAATTCTTGGGCAATGTCCAATAGGATCAATTCTTTGTATCTAAATTATTATTATTGTAAGTGGAAATATTAGTAATTTTTAGGTTAGTTTTAATTTTTTAGTGACAAAATGTCTTAAAACTAAAAGATAATGCCTGAGAAGTATTTTGACAAAAATTAAGATCTATACCAAACCAATCAAGTATGGGTATTGTTTAACATTGAGCTATTCATTTTAATCTCTGTACCCACAAAAAAAAAAAAATAAATAAATAAAAATAAGAAGTAATTAAAACCTTGACAGGAACTGAATTTCAATTGCTAAAACTATGCGATTTCAAGGAATTTATCAGAATAATTTGAACACATAGTTGAACCGGTTATCGCAATAAAAATAGTGTTATTGATAAAATAAAACTTTAAACAAGTTCATATTTGAACTACGTTCAAATATATTTAGAAGTATAATAATAATATATGTACACTATAAATATTATTAACACATTTTAACTAATATTGAGAAAATAGTTAAAAAAAATATGAGCTCAAAATATTTACCCGGATCAACAAAGAAAATTTCAAATAGTGCAGCAATGTTGAAACTAAATATACAGCATTTACTAAATAAATAATAACACAGATATACTCAAGACATAAGCACATTAAAAATAATAGTTAAGCACTATTAAAGTTTTAATTTAGCTACAGTATACGATAAAAGAAGTAGAATTTATTTTATCCAATGACCATTGAAATTCTGAGAACCATAACATGTTGACTTAAATTAATTATAATTTGAACAATTGTAAAAATATGTACATTTGATTGAAAATGTGTTGACGCCTTCATTTGTAAATGTCAACCATTTTTTTTTTTGCTTAATGTATTTTTCTATGTGTCGACAGTATCGTTTTTTTTTTACTAGAATTTGATAGACATTTATAATTCTAGAATCTATCTTGTAAGTAAAAGTATATAATATCTAATTGCAATATTTTTTATAGTTAACTATATTATTTTATGGTTTTATATAGAATTCTAACAAAAATCCTTTCATTTCAGAAGTATTATTTACATTATTTATGTTAATTTTACAAAATTATTGTTCCAAAATAATAGTTTAAACTAAATAAAAACATTATATATTACATTTTATAATAAATTATTATTCACTCATTCCATTTAGACTTGAAATTATGATTATATTTGAATAGGAAATTAATGTAATGCACGGTTGTAAATTTAAATATTTTTAATATTTTTGAATTATATTGATTCTTAATAAATCTGACAGAAGTCATATGATATTCTTATAACAAATTACGAGATTTAAATTGAGCTAGCTATAACATTAACACGTAGATTCTCTATATGTCAGAAATACAAGTATAAGATATTTATTTACTTAGCTTTTGTTTTCAACTCTTGCACTTATAAAAAAAAATGTTTTCGATTTTCTTTTTTATAGAATAAAATATAAATATGAGTTGTGATTTTATTAACTTTGTACATACCTTATGATGAATTTTTAATTCGAAACCGGTCATACATTACAATTATAATAATATCTGTACTCCAGACTAATCATTTATTTATTTATATATTAAAATATAAACACTTTCATTTAAAGTTGTATTTATTACATGACTCTTGAGAAATTAGACTCAATAAGCTTATTTTTATACTAATTATTGACATCGTATATCGATAATGTATACCTATTACTGGTATAAGTACTGGTATGAGTACTGGTTTAACTTCCAAACGTAATTTGATCCAACATTAACCTATCCCAATGACTCATTTTTTTATTATATATGATAATGTTTAAAGAAAAGACTCAATTTTTTATAATTATTTTTATTCATCACAAAATAATTGACGCAAAAGCCTATAAAATGATGACTACTTCAGAGGGTATTTATCGAGTTTCAAGTACAATGTGCACCCGTAACCTGCATCTCAAAATTCAAGTAAGGTATCATAAATATTGAATAATTGATACTGTATCATGTATTTATTTAATATAGTATAATAATAAATGTAACGCCACTTGTTTAAGGAACCGTTAACGTATTTATTGTTTTTTTACAAATTATAATGAAATGTTATTGAAAGCTGAGTCATATACATCAGTCGAGTTCATTGTGGCAATTCCTTGGAAAATTACCTTTTGCTCTTTGTTCGTTCCATTTACTTGTCCAAGCATTTGGACATATTCTTTGATACATATTTTTAAATATATCACAATCAGGATTGTTTTCGCCCAAAAGAAATTGACATCTATGATAGTCTACGTAATGAGTATAACAGTACCGAGAAGCATTAGTGTTTTGAAATCTTGGATCTACGGTAGAGCTTTCTTGACCTCCATCGATCATCATCAATTTCAATATTTCTTGTTCTTCAGACATTTTTATTTTATTTTTAATTATAGCGACAAGATCAAAACGTTAAGTATTTTTCAGAGATTGACATCGAATGAATATTAATATACATTTAACTGAATGTAGTTGTTGATTTTTAAGAAGGTACACAATTATTTATTATTGGCCACCGTATAACTTTAATTGTATGATATGTTTTTATCTCAATTAAGTACATATAATTTCTTAATATACGTGTACTTATCGAATAATTCATATACAAAATATTTATTTGAAAATCAAAAGTATAATTGTTGAAATAAATTATCAAACGTTTTTACTTGTTTAGTTATACTAAATAAATTACCATTTTCTTTTTAATCAATATTAATTATATTTGAATGTGTGATTTTTTTATTTTTTATTTTTAGTTATATAGATTGGTTTAAAAATATTTTCTTATTACATTAAAATATGTATATTTTTTCTTGTAATCAAACAGGTATGGCAGTCTGGTGTATAACTCAGATAATATACTATACTATACTATACTTCTATGAACTTTGTTGTTTTACGTAAATATTTGATAGTTATGACAATTTCAGTAAAAATATGATAAATTAAAAAAATGAATTTTTAGAACCGTAATAAAATCAAAAATTTCTGATTTTAAAATCATTTCCCTTGATATAATTAAGAAAATTGTATAAAATTCTACTAAATATTCAAGACATACCTATGCTTATTTTTGAATAGTTTATAATAGTTTTATGAGCCGGTACTAGCACTGTTTTTAGAATAAATCAATGGTACGCAATCTAGAGATCGTGACCCCCAAAAGGGGGTTCTAGGTTTACTATAGGTCGCAATAATTTAACATTAACTGAAAAAATTATGTATTATATAAATTATTTTATACAACTTTATGTTTAGATTTTATAAAACTCTTACTTTGTATATTTTTTTTATGTTTTTAATTAATGAAATAAAATTAATATTAAAATTATCTATAATTAACGATTTTACTTATGTGAATAAAATGTTTTATGCATTAAGTATATATAAATTATACACTCACATAATTTTGGTAGCGAAGGGGTTATCAAAACAAATTAATTTGAGGGTCATGGATTAAAAAAGGTTACACACCGTTGGGTATAGTATACTATAGTATAGTATTTTAAATAATCAATGGTACTTGGTAACTGAAAATATCAATAAAAAAATATCTATAATTAATATCCATAATAATGTAAATCAAAATAAATTTTAAATATTTCCATAAAATATTAAATACCTATTTATAATTTTTTTGTTATTTTAATGATACATTATAAAGAATTTTTAAAAAATGAATTTTTAATAATATATCAATTGGAAAATTTTACTGTCTGCTTAGTATTATTTCCTTTTTTATTATTTAAAAAATAAAATTAAAACACCATAGTTTATTAATAAAATGTATTTATATTGTAGTATAAGTTATAAATATTTTTATGCAAAATTGCAATTTATGATTATTCTAATTACCTTTTATGACTACCATTTAACAATAATATTAAAGTATATGAGTCATAGATATAAAATAAATAAAGTTTTATACCTACAAAATCGACAGAATAATATTCATTTTTTGTTATTTAATTATTATTTTAGTTTAAGTTTAAATATATAATATATATATAAATTTACAATATTTATATGCTTGTTTTATTCGAACAAATTATAGAAAAAAATTTGTATCCTCTTGAAGTTTTACTTTTTTAATTATTTATAAAATATACCTAAAAAAAAATAAGAATCTATTTAATAAATAAGTTAACATAATAATTAATGAGATATAAAATAATAACAATGACGTGACATACGGCGTTTATTGATGTTTAATGTATACTATATATTAAAAATAACATGGTCAGGTTAGGGTTGGTTGAGTTTTAACGAAATCACAACACCGTTTTTTAAGATAAAAAATGTTATAAAGAGGATAGATTTAAATTATTTTACTGACATTTTTAAAGGTGAACTAGTGGGTGTTAATTGTTAAAAGTGCATAATTGTTTAATAGTACTAATATTTTTATGGAATCAGTTTTACTTCGGTATTAATAAGGATTTAATATTGATTAATTGCCGACGTGTTCGTATTATTCTAAGTATTTAAAATACCTTAAATATATAAAATTATTAAACGAAGAATTCTGTATATAAATGTATTTAAAATTATTTATTTATATATATTTAATTAAACATTTTATCTTTCGCTAGTTTTTAAAAACACGCATGATATACAAAATACTTTAATCGTTTTTAGGGATTTTCAGCTTAGAAATATCTGCTATTAATGTAGGTAGATGTACTGTAAATAGTGCAGCATAAATTTATTACGAGATGTAAATAAAACTACAATAAATGGGAGTTGGGACCATAACAAAATTGAAACGCATCTTTTACACTTAAGACTCTAAGCTTTAAAAAAATAACTGAAATAAATATTGCAGAGTGCTGAGTAGTTTATATTTAGAAAGCAGTGTTGAAAAAAAATTGCAAAAACCTAATCATCTGTCATATCATAGCTATGATCATAAATAAATAATATCATGAATTTTATTAGTTTTATTAAAGAAATTGTCGTAAAGCTACATAATACAAAAACGTTTAATAAGTTAAAACAAAATATATATTATTATAGTTATTTGTACACAAGTAAGGATAGAAAGGTGGGATATAGGAACTGAAACCTGCTCCTTCTTAGGCCTTCGGTATTTAAAATATTTCAAAGATTTCTTTAATTTTCACTTTATTAATTAAAATCAAAAAGAGCAGTTCTATACTTCTGAAATATTAAATTATATTACTTATTGGCATTTAAGAGTGATTAATAATCATGATTATTTATGTAATTCTCAATGGTTCGCACCTAGAATGATAAAAACAGAAGATTAGTTAAATTAATTTTCTAATAAACTATGATCTTTTTTTCAATCACTAAATATTTTGTACCCTTGATTATGTAATAACATGTAATAACTCGTATATAACGTATGAAATGAAAAATAATTTTAACATTAAAGTTTTTTACTATTATTTTATAATATACATGTATGATTATTATTTTATCCACTTAAAAAACTTAAACTTAATGTCTATGAGTTTATGAGTTTGCACCTTTCTGTACACATACACCAAGTGTAGCAAAATTAAAAAAATTATAATCGTACATTTTAGCCAGGGTTATAAGTTAAACTTGTTATACTTACTAAGTTATACTTGATTATCCGATTTAAAAATAATTATTTACTTTTCACAAGTTATATTTTTCTTTAGACGTTCCATGTTATTTTACTTATGGTTTTCTAACATTCAAAACACTCAATACCTGTAGTACTCTCATACCAATAGTTCGTGGTATGGACTACATAACAAGCAAATCTAGAGAATCTTGAAGGATCTATAGCCACACCTATTATAACTAATATCTACTTGATTTTAATGTAACCAGGCTAACTTATGAGCAGTCGCGTACGCAAAAAAAATATTCTGAGAGAAGTTTTAGGTTGTACATTTTCATATTTATATAATTTAAATACATTTATACTTTAAAATAAGTTATTATAAAATAAAAATAATTATTAATAACATATTGAATATTCTTTTAGTTTCAGGGGAAAGAGGTTGAACGCCTAAATTTCCCTCCTTGTATATGCGCCTACATACGAGTATATGAGGTCAACATAACAAAACCATAGAGATCACCCAAATATATATGGGAAGTAACAAATGCGCATCTGCCAAGCGTACAAAACGTAATCCATGGCTTATTTAACATTAAATAAAACATTTCTATTTTTAATAAAAACACTGCAGTAAAGTGCACTTCGAATACCATAAAAACGTTACACGAAATGTAACTTTAAAAGAAGAACAATATAGTACATCAAAAACTGTATATAGTACATACATAATACATTAGCGAGTAATTAAGATGATTATGCAATTAATTACTTGAACGAAATTGAAAATATCAAACGAAATAGAATATAATACAATATCATATTTAGGAAATTTAATGCCACGCGACGGTTAAGATGGAATTGAAAAATTTAATTGAACTGTTTTCTTTGTTTTTATTTTTATTAAAGATTGTTTTAATAGTATTGGTCTCATATAGTTGGAGAACAGGGTGTCAATGTGGTATCATTAGCATTTTATTTTGAGCCATTTTAGATAACAATGGCTTTTATATATTATAATCTTTAGCCCGCGATCGCTATCCATCGTTAATATATTATATTTGTATAAGAAAATATTACATCTAAACCTGTACAACAACTAAACACGTAATCGACAGAATGGCAATTCTGTAAGCGGAACGGCAGTTCAAACGGATTCCGTCAAAAGTTGTACACATAATGTATGTACGAGGACATCGCGCCGGGCGTAAGTAGGAAATGAAGAAAGCGAAATGTTTCTTTTGGCCCCGACTTGCGAATTCTTTCTTTGACGATTTTCACCGAACACGAAAATAATTTAGTCGGGTGTAACGGCGCGGTGAATTTGGACGGCAAAATATCATCGGAATTCATCTCCGGGGGAGAGCTCCACAGCCGTCCGGCGACGTGTTACGCTCGCGCATTCCTCGTGGACCGCGTAACCTGCAGACGCTATAGGGTTCCTACACGTTGTACGGATAAAGTAAACACGCAGAGCGCACTTTCGCCAGGTGCCAAGAAAATTATGTGATACGATTTCGTACGAGCCGCCGCGGCCAAAACGCGTTTACTCGCTGTCGCGCGATAAGACGCGTCCGCGAACGCAATTAGTTTTGTACATGCCGTTGCACACACACTGCGGTTACCGCGACACGCTAAATATACATGTACATACAGTACGTATAGCCGCCGTGCGCACACGTGACGACGACGACGATGATGTGCAACGATGAAATTAATCGTCGCGGGCCAAACGGTATCAACATCGTATTTTATTGTTGTCTATTATTTAAATGTAGAATTCAGGTCAACTCAACGCTACAGCGAGGTGTGTCCATATCATTATGTATACATATATATATATATATATATATATATATATATATATATATACGAGCATATTTATCGCAGCACAAGCTACCACCACCTCATCACCTGAACGAGTGACTAATACATATTTTAAAGGCAGCGGCGTGTTAAAGGATTATTTGTGAGGCATCTGCTTCTGAGATTTTTGTAAGAGAGTGGGTCGTTGATATATAAATTACGCTAAATTCAACTTTTTTTCTTCTCCAATTTTTTTTCTCCTATCTATTTGAAGTCAGCCACCCTTATCTAAACCTCTACTCGTCTCGATTTTCTACATCCTCTACGAAAACACCAACAGCCCTCATATCATTGTCGACTGTATCCAAACATCTCTTTTTTGGTCTTTCTCTTTCTTTTCAATGTTTATTTTCATAACCACTCTTACTACTTTTGTTTCCTCTCGTCTCATCATATGTCCGATCCATCTTAGTCTATGATCTCTCATCTTGTCCACTATCGACGCTACACCATTACTACCCTCTCATATTCATTCCTTATACTACCTTCTTTTGTCACATCAATCTCATCTATCTAAACATTCTCATTCCCGTAACACTCATACTATGTTCTATTTTCCTATCAACCGCCCAACACTTCGAACCATATAGCACAGTTGGTCTCAATACATTCCTGTAAAATTGGAAACATTGGAATTATCTTATTAAAACGCCAGACGCTTCTCTCCTTTTCATCGAACCGCACTTAATTCTATGTTATACATCCATACCAAAGTCCCTGTCTTTTTGTACAAATTTGACTTCACCTATCACATCACCACTTATTATCATTGGTCTCCTCATAGCCTCAACTTCTTGGTATCATCCTCTAAAGTCATACTCTATATACTCTGTTTTATTTCTATTAATTCTTAATCCTTTTCCATCAAGGGCTAACCTACACTCATCACATACTACAGAGAATAAATAATGGTTTAGAGTCGACCCCTGATACACACCAACTCCTACGTTAAAATCTTCTGTTACTCAACACAAAACTCTCGACACCAGTCCTCGAGCCTTCATACATATCCTAAAAACATATCTTGGATTTTCAATTTTTTTTCTAGTATAAAATAATTCGTATAACCCTATTGATTGTATAATGTAATTTTTTTTCCTGTTTAAATCGACGACGACCCCGGAACATGTATTGTTCTACAATGTCTATGCTGTATATTATTCGAAAAATTCTTCAAAAACCATAGACAAGACAAGGTGTTCTGGTCGAAAGGTGGGTGATTTAAACGTCAATTGTCTCTCAGTAATTTTAAACTCACCGCGCCACTGATTAAAGGTACAGTGTCTTATAACAATGACCAAATTATTGGACTCTATAAAAATTGAAGTATTATGTGATGCCGTTATGTGATTAAAGCATAACTTAATTAATTCTGCAAGATGACATGTGTATTTTGATTGCGACCTATCTACTATTTTTAGTAAAAAGAAATGTTCTTAAATTATACTAATGGGTTTTATTAATATATTAATATCGATCAAAAAATGGTTTCAGACCCAAAAGCTTTACTTTTAAATTCACAGATACAAAATGCTTATTAGCGGACACTTATAATTATACATAAAACTTAGATGAAAGGAAATATTTACATTTCATGGTTTACACATGTTATTCGTTTTACATAGATAATACTAATTTTCAATGTCATTGTTAGCGCGCAGGCAACTTAGGAAATGTCCTAGAGCCACGCATTCAAAATAAATTTGAAGACTTACAATTTGTCAAGTTATAATAGTAGGATATATTTAAGTGTAAGGAAATTGTACTGCTTTTGCCACGTAAAAGCTTGCGACGACATTGCTAATTTTAATTAATATCCGTCAATTTTTATTGGTGTATAAGTAGTGCAGACATACAGAGATACACAGCAGCCTAAGATTATTTATTTGTGATTATTTAAAGCAGTAAAATTATTGCCTTTAGTTGCAACCGATTAGTTTTTAAGATAATACTTATTATAAATAATATTATTATATATATATATTTAATACAATTTTAATAACCTAATTTTCTACATTTTGGTATAAACTTGTACGTTTTCGAATATATAGTTTTCATATATAGTTCGATTATTTATACGAGTATAAAATTATTCTCACTAATTGTTTTATGTTTTATATACATGTATATAAAACAATTAGTGATAATTATATATATATATATAAAATATTTAAATGATTAAAAATGTATATAATTTCAACAGATATTTCGCAAGGACTGGATTTTTTTCAAATAAATACCAAATTTAGTGAAAATAATAATTAATATAATCATGTTATACTCATATAAATAATTGAACAATGATATTCGAAAACGCACAGATTTATATCAAAATATAGAAAATTGGAATAGGTGCCAAAATTGTATTGAACAAATTATATGAAAATTATAGATTTTGCCAGATTATAAGATTTTAAAACCTTTTTCCATATAAAATGGGTACGAGATGAGTTATACATTTAATCCAAAACTCCAACGAACGATTGATCACGTTAATGTATGTAATATTATTAACCAAATGAAAATCAATAGACATACCTAATATTACATTTTCGCCATTAGTCAATATGGCAACGCAGTGAGTAACAATTTATAAATAATTTTAGGTTTAGATTGGTAAGTACTAAGTATAAACAGTAACTATGTTTGTCGTTCACGGAAGCACGTATAGCAAGAGGAAAATACTGGATAGTACTTGACATAGAACATTGTTCAACAAAAATTAACTTAATACGAATTTTTCGATTTAACGGTTTTTTATTGTAAGTAGAGGAAGTAACGCCTAGCATACTGAAATTCACATTTATTCCGACATTTTTTCAGTTTCGTTCCAAATGTATTAATATATTATAGTATGGCCCCAAGAAAGTAGAACAATATTATAATGCAAGTATATTTTTAGATTAGCTTTTAGGACACTGATTATTATAAAAATTTAATTAAAATTATCTCTACAGTACAAATGTGCTTATTAGTTCGTTATATATTACATTTTTAGTATTGGTTTGCAGCTTGTAACATTGAGTGCAAGTCTACGTATTAACATTTAAGTATTATGTTCTAATTAAGGTGCATGATTTAGTTTTTTATGTGATCAATAGATTTCATTTTCATTTAATCAAAATAATTACAAGTTAAGTACGAAACCATTACGTAATTCATAATACATAATAGTAAACAGCAACTTACGAGCAATAATCTAAAACATTCGCTAAAACGACTTCCGGTGTTTCTGTTTAGTTGGAATTCCATTATTTCTCTATACTGAAGCGCAATGCGTTTTGCTGACTACACAAAATGTAATACATGTGTATATAATCTGTGATACATATTGATTTGAATAATTGACAACTTTTAGTAATTTACGTGTTTTCCAAATCTGGAAAGTATATACTAATATATATTTTAGTCTACATTATCATTAAATATTTGCTAAGTTTTTTTTATTTAACTATGTAAGTTTAATAATAATACGATAACTAGTCACTATAGACCTATTTGACCTAGGTATCAATAGGTATCAAGATATCTATGCAGTGTAGCTATACTTTTGAACCTATAGCCTTCAGTGGCAAATTTCATAGATATCTAAGGTTATCAGGACCAAAAATATTGTAAATGATTATCTAATCTAAAAAATTAAAAAATAGTTTTTATCTTCCGAAATAAATTTAAAAGCTCGTGAGAAAGCGCGGCACAAAATTTGAAAACGATGTATTAAGTCTTACAAAAAATTTAATGCTGTTTCGATTTTGTAGACATGGTGCGTGTGAAGTGTTCAACTTTAAGTCTTAGTCTAAGGGCCTCAAGGCAGCTACTAAAAAGGGGAACATTTTAAAAATATATTAATAAAAACTACTTTTAAATGTTTTTATATTCAACTTACTCTAATAAGAAATTATTATACATGTATCATTATCATATAAATATACGTATATGTATACATTTTTTTACTGTTCTTGAACGGGCCTCTAGGCAGCTGCTTAGTTTTGTCTAATCGAAATGTTGGAACTGCATGTGCATGTACGTATGATATTTATACATCATACATAATGCTAAATGGAAACTAGGTACTTCATTCGTTTTCTTTTTTGAACTATTATTAAGTAACCTATTACGTCGACTCGTCTGTAGAATTGTACAATAAATAATATATTAATAAGAACTAATTTAATTCGATAGTTTCACAACAAAACACGTGATTTTTTTTAATCTAATGTTCGTAGTAAAATATTGTATACAGTAGTAGCTAATCGTTTAAATGCCTTATAAATAATTAGATATGCGCACATCTCAACATCATATGATTTAAATTAGGTACCTGAACTTGGTAAATATATATATAACCGATAATGTATTGCTATTATTCAATGAATTACTATTTTAGTAATGTGACCTTCCCGCGTTTTCGATTTGTCGGCTTTAAAATTATAGAGACCATCAATTACGCCTATAGGTACATGTTTATAAATTATAAATACATTAAAATGTTCATAACAGTTTGATTAGATCAACTATATTAATATAACTAATGGCAAATTGTATTTGGACTGCATATTTCCAGACTATGGACAGTAGTTTTCCTAATGTTTTGTCGGTTCTAAACTAAAACTCTAGATTGAACACATAACATTTTTATTTATCTACACATGACTACGTGTATAATATGACACGAATATGTACCTACCTGTGACGCCTTGACGACTGTGTCACACTCGCGCGTCTTGGGATTATGATTTATTTAATTTTTTCTTATTATATTTTAAACCCGACCTTGAGAATGTTCTTCGTTCAGTTCTCACTTCCTACACGGGTTTTGTTTTTGTTTCTTAGCGCGACGTATAATTCGTCAAGACGTCAATGTTGTACGTTATAATCCATTTAGTCTCGCCTAACGAACAATGAGCACCGCACGCGTATGTTTTGTCTTCTGAAGAAACGCGTGGAGCACCGAGAGAAATGTCGACCGGGTCGGATAACGTAGAAAAATGTAAGCGTTTTTTTCATTCTTTTCGTCACGAAAATAGCCCACAGGTTCTAATGCGTGTCCATCCGATTGAAAAATATTCAAATAGCCCCGAATTGTTGAACGTACACGCGTATATGAATATTTATAATACAAAGACAAACGCGTTATAGGTAATCGTATGGTTTACCTCTTTGATTTTGTAGCTCGTGCGCCGCGTGATGGTGCGGTGTACTTCACTTTCGTAGATCTCTTCGACGCTTCCCATTTTTCCTGGATTTGATTTATATTACGATGAAAACGAAATTTATCCACAAGAAATAAAGAGGAAAAAAAAACCAATTGCTGGTGAGCGCGATCCGGACCGGTATGATTTTCAACTAACTCGCACACACGCTGCGCTGCTGGTGCGATACCTAATCTCAGTTGATATCTAAATTGAACGATGTTTTTTCGGTGCTAAACGTTTGTATCTCGAGAGTTGGCTGTTTCGATGGCGCGTTGGGCAGCATGCGCGTAGATAAAATCCCAGTCCCTTTGGATTCTATATTTAGACCACTAGGGAAAAAAATAACGAGCCTGTGTGTAAAAATGTACGCACAATGCCTTCTTCCGTTTCTTTTACCGTCGCCATTTACTTCTTACGTTATTTTTCTTTTGTAGTTGTAATGTTTTTAAGATCTCAACGTACAATATTGTCTTGTTTTTCCAAACTTCAAGGTTACGGTCATTTTACACATAAATGTATTTACGTCACAACCACGTTTTATTTTCATAAATCAATTGAATAATATAATTCGTTTAAAAAGATTTTTTTTTTAAATAAATTAATTATTAATCTGTCAAGTAGAGACATTTATTAACATCGTCAACAAAATTCCAATGTACGCAATTTCATTTCACAAAGGAGTTTTTAAATGCAAAACAGACATAAAGTATGTCTATTAATACATGACTTTTTAGTTGTTTCATTTAAAAATATAATAATTTTATAATTACAATGATAATAATGATTAATGGATCTTAAAATAATTACTTTAAACTACATAAAGTTATGAAGAAGATAAGATACCCAAAGTATAAAAATGTAAATATACATAATATATAGTATAAATATGTAAACTTTGTTTATATAGCTTATCAATTATCACGATAGGCTAATAAAATACCATAAGTACATACAAGAATTCGAAAGAGCATTTTCCAATAAATCAATAAAACAAAATTAGATATGGCCAACATGATCGAGACATATTTAAATTTTAAAGTTTTAATACATTTTTCTTTTATTTTACATTTGTATTTATAATGAAAACAATATTGATCTTCAGATTAATTTATGTAAGAATTAATAAAAAATTCATAAAAATAAATTTCCTGTGTATAAATTAATTAAATTAAATCTTTAAGAATTGTTAAAATATGTATAAAATTTCCTTTAAAAAGTTACAATATAAATCTTGGAAAATTATTAATTAGCTATTTTCTTTCTTTAAACAAAAAGTTTTTCGATAAAAATAATTTTAGCCCCGTAAAAAAAGATTTAAATAAAATTATAAAAATAAAATTATAACTTGTATCACAACTATACTTGACTAAATTTATATATATATATAATAATCTCTCTATTTTTTATGTACTATTGTTTTCTTTTGTCTAAGAAATCTGTAGTTTCCATACAATATTAAAAATATTTTAAAACAAACAATAATATTATGATTAATACATTTATACATAAATAAAAATTTATGTTGCTGGCTTAGGAATGTAGCTTTAGCATACATAGAACATAAAAAAATAGCTTATATTGTTTTTCTTCATAAAAAAAATTGTACGATCCAATTATGCAATTATGTAACAGTTAAGTATTATACAGTATTACAGTTGGGGACGCGAGTTTTTATGGTCTTGTATTTGTGACTGAAGCGTGGAGAGTTCAGATGGCTGGAAAACACCCTTTTCAGTGATTATTCCAGTTATCAGTCGAGCTGGTGTTACATCAAATGCTGGATTCCAACAAGTTACACCTGAAAATATAGTTTAAAAATAATTCAAAACAAAATATTTTAAGTGTTTAATAATAATATATTATAATAAATAATTTTAAGAAATTATATCCATGATGAATCGTATATTATTAGATTTAATAAAATTAGAAAATTTACATAATTTAGTCTGTTTTCAATTTGTATTAGACTATTTTTAACATTTTACAATTTCAAAATTATTTTTTTTATAAATATTATTAATCTAAAATTATAATATAAATATAGTATAATACAAAAGTACAAAAGTACTATATAAATAATATAATATTTTCACTACAAAATTAAAATAATTTTATAGTTGTTTTTGGAACTGAATAATAATGTTCTGAATTTGTTTATATTACAAGCATATCAAAGATTATAAATCAATAATTAAATATACCAAGTGATGTGTTAATTATTATCAATACACAATAATAATTAATTACAATTCAGAATATGTCATTAAGATAAAGAACATTCAATAACAATAATTATTTTATTTTGATATAAAATATTAATAGTACTTAGATAGAATATTTATAGTTTAAATAATATATAACTTCTTACAGTTAGATAATTATTTAAGATTAATATTTTATTTAAATTAACACAAAATAGTTTTTATTTTTATTTTAAGTTTAAAATAAAAGTGACAATACAATGGCGTTGAATTTATAGCAGAAATTCAATATTAAATTATACAAAGCCCATATAAAATATTTTTGTAAATTTGATTAGCATTGTATGATCGTATGTATGATCCTATTTTTTAATTGTTTAATTAACAATTTTGAATTATTAAATATTTACTCAAACTAAACATAAAACAATTACAAAATATATATAATAAAAAAATATTGTTTTAAATATTGGTTTTACCTGGAGAAGCTATTCTTATATTATTTATGTGTGTCATTTCCACTTGAGGCCTCTCTTCAATAATAATATTATCACCAGTATTTACATTAAAATCAATTGATGTCAATGGAGCAGCTACATAGAATGGAACATCATGATGTTTAGCAACAACAGCTATCTGTTTAAATATATATATATATATATATATATATAAAATATTATTATGATTTTTATATATTAGATTATTTTTGTTTAATGTTATACTTAATTAGTGTAATTTTTTAGAATTAAATTAAAATTTGTTTTAATAGATAAAATAACAAACTAAAGTATTCTGTACACAACACAAAAATAATTTGATTAATACTGTGAATGGTATAATTTATGTGCATAAGAATACTAACTTGATAAGTTCCTATTTTGTTAGCAGTATCTCCATTGGCTGCTACCCTATCTGCACCAACAACAACAGCGCTAATCTGAGCAGTCTTCATTAAATAAGCAACAGTACTATCACAAACAAGGGTTGATGGTATTTTATCATGAACTAATTCATAGGCAGTTAATCTGGCACCTTGATTGTAAGGTCTAGTTTCCGTGAAATAACATTTTTCTAAAAATTAAATATTGTCTTAATAAATAATTTGGTTTTATGTTAAATTTGCAAATAGATACTCATAAATAAATCTAAGTTTAAATATCTTACCCAGTCTTGAAGTAGAATGTAAACAACGTACAACACCTAACGCAGTACCAAAATATGCAGTAGCTAATGAACCAGTGTTACAATGAGTTAAAATTCGAACTTGTTCACCATCTGTTACACTGTTTAAAATTGCTTTAGCTCCAAATTCTCCTATTGATCTATTATCTGATATATCTTTTTCTAACATTGCTTCTATTGCTGCTACAAATCTAGAAAAATATTAAAATTTAATATAATATAATATAATATAAAGAAAATTACAAAATTAAAATTCTTAGTGAAATAAGATATGTATTAGTTTAATTATTATGTGTTCGAATACACGATTTTGACCTGAAGAGTACTTCAGTACCAATCACTGTAATAAATTATGAACAATTACAATATTTTTTTTACTTTAAACCATAGAACAATCAAATTTTATATTTAAGGCTTGATAAAATATTTTTCATGTATTCTTTGTACAAAAAAAAAAAAAAAAAAAAAATGTTACTGAAAAGTCACAAAAATATTTGGTAAGTGTTGTAAAACTGAATTTTGTTAAAATTAGTTATTTCAATAAACTTGAATTAAATATTAGTTACTTAATTGTTATCCGATAAATCGTAGTAACATAAAATATTTATAGAGTATTTACATAAGCAATTTTTAAGGTATTTCATAGTTAAAAATATTTTAATGAAATTTGTACTATTTATGAGTTTTTGATATTTTCAATTTTCCTTAATTTTTTTTCTATTGTAAAAGTAAGAAATTTAAAATTTCAATCTATCTTATTAAGAAATACAATTTTACTAAAATATAAAGCATTTTTAGATATATTAACTAATCCACACAACCTCTATCACTAGGAATTGTTTTTTCAAAAACAATTGTACATTGGCTTCAAGTTTAAAATACCAATACATTAATATTATTCACCCATCTAAGTATCTCACCTGACCTAAGAGTTTAACTCTTTTATTTAATTATTATTTTGTATTCACATGACATAAATTTAATTTTTATTTTGATAATTATATTCGAAAAAATGATTAAAAAATTTATAACTGCATGATATTTTAAAATATTCTGTATCAAATTCATAGTTAAATAGTCTCTGTATAGTTTTCTTGATTTACCATTTAAAACCTCTAAAATAAATATAAAACATATTTTTATGATAGAATTTAAATCATAATTAATGCATTTTTATTTATTAACCAATTAAGTAATTTATTTAAAAAAACTATTTTTGAGTTTTTAATTAAATAAATTAGTTTTGTTACACATAATAAACATTATAAATACCTGAGTGATATTTGGTTAAAAAATAGAAAAAAAAACAAAAATAAAAAAAATATTTATCATATTGTAAGCTTACCTAGCTTGCATTTCTTGTGCTGAAACCGACTCATCATTATCCAAAGAATTTATATAAGATATTAAATGGTCTGCGGCCTGTTTCATATTTACAGCAGTTGGCCGAGCAGATATTAAATAATTCAGTTTGCCTTCAACTTCCCGTCGAAGAGCTTTTTTTTTTTCAAATTCTTCTTTTGATATTTCTACAGCCAAACTTAAACATCCAACAATAGCAATAGCTGGAGCACCTCGTACCTAAAATTGAAACCATGAATCAATATAATTTGAATAAATAAGTTAATGTAAGATTATTAAACATTTCATTACAATAATAAGAAATCAAAAATATTGTCAGTCATAAATAAAGTATTAATGTATTAAATACTTTAATTTTTCTACATTAATAATATTTTTTTTTGTTTAACTTACTATTATTTTATTCATAATGTAGAAGTTTTAATACATACTGTTAAATATAAGTCAACAGGTATAAATTGTCTTTTTATGAATTGTATTTAAAGCTTAAGACATCAGATCATCTTTAAAATTGTATACTAAAATGATATTCTAGTTGAAATTCCAATTTTATGTAATCCATGAAACAGTCGATAAGTTAATATATTACATGTAGCTAAGACATAAGCTAAAATCAATGGCTAATACAATGATTTTTTTTTTTTTAGATATTCATACAAATATTTAAGATATAATTTGATAATAAGTAGTTAAAAATTTTAAATATTTAATATTATGAGAAATATTATGTAACATTAAAAAAATAAAATTTTAACTTTGATAAGTAGATATTACAATTAAATTATAAAATTATACTTGGTACCTACCAATACTTAGATTATTTTCAATAACTGTAAAACATTAAATCTATTTATAATTTGATAAAAAATATGATAAGAGAGCACTTAATTAATTTCTTTGTTCATTATTTATATATTTGGTTATGATTCTATTTCCTTGATCCACAATATAAAATTATATTTTTTTTTTATCTAAAATGAATTAATCATATATTATACTTTTCAAATTTTTTTATGATATGAAAGGCTTAAGATATAATTTATTAGATAAAAGTTATTAAGTAGTAATTATAACAAGCATTTACTTCCATATACATGATTTGATTAATTTATTCATATATTTTTATAAAATTGTTATCAATTAAATATTTAAAAATATTTTCCAAATCATTAATACATTTGAGAATTAGAAAATTTAAGTTTTGTAGTATTTAGTGAAGAACCTAGTAAAATAGATAATTATTTTTAATTATTAAGTGTTATTGTTTAGTTTAATAAATTTGAATGATTAAATATAGAACATTTTACTTTATACATAGTTTCCCTAGTAAAATGTTTATGTATAATATAAAATGAGTATTTAGACCAAGATTATGGAACTAAATAAATAATAAGGACTCTTAAGAATTATTTAGCAAAATATTTGTATAACTTTAAATATATATATATATATATATATATATAATTTATTATTGAATATAGTATATTTTAGATAATATAAGCATTTGCATTATAACATATATATATATTAATATAACACAAATTATACTATAGAAAAAAGGTAATATTAGATCTTTAATACTTTGTTCTTATACAAAGTAAAAATTACTTTTAATAAAGAAAGTAAATAATCTGTTAAAGTCAAAAACTTGAACATTAAAATTATAACTAGTTCAATTTTGGGTATGTTATATGTTTTTAAATCAATCTACAATGATTGAAAATCAAATAAAC
Source organism: Sipha maydis (assembly GCA_034509805.1). Classification (NCBI taxonomy): domain Eukaryota; kingdom Metazoa; phylum Arthropoda; class Insecta; order Hemiptera; family Aphididae; genus Sipha; species Sipha maydis. Next base: position 38,451 of record JASXSY010001106.1, read on the forward strand.
TATTCATTATTTTGCTGGATTCCACTAGTTAAAAATTACTACAAAACTGGTTAATATTTTTATGTCTAACTTAGCTTATGTTTATATAAATATCAAATAATAAAGCGAGTAAGTGTTTAAAAGTAACAATCCAATCAACCAATAATTCAGTAAATTTATATATATATATATATATATATGTATTTTATACCTACAGCAGTAATCTTGGAAGTAAAATATCAAAAAAATAGCCAAGTGGCAGATAATCAAAGATAAATGATTCTTGATCAATTTTAAATATGTACAACAAAATATTGACACACATAATGTAGAAGAGTAAACTGAATAATACCTATACGAATGTTGAACTAAAAAAGTGATGGTCTAGCTTATAACTGGGCCAAAGGTTCAATGATTTTCAATGAGCTTTCAATAATTTCCTAAGAATAATGAATGTCTACAAATGTAAAACATATTACATTATGCATAACATTAAGTTAATAATAATGTTATATAAAGATGTGAATGTTTGACTTAAATTTTTTTACAAAAATTTCAAAACTAAATTTATTTTATACGACTTGTCTTAAAAATACTTATATCATTGATTAAGTATACTTAATCAATGCTTATACCTAGTAATTAGTAGGTAGTAAAATGGTTTTTCTTTAATTTTAATTTTTGAGTTATACACCCATCGACTAAGGTTTAAAACTTTACATTTTTTGACTGGGAATTAAGTATAAATTTTTCAGGAATTATATAAATATGTTAAAATCTTTAAATAAAAAATACGAAAATAATATATAATATCTGCTACATTTCTACATATTTAATTATAAACAATTTTTGTTTTATTTTATAGTAAGTAATTTTATGCTTTTCACTTAGACATTGCAAGTCAAGATAAATAATAAAACGTTTGGTAGAAGTAATATTATACTTAGGTATAAATTTCACATATTGTAAATTTAATACACGACAAAACTAATTATTTTAACAATTAATGAAACTATTCTTTATTTTTTTTTTTTACTGTTTCAGCAGGAAATCTGAACTGAAAGAGTTTCAATTTTAATATACCTATTTTTGTGGTTTTTTTGAACTGAAGTAAAAAAACTTAAAAAGAAATAATAATGTCTGTAAAGAGATTATATTTCTTTGATTAATTGTAATGTATATATGTTCTAAAGTTTAAAAAATGAAAAGCTTCACATTAATATTATTAATATTTTGGCAATAAGCCCTAATTTAAAATTTGGTCTCCAAACGTAGCCAGGTCTGACCTCGAACCAAAGTGCTTACCGTAGTACAAGTACATGCATATAGTCGCTGATAAAACTAGTCTAAAAAAATGGTTTGAAAAACTTGTAAATACCAGTCATCCTACACACTGGAGTTATTGTAGGAAACTAGTGGGATGTACTAGAGGTATTAGAACTCATAACGACGTACCTGCATCTTGTTGATGACCTTCCATCCGTCCTCGACACCCAAAATCGGTATGTACTTGGATTCTTTGGGCAACAACAGTTGATCCAACACTTCCAACGTGCCGTTCTCGTACCGAATGGCTTGCAGCGTCATGGTCGCGGCCGCGGTCTTCTCGGTCGTCTGGCAACTGAGCACGACTGCGTGGCTGCGTGGCGGCCGCTGCTCAACCGTTGGCGACTGCGTTTGCCGTGTCTGGCGGACCGGTCGGTTGGTCGGACACGTTCAACACGTACATAAACGATAGCGCGCGTGTTCAACAGCTGCCGCGTGCGGTCACACAACTGAAAAGGCTCGCCGCTGTGCTGGCACGTCTGCCCCGGCGTGGTGTTGTCGCGGTCCCGGCCGGCTCGGCGTCGAACGTATCCGCAGCTACTACAACTGTTGCTACTGCTACGGGTCCGCGACTGGCTACTGGTACGGCGACCGGACGACGTCAACACACCGATGACGACGTACGTAGCGCAGCTGCTGCGACGGCGGTATAGGTACTAGGTAGCCCGGTCAAGTGGTGGGTAGGTTAGCAGGTAGCAGTTATTTTTCTTTTTTTTTTTTTTATGTTATCTCTGACGGTGGTGCGTTTAACGTATATAGTAGTACAACTGTGTACGCACACAGCGGTACGCCGCGCGCGAGTGGTGTCCGTCGCGCCGCCGTCTCGTCCTGTCATCCGTGTTATCACTTACACTTAAATACACACACACACACACAAGGCGGCCGTCGTAATCGCCGCGTGCACGGTCGTGTGGTGGTCGCGCTCCCGCGGCGTTATCGCGGGGACGTGAAAGGGTGGGCCGGGTCCGGATGAGCCAATGGGCTCGATGCGCGCGCGAACGCCGCATTTCCGTTGGCCCGGTTGCCGGTCCGATAACAATGATGATGTAAATAGTCCAAAGAATTGTGAAACTCGGTGTCTGGTATCTCTCGCCGCGGCCACCACGCGTTATCACGCACGCGGCGCCTGCTGCTGCTGGCGGCGACGGCGCTCTATTATCAATCCGTCGTAGTAGGCGGTGTGCATTTGGTTCTTCTTTTTGTTTACTTTTTTTTTTTCCCCCTTTCGTTTTCCCACGTTTCCCGGGGGTGGACGGGATTAATCGATGCGATCGTCGCCGGAACCGCTCGCCGCCGAACAGCAGCAGCAGCAACCGACGGGCCGAACAATAGTCGATAAAAGCCGAACGATGCACGGCGAATCGCGCGCACGTATTCACCACCACGCCGCCGTCGCCGCCGCCGACCACGGTTTCGCGGACGGACACACACTCACACGCACACGCACACCTGTTGTCGTCGCGTTCCCGTTCTTACGTTGCTCTCGCGTCGGCGTTTTACTCTCTCCCCGTTTCCGTCGAACAGGTATCCGAGTAGCGCGCGTCGACCGCCGTTCACTGGTAAGTATCTTACGACGTGCGCACCGTTGTTTTCCCCGCGGTCGCTTCCCGATCAACTCATCACCGTCCTCCCGACCGGAACGGGTCGTGCGAAATAATATCGCAACTGTATTGACGCGCGGCTCTCCCCGCGCAAAGGAAATTTTTTATCAAAACCTCTCCCCTCCAGTAAGGCAATGGTTCTGTATTTGGCAAAGGCCACTAGTGGCTATCCACTTGGATATGCAACACACTGTATACTGTATTATTATGTTACCCATTGGACATTAAAGATCAATCGAGTGTACATGAACAATTTTTCAACGTTCGTAGAAACAATCGATATCCACCCCGATACAAAATGTAATGGTTTTATAACAGATCCGTCGCTTTGAATTAGTAATACCCAGATTTATTTTATGAATTATGTCATGTGCTCGGGTTGTGCATCACAATCAATTCTATTCGTGGTTTATCAAAGTAAATTTTGCTTAGAACTGTTCCGGAAAATTACCGAGGAAACCTTTAAATGACTCATTCGTAATACCCTGGAGTGCCTTCTACATTATACGATCTAAATAAAGATACATGTTATTATTGGAATTTACAGATTTCCTTTGCTAAAAATGAATTTCGTTGTTAAATTAATACTATTCTTGGTTCGGTCTGATTTTGAAATAAAATATAATTTTTGTGCAATCAACGAACGATATCACCTCTGTTCAATAGTTCACCAGTTTTAATCTAGCCCTTACAAATGTCTTGTCAAAATGTCGTATGACTAAACGACGATCGACCGACTCCATTAATTTAATTTTTTTAAATTCTAAAAAATCATTTAAAACTAAAAGACTTAACAACTATAATTTCATGAATGTGAAATTGGTCTGTGGTTCAGTTAATCTCCAAGTATCCCATTAGTTATCGTTCGATTTCCTTTTCGATAAAAAACGTAGAACTTTTAAGATTAGATAACGGTTAATGATTAGATTAGATTGTATGTTTACAATAAATAATAAGATAAAATAATCAGTTTCTTAGTTATTATTAGGTATTGGCCATAGATCTTGATCTATCTACTTATATGGGGTTTGGATTAATATGGTATTGATTTCCCTTAAACAAGTTATAGTATATGTATCATTTTTTAACACCTTGACATTATATTCAATACCTTTAGGTAGCATTTGATAAATAAAGTATAGATCTGGTTACTATCTTAGTTGGTTTTGAAATACAGAAATGCAAGAGATTCAAGTAATTGATTAATTTTGATATAATTGTGTTTAGGAATAAGCTGACAATTAATTAATTTATCAACATGGACTGGGAATCTTTTTATGATGCTCATCCTTCACCATCAAATTATGAATCCACTATAACTGCCGTAGAAAATTTTGTGTGCAGCCATGAAAATAAAAAAATTGTATTGGTAACTGTAAGTGTACTCATGAATAAAATCTTGATTCATCATATATTTTTAAGACAAAATGTATTCAATGCAAATCATACCTATGCCAAGATTATATTACAGTATAATTTATTTATATAATAATAATTTTATATTAGTCTGGAGGAACTACTGTTCCAATTGAACAGAATACTGTTCGCTTTGTTGATAACTTCAGTGTTGGAACTAGAGGTTCAGCCTCTGCTGAATACTTTCTTGAAGCTGGATATATTGTTATATTTCTTTATCGGTATGTAAACTTATTTTTGTATTATTATTTAAAATTTTTTGTTTTATTAAGTTATAAGACAATTTATATGTATCCCCATATCTATAAGTCTATATAAAAATAAAATTAAACTACATTTATTTAGTTATAATTAATTTTAATGTAATTTAACTATATTTTTATCAAATCAATATTGATAAACTATAAAAGTAATTAAATATTACTACTATTGTGTTGTAATAACTTTTATTTACCTAAATATTATATTTTTAACTTTTATGTTAGTGTTGTACATATACACTACTTATTTAATATTTGTTTTCTAGTTCAAATTCATTAGTACCATTTGTTCGTCATTTCAATAATTCACTTTTGGATAAACTAGAGATAGTGGATGATAAATTAATTCAAGGTTTGAACGACTTTCTCCTGATTTTTTATTTTGAATTATTATTATTATTATTATTAATATTTAAATTTTAGTAAAAAATAGTGAATTTGATATACTTTACCCTGTATTGAAAAAGTACAAGGATGCCAAAGAAGCTAACAGAATCCTAACAGTTCCTTTCACTACACTGATTGAATATATGTGGCTACTAAGAGGTTCTTGTATGCTTATGGATACTAAATATAGTTTACTTTACTTGGCTGCTGCTGTTTCAGATTTTTATATACCCCCTAATGAAATGGTATGTCATTCATCATGCGTATTTAGAGTTATAGATTAATTATTTTACTTGCTCATGCACCTAATGGCTTATACAAAAAATTTAATTTAATACAAGCAAACTGATAAATTAGTTTTTACATTTTACATCTAAAATATTTTTTTTTATATTTCATATAATATTATTTTCTATTTGTTGTAGTCTGAACATAAATTTCAATCCAAAGATGGACCACCGATGATTGCTTTACGTTTGGTTCCCAAAGTCTTAAAGGCTGTTACTCATATTTGGGCTCCAAATGCATATATAATATCATTTAAATTGGAGACTGATAATGAGATTTTAGAAGAAAAATCTAAAGAAGCTCTAAAAAAATATAAACATCAAGTAAGTTTAAATTATTACATTTATTATGTAATATATTATTACTCTTCAATTATAGTATCAACATTTAATTTTAATGAACTTCAATATTTTTTTATATAAACATACAAGCCTACATTATATTTGAATTTACTTATTCTAATTTACTATTAATATTATTACTCATATAAGTGTTAAAAACTTAAATATTTTTTTCTGTAGCTTGTTATTGGTAATTTGTTACACACAAGGAAACGTACTGTCAAGTTGATATCTCAAGATAATATTATTGAAGACATTGTACTAACTGATAAAGATATGGAAAACGGTATTGAAATTGAAGATTTAATAGTATCAAATATCAAAGCCAAACACGATGCCTTCTTAAAAAGTCATAAATAATTATTGGATATATTTGCACCAAATTATAGTGGTGATAAAATTTTTCTTTTTTCTTATAATTGTTATTTAAACAATGTATTTTGGTGTCTCAGTTATTTAGCAACAAGTTTAGGAGATCTTGTTTTTCGTGTTTTTAATATTTTCTGAATCCTAAATATTTGTTCTTTTGAGTAACATTTATTTTTAAGCAGTACGCAGTGTGATTTAGAGGAATCTACATATTTTTTAAATCTGAGTTTGGGAAATATTTTAAAGCTATACATTGAAAAATACTATACTTCAAAAGAATATCTTTTATTTATGGTAATATTAATTGTTGGTGTGTATTTATATATTTTGGGAATTTTTATTTGGGTGTAATTGATTTGGATATTTTTCCTTTTAATTATAAAAACCATTCACAATATTTGTCTTTTTAGAACTTATTTGTTAATATACGTGTTTCAGTGTTCTTCAAAATCTATTCTGTTTTGTTATAAATTCTTGTCATTTTGAACATCAGAAATTTGAACTATTGAAATTAAGGTATTTACATTTTTCATAATATTTAAGATTAGAAAAACAAAAAAAATTTGCATAATTATTGTTATGTATTATTTTTAAAGAGTTTGAGTGAAGAATAAAGTTAAAAGATGATTAAAATCAAAGTTTTATAAAATATTTATTTACTTAAATGGTTTTAAAATATTTTCAAGTCATAATATTAAGATTATAGTATTAATTTTATATTTATAAATTTTTTTGATATTTTATTACTTAATTGGTCAAATATTAATAAAATACTTTATAATCTGCCATTATCTGCTCCACATTAGTAATAAGTTTATTGATTTATTAACGAATTTACTGATAAGAATATTATCCAGTCTGTGATGTATTGTTTCATTAATTTTTCAATGCATATTTCAGATTAAAATGTTGATAGTATTTGAAAACTTTCTTTTACTTAAACGACTTAAGTCTCCAATTGGGTGTAAACTGTATTTGTGAATATATTCACAAATATGGCAAATAAGACATGACATTTTCTTAAAATAAATAATTTTTTTTTAGCTACCAACTTTTTTGTACTTTTAGGATGAATAATTTGTATTTTGGTAATAGAAATATAATTTGTTGATAATGTGTTTTATGTGCCAACGTTTTGATAAAATAATACAGTTTAAGTACAATTTTTATTTATTTACTATTAAGATTTGTCATTATTTTTTATTTAAAATTATGATTCATGTATTATTGATTACAAGTTTTGTAATAAATTATACAATAATGTTAATCTCATCAATACATAATAAGTTTAAAAAAAAAAATACACAAAAAATTAAGTTATTATATAAACTTTGAATTGAATTGTATTGAATACTTTTTTAATCAAAATGAAAAAATAAAAAATACATTAAAATTATTTAATTTGAGTTAATAAATATTATATTAATTCAAATACACTTAAAGCATAGGTTCTCAAACTTATTTCATCCACCGCCCACATTGAGAATCAAAAATTTTCTAGCGCCCCCCCCCCCAGAAAAAAAAAAAATTAACTTAGCATCTTTTATGTCTTTTAAAAATAGATATTACAATTTATAATATAAATTTAACATAATCTAACATAAATTTTAAATTAGCTTTTTGGATGACAGCAATTAAAACGCATACTTTTTCATACATAAAAGTATTTTTATTAAAACGAAACATTTATAATTAAAATTATTCACATTAAAATTATTTTTATTAAAATCATGCTAAAAAAGTTATGAATTCGAAATATAAAATTTACTTAATGTGATGGATGAACTTGATGTGCATTAACGAGTTTGTTAATATCTGGCTCAAATTTACTCGAAAACAGCCGTAAATCACCGCGTTCGGTAACAAACAACCGATTTCTCTTTTTTGTTAGCAGTGTTGCTACAGCACTGAATCCACGTTCAGACAAATACGATGATGGGAATGCTATCAGAAATCGTTGAACAGTCGATCATAAACTAGGGTACAGTTCCATGATTGGCTTTTGCAGCCAAAATTCTTGATAGCCATTCTTGAATTTAAATTTGATTTCCTCATTTATGGTTAATTCTAAAAGTTGTTCTTCTAACTGGGATGATTCTGCTGTGTTGACATTTGAAAAAGGATCTAATACCCAGTCTGGTATGTCCATGTTTAAAATATCCTGGAATCGTTCTTTGAAATCATTGTGGAGGTTCTCCAAGTGTTGACGGTAAACAACTAAGTCATTGTTGATAAAAGATGCTGCTTCTAAATAAGGAAAGTTATTAAATTCACGTCTACCAATATTTCTCTTGTATAATAGCAGTTTGACAACGAATGTAGAAATGACAGTTTTTGTTTTAATCAAGTTCAAGTCGTCACTTTGAAGTTGGAGATTGACATCATTAAATAACTTGTAGAGGTCTGTCAAGTACGAAATATCATTCTTTGATGTGATGAGGTTATCGCGAAGTCCTGTGTCTTTGTTTTTCAGGAACTCTATCACAGAGTCAAACAGATTGTGAAATCGAGTCAGACAAGTACCTTTTGACAGCCAGCGCACTTCTGTGTGAAGCAGCAATCGATTGAAATCTTCATCATTAGCAACGCAAAGTTGACTAAATAATCTGTCATTTAGTGAGTTGCTTCTGATTTTATTAACTCCTCTAATAACATAATGCAGTGATGTATGCAGGCGTTCACTCAGATTTTTTGCAACTAAATGCTGGCAATGAATGACGCAATGTACAGCAAGCACGTCTGGAACTTTATTTTAAATACGCTATGAAGCTTTTGTGTCGCCCTGTCATAGCTGGGGCACCATCGGTAGCAATTGACATAATATTCTTCAGAGGGATTTGCATTTCATCACAAAACTTTTTCAGTGTATTAAATATGGTTTCTCCTTTTGTATTTGTCTCTAAATTTCTCGCACATAATAGTTCTTGACATATTTTCTCATTTTTTATAAACCTCACGTATGCTAACAATAATGCTTCATTAGTTGGTAAAGTGGACTCATCCAACTGAATTGAAAATTGACAAGTCTTCAAATGATTGCACAATGATTCTTCAATATTTTCAGCCATCTCATCAATTCGTCTTTGCATAGAACTATTGCTCAAAGGAATTTTTCGGATAATATCTGCCGCTGGTTTATGGAGCACAGTTGTTATTACTTCTTTTATTGCTGGTAAAATTAAGTCTTCCCCAATGGTATGTGGTTTGCCTGTTTTAGCAATTAATAGTGATATATTGTACGACGAACGAAACCCATCAATGTCTTGCTTAGAAGCCGCAGAAAAAAGCGTTGATAAAGTAGGTTGAGCTACGTACTTTTTTTCCATATTTTGAAAGTAAGTCACATCTTTGTCTTTCATATCTGAATGCATTTTATTAAAATTACCGAGTAATCGAGGTTTCATTGCTTCATTTGAAAATGTTTTTTGACATATGAGGCACATTGGCGATGATGGATTTGTCCGACTTTGAATAAATCCGTATTTTATGTATTCCGCACTGTATTGTCTTTTTTTCTTTTTTTGCTTCCGACATAGTTTTCACTTATGTAAATATTTGATATATGTAGATATTTTATACGTGCATAAAAAATAAAAGCAAAATCAAAACACGGTCGGCACGGTTCGATACCAAATCGTATACTAAAGCTTGAGTTAAGGCTTGCATCGTAAATTGGACACAATATATTATATCGTCAGTATTTAATGATCATTAGCGTTATCGTAACGACGACAATAGTCGATAACTTATATCTACTATAAATACTAAGTTATCGACTATTGTCGCCGTTACGATAACGCTAATGATCATTAAATACCGACGACGACATCGACGAAACATCTAGAAACCCCGTGGGCCATCGCGTCGCACATTACGTATTGGTGGTACCTATATTATTAGCTATATTGTTAGTTAATCCGCGATCAGTGAATGTGTGGTATTTTGTTTTAATAAATATAGATTTATTATATTACATTTTGTATTAATATATGTATAAATATATAAATGAGACTTTTTTTAATATAATATAATTATAATATTTATATATATAATTTTTTGTATCGCCCCCTAAACCTAACTCAACGCCCCCAAAATTCCTTCGGGCATCCTACCGCCCCCCTAAAGACCACCAACGCCCACTAGGGGGCGCTATCGCCCACTTTGAGAATGACTGATCTATATTCTATACTATATTTTTTTTAGTTTTAAGTTTTAACATTATATCATTGAGGCGCCCCCCTTTCAACAAGCGCCCTGGGCGTAGGCCCAGGTCGCCCACCCCTAACGCCGGCCCTGTGTACAATAGGTAATATCACATTGTCTCCAATTTGTTTAAGAAATAGTGTTGTATAACCATCAACTCCAAGTGCAGAGTTGTTATTCAGATTATTTAATATTTTTTTTACTTCGTAACTGCCTGTGGTTTTAACTTGAAGTTGGCACTAATGTTTGATTTATTATTAGTATTTATTCCGAAATTAGATTGTATATTATTTGTACTATTAGGAAAATTGTTATTAACTAGTCTACTTCCAGTTGTAGCGAAGTATGAATTTACTGTGTTTAAGTAGTCTTTAGTAGTGTTGGCGATTCTCGAAAGTGAATCAATCTAGATCGGGGAAAAAAAGATCGATCTCTAAATGAATAGCTCACAAAAGATCGATCTAAAAAAATCGGAAATTTTTAATCCCTAAATGCCGCTTGATTTTCTATTTCTCCCTTGTCACGCCCGAGGTCATAACGATTAATATATAAAGGTTTTCCATAGTTATTAATGTCAGTGCGAGTATTCCCTACCTAGTCCCTCTTGGCTCTTGATTTCGGAAAAAGTATACACTGGAAAGTGTTGTATGTCAATGATCTATAGTGGCTACATCAATATCAACGGAACTCACCACTTCAATGGACAGTGTCCAATTGGTCACAGGAGAGGATGATACGTCTAATTTTTTAAAGTGTTTTTAGTAAATAAAAATACATACATTTGAAGTAATTAGGTTATTGTATATGCACTGGCGTTTAAAATCGGAAATCGACAATCGTTAGTTTTAGTACTTTAGTAGTTTGGTATAAAAGATCGGATCAGATTGACGATGCAATTTAATTTTCACAAAAATGGATCGTTTCACCTAAAAGATCGGAATGACAATTCGATTCGATCTTCACAAAAATAAATCGATCTTTTAAAAGATTGGGGTCCTGGGGATCGATTCAAAAGATCGATTTATCGCATGAAATATATCGATCTTTTAAAAGGTCGATTCAGATCGCCCATCACTAGACTTTAGGCGCGGATGTCGGATATATGTCCTTTATTATTTCATTGATTGATAGCCCAGTAGATTTAATTTTTTTCCCGATAATTCATTAATAACTTTCCAGATTTCCCGTCCATTAGCATTACATATTTTTATTTTATTGATATAATATTGTTCTTTAGCCTTCCGAATGAGTATTGTTATTTTATTTCTATAAGCTTTGTAATAGTTAATTAATTTCTGATTTGAAGTATCCTTTTGTAATTTTCATATTAAGCTTATCTCTATTTTTTATTGATGTCACAAGACCAATGGTAATCCAGGGTTTTATCTTACGATTTTTCCTACTTGATTGGGACTTTGACACAATACAGTTATTTATTGTGTCAAATATATTTTTATTAAAAATATTTATTGCTGTATTAGTATTATGGTTTCAAATAATCCAGTTCATTGAATACAGGATAATAAACTAACTGCCTTATTGTAATCAGTATATGATATTGAATTAAATAATCGTCTATGTGTTTGTTATTTGCTTATGAGTTTATTAAACTTCCTATAATTGTATAATGATCTATTATACTAGTCTTGATTACTGCAGAAATAAGATTAACATTTCTACTAAATATGTGGTCAATACAAGAACTTGTGTCATAACCCACTCTAGTATGCGTACTGATTTGAGAAGAAAAACCGTTTGACGATAGTAGTATTTTAAATAGTTTTCGGTTAAGAGGGAAGTATTTTTTTCTAATATGTCAATGTTTATATCTCCAATCCATATACAATTTTTTTGTATACGACCTGAAGTCATTGTGGTAGATTAGTTCACATAAGACTATGTTATATTAGTTTGAGGTGAACGATATGCAGCTAAAATTGTAATGGCTAGCCTCTGAGAACAATTGAAGTTGATTAATGGATATATTATGTTTATTGCTGTATATATAGACACCAGTTCGTGTTTGATTAAAATTATTTTCGCTTTTATAACTCGAGAAGCCACTTAGATTTTGGGGAGTAAACCCCGACTATTCCAAGTTTCACTAAGAATAATTATATCTAAGCATTTTAATGAGTCGTTTATCAAACATCAAATTCGTCTATATTTTAATTATAAGACCTATAATATTCTTGTGTAAAACGTTCAAATCGTTACTCTCTATATCCATCAAATACTCATATATATCTTTATTTACTATATTTCCGTCATTGTTTGTGATGTAAGAGTCTATGAAATCTGAATTTGTTTCAAACATTTATGATATTTAAGTAGTAAAAATAGTTACTTAGTCTATACCAATGATATTTTAATATATTATTAATTTTTATAATTATGAAACCTTGGTAAGAATGTGTGTTTACAAAACGAGTGTTACATAGAATTGATAACTGTGCATAATGTTTTTTATTATGTTTGAAATAAGAGTTGGATTGTATGACCCGATTAAACGTGTTACAGTATTTTGACATAAAAAAGATATTAAATAATTGCTGATAAGCAGTAAACCCACTTTTATGAATAATTAAAAAAGCCCATTTATATTAAATAAAATTATGTAAGTAAATTGATATAAGTTTAAAAAAATCACGGTTGAAGGTATCTTAAATAAAGATGTGTTTAGGTTTAAGATAAAAATACTAAGATGTAATTGAGTAAATTATAAAAAAATTAGATTTTCAAAACATTTTACTTGTGATCTTTTTCCCTGTTCATCTTTTTGCAAAATATCATGCCATGACTTGTCCAAATGAAACGAAAGCCAGTTCCTTACCTTTCACTCTTGAATCCCAGAATAATTTTTATTATATGCGTAAGACTTTCGGTTATATAGATTCGATGATTTTTGTATTCAATTTTACCACGCTTCTTGATGAACTCATTACGTTTTCTCCTTGATGCGAATTTCACAATTATCAAAGCTTATCCAGATTACGGTTTGAAGGTTACGATAAGCATTTCAATATCAAACATATTAAGATCTATTTCTAAGACCTTAGCAATATCATGGACTACATTTTCGACATTTTCTTCCTTTTCATTTGGACACTACTTATTTCGACATAACAAGATTTTTCATTTACTCCAAAGTGTTTATTTTATACTCCAGGCTTAGAATTACTTTATCTTTTCAGTCAATGATTTTTCTAGTTCAACAACACGATTATTTAGTGCCTCTAGTGAGTTGTTTGTAATCACCTGGTTTTTTAGCACCTGATCCAATCTATCGATGATAGATTTGATATCGATTTCTTTTGTCTTATGAGCAGAGTCTTTAATTGGGGTGTCATGTCGTCCAATTTTCTCTCTGTTGTACACTCATCGCAGTTGTATTTTTTGCCAGCAGGTTTTAAGATATTCAAGACTATCTTTGTACATTTTTGAACATTTCATATGTATTACAGTATAACATGTAGCACATTGAACACTGTCTTCGTTACGCGAGATTGATTTATGATACTTAAGGCACACTGTCATATTATAACACGTAGTATAAACAATATTTGTCAATTAGTAATAAACGCGCACACGTCTTTACCTAATGAATGACAACACTGAATTAATCAATATAAATACAATATAAAAAAGAACCGGATGGGCCTCGCTCTGCTGTACAGTTAGGGGTGGAGTGCACCTCGCTTATAGGATAGGTCATTATTATAATGGATTTGTTAAATTTGAATGCAATGATAGATATCATTGTATACGAATAACGATTCTGAACGGAGTTCATATGTTAGTCTAGAATATAATACAATGTTATTATAAATATTATTTAAGTATATTTATTTTTAAACGAAAAAAATTTAGAAAAACCGAAAATTTAAATTGTCTATAAATAAGTCAAAATATGTCAAAATACTTTGAAATTTTAACCATGTATAGAAAACGTCATATAAAGATTTAATGATAATTTCAAGTTGTTGCGGTTTTTCGTTTTGAGTTAGGGCATTTTAAAAAAACCGATATCATTTGTCAGTCTAGAACATTCTACATTATATTATATTTTACATGTAATTTTATGTCAATATTCGATGTTCAAACGCTTATAAAAAAAAATTGTGCCTATGGATTTTAATAATTTTTGAATGACATTAAGAACTACTTCTGTGGAATCTTCTATTAAATTTTCAAGTATTTTGTAGTAGCCAAATTTTTTTTATCACCGATTATAAAAATAAAATGTAAAAAAATCGAATATTTTAAATGCCTATAAGTGGCTTAAAAATCAATATAATATTTTGAAAAAAATATTGCATAAAAGAAATACCAATCTTAACAGCTGGTAGAAATTTCAAAAATCTGCGACTTATACTTTTTGAATTATAACAAATATTTAAAATCGTTTGAGAATAAATCGCTATTTTATGCAATTTCGTAAATATTTAAATTTCAAACAGTCATAAAATTTTTTCCTCTAAGTTCGGTAGAAATTTTTTTAAAGATTTTTGAAGAGTAGCTTATAGATAACCTAGTATTAAAATTTTGAACCTTAAGTAAGAACAGAAAAAATTTTATGAATTTTTACCTACAAAATAACTTGCAAATTATCGTGATTTTTACACATTTTATACAAATTTGAGCATTAAGGGTTTATAAAAAAAAATTGAGTTAACCGATCACCGATATTTTTTAGTTACGATAAGTTTAACTTATTATAAACCTAGTATAAAATTTTCAAGAGTTTTCGCTCAACCAATTAAATTTTATAGATGTTTAAAAACAAAAATTTTACAAAAATCGAAAATTTAAATTGTCTATAAATAAGTCAAAATATGTCAAAATACTTTGAAATCTTAACCATGTATAGAGAACATCAATATAAAGATTTGGTGAAAATTTCAAGTTGTTGCGGTTTTTCATTTTTGAGTTAGAGCATTTTAAAAAAAACCGATATCTTTGTCAGTCTAGAATATTATACATTATATTATATTTTACATGTAATTTTATGTCAATATTCGCTGTTCAAACGCTTATAAAAAAAAATTGTGCCTATGGATTTTAATAATTTTTGAATGACTTTAAGAACTACTTCTGTGGAATCTTCTATTAAATTTTCAAGTATTTTGTACGAGCCAAATTTTTTTTATCACCGATTATAAAAAAAAAATGTAAAAAAATCGAATATTTTAAATGCCTATAAGTGGCTTAAAAATCAATATAATATTTTGAAAAAAATATGACATAAAGGAAATACCAATCTTAACAACTGGTAGAAATTTCAAAAATCTGCGACTTATACTTTTTGAATTATAAAAAATATTTAAAATCGTTTGAGAATAAATCGCTATTTTATGCAATTTCGTAAATATTTAAATTTCAAACAGTCATAAAATTTTTTCCTCTAATTCCGGTAGAAATTTTTTTAAAGATTTTTGAAGAGTAGCTTATAGATAACCTCGTGTTAAAATTTTGAACCTTAAGTATGAACAGAAAAAATTTTATGAATTTTTATCTACAAAATAACTTGCAAATTATCGTGATTTTTACATATTTCGTATAAATTGGAACTTTGAGCACTTATAAAAAAAAATTGTGACTTACGATTTTAGATTTTTTTTTATCAGTTAAGGAACAACTTATAAGAAGCCTTGTATTAAATTTTCAAGATTTTCTAGGCAGCCAAAAAAATTTTATCGTTATTTAAAAAAAAAATACTTAAAAAAATTGAAAATTTCAATTGTCTATAAATAGCTTAATAAAAGTCAAAATACTTTGAAAATTTAACGGTGTATAGAGAACGCTAATCTAAACATTTGATGAAAATTTATTTACTTATTTACATAATATTCAATAACAACGATTATTAGCCTAGTATTATTTATGAAATAAAGTAAAATTTAATGATGTATAGAGAACGCTAATCTAAACATTTGGTGAAAATTTTAAGTATTTACATCGATTAGTTTTTGAGTTATAGTAAAATAAAAAATTTGATTATGTCGAAAACTGGTTTTGCGTAAAAACTCCCGTTTTTCCCAAATTTTTTTATGGTTTTTCCCGTCGCATTTAAAAAATATTGGAAATTTTTAACTTTTGACCCCCCAAAGTACCAAATAGATTCACTTTCCTTTCAGAAAAGTTGGTACATAAGGCAATCGAAGCATTTTAACTGCCCCAAAACGTGTCGACAGACACAAAAAAAAAAAAAAAAAAAAAAAAAAAAAAAAAAAAAAAAAAACACACATCATTGTAAAATCAATACATTCTTCACTCCGTTCAGAATCTAAAATCAGTATAACCTCTATTATAGTTTTGGAAATGTTTAGATGCTACTTGAGATTATATACATTGATTTTTTTGTATAAACAATTGATAATTGTTCTAAATTTTATCTTATTTGCATACCACTAATAAGCTATCCATTTGTTATTAGTGATATGAGAATTTACTGGTTAAGAATCTCTTTTTTAAAATACATATAAATATTATAATCAGGGCCGGGTTTAGGATTTGTAGACCCCCTAGGCTCAACCTGTTGAGTGGACTCTATCAGAAAATTTTTTGGAAATAGAAAGGTTATATGCACAAATAGCATATATATTAGAGAGATAAGTCTCTTTAAAATATAAATTTTGAATACTTCCCAAAATTTAGAAGCCTAGCTAGCCTTCTCCTTAAATTTTTAAAAACAAAATGTTTTTATGGTTATTATACTATGGAAATCATAAAAGAGTATACTGGATAGACTTTCAGCCCTCTTTCCACAATCTCAAACACTATTTGGGTCTATGAGAAAGATCTTACAACTATTACATACTCTTTGAAAAAAGATTTCAAATCATTTTCTTCCCAAAATAATGTGTATAGCAATTTTCTAATTTCTAGTTTTTCGACTGAAAATTAATATTTTAAATATACTATTAAAGTGTAAGTTAAATTACCACACAGTAGTTAAGATAATCAACACTATTTTTTATTATTTGAAATTGTCGTAACAAGTATTAACAAGTAACAACATCTTATTCTATGTAGCTTGATTAACATTCTTAAAGAACATGGCAATCGAAAATTATAAATACTTTCTGGCATATCTTCGCCTCATATTAGATAATCAGTTAAAACAAACTGGGAAAAAACAAAAGTGGAAATGGATACCTGGCATGTTATGAATTGACCGCAAATACCAATGCGACGGCTTAAGTCACGAAATAGTTTCTTAAAAGGAACTACTAAGTTAAGCATAACAACAGGAAAGTCTAGACTTTAAAAATGGGAAGCGGAAACCAATAAAGATAACTAATAGCTACAACCAAATGAAACCCTACCACCTGGTCATGAGAACAAATGGTTGATTTGGAAAATGCTGAACAGACTTAAAACTGGTGTAGGACGCTGTAAAGTCAATATAAGGAACTGGGGACTGCTAGCTGATAGAAATACAACCTGCTTACTGGTATATGGCCAAAAACAAAATATGTCCCACCTACTTGTATGCCCAGACTGCATGTACACATGCTCCCATTAGCGTAATTTCGCTAAAATTCAGGTAGTACAAAACTAATCAGGAAAGTTACAAACTTTCAACAAATTGTCAAAATCCTTAACTTTGCCAATGTATTTACCACTTTTAACTTAATTCCAGTTCTTCAATCAAAATTGTATACAATATACATAATTTAATATCTTCTTCTTCTTCTTCTTCTTCTACTTCGCCTTCCTCCCAACTATTTGGGGTCGGCCACCCTTGTCCTACACCTCCACTTTACTCGGTCAATCACATCTCCTCTGCACACACCGACAGCCCTCATGTCATTCTCCAAAGTCTCCAACCATCTCTTTTTTGGTCTTCCTCTTCCTCTTTTCCCTTCAACGTCCATCTTCATAACCACTCTTACTGCATTCGTTTCCTCTCGCCTCATCACATGCCCAAACCATCTCAGCCTATTTTCTCTCATCTTGTCCACAATTGGCGCTACACCAACACTACCTCTCACGTATTCATTCCTTATTCTATCTTCTCTTGTCACTCCACTCAACCATCTAAGCATTCTCATTTCCGCGACACTCATACTTTGTTCTATTCTCCTGTTAACCGCCCAACACTCTGAACCATACAGCATAGTTGGTCTCACTACACTTTTATAAAATTTACCTTTCAGCCTAATTGGAATTCTCTTATCGCATAACACGCCCGATGCTTCTCTCCATTTCATCCACCCGCACTTAATCCTATGTTTTACATCAATGTCAAAGCCCCCGTCCTTTTGAACAAAAGATCCTAAATATTTAAAGCTCTCAACTTCACCTATCACATCACCATCTATTGTCAGTTGTCTCCTCATTCCTTCAACTTCTTGGTCTCTTTGTCCAAAATCAAACTCAATATACTCAGTTTTATTTCTACTAATTCTCAATCCCTTTTCTTTGAGGGCTAACCTCCACTCATTTAACCTATTATTGACAACTTCTAGGTTTTCTCCTATCAGAACTATATCATCCGCAAACATCATACACCATGGTATCTCACCCTGTATCTCCTTTGAAACCTCATCCATTACCACTGAGAACAGGTAGGGGCTTAGAGCTGACCCCTGGTGCACACCTACTCCTATACTGAAACCTTCTGATACTCCACACCATAATTTAATATCTATTATCATTAATATGAACTTATAATTTATTTTTACTCTCATTCGTTTATTGTATTCTGATTATCAGCTGATAATGTTCGTCTATCATTATCGTATATTCAAAACATAGAGTGTATACTCTATGATTCAAAACAACAATCATGTTTCTGTTAAGATAAAATATAAATATTTATATTTGTATAATATTGTTTATATTTTTTTGGATTTACACCACTTCATTCAGTGGCGGATTTTTCATTGGCTAAAGCACCCTCCGTTCCGCATATTTTTATTAAAAATTATTAATAATTCCCCGAGTTTGGTACGGGCTACCAGAACGTGGTGTAGCAAAAACCGGTCGGCGACCACATACGATTTTGAGGTACATTAGTTTTCTACAGGTTAGAACAGGTTAACCGATAAGTCAGCTGCTCGATTGTCAAAACATTACCATTTGTGTATAATAATTTATACACATAGTAAAGAGATAATAATAAATTATCTATAATAATATGATATTATCATAGAACATGATAGTATGTAATAAAGCAACCACCATAAAAAAATCCTAGAGTTATCCATTATAAATAAAGAAAATGTAAGGGGTGCAATTTTACAGTTTTGCACCCCCTCGGAAAAATCAGGGGATGCAAGTGTACCTCTTTGCACCTCCGAAATTACGCCTATGCATGTTCCGAAAAAAATCTTACTGGCGAATCAAAAAATTATTGACGTAGCCCAATACTGAGCGAAGACTATTTAACAGTTATACCATCATCCATGACATTACCAGGAAAAAATGTGATTTAAATTATTATTTATACATTATATTTATACTTGTTACTATTTATTAAATAATTTTATCATTATAATGTTATTTTAGTATTTTATTATTATTATTTGATATTTATACTTTGCCTGACACGAAAAAAAAAACTTAATAATGAATAGGTTTTAACTTGAAACTTTGATAGGGTTATGACTTAACTTTGATGAAACTATTTATAGTATCTATATAAATTATTTGTCTTAAATGTCACTCTCATTATTAAGTAAAGTTACTATGTTGAATTTTTCTTTTGTCATGGATGTTCAGAGCCGATTTTAAATCAACTTTAATTTTGAAGATCTTTTCACTGCCGTTGGTGATGATAAGTGACAGGATAATTTTTAAAACTACCTCAATATTAGGAAAATAATCTTTAACGTTTTTTTTTCAAAGAAAAGTTTGTTCATCCATCTTTCCATATTGTATATGTGGGTCTTAAAAAATAATACTTTTCATTCGACAAAACCAATTATAGAAAACTGAACTTAAGTTCCAGCATAATAATATTATATTATTATTATGCAGTTTTATATATATATATATATATATATATATAGTTGTATGATATATGATGAGGGCCTTGTTGTGTTGCAAACCCATAGACTGCAGCCTATATAGCCTACACTTAAATTCGACCTTAAATATAACTTTACTTTTGTTTTCTTGTAAAATTTAGACTATTTAATAGAGTATATTTTAAATAAAACACCAATAGTATGTTTATATACATATATTATGTATACTAATAAAAAAATAAGCTTATAAGTACTTTGTTATATTATTTTATGTTTCAAATTGTTGACTAAATAAACTAATATTTATGTTAGACACCAATAAAGGCAAGAATTAAACCGAAATCAATAACTCAAATAATTTGCTTTATAATAGAACATTTTCAGCTTATAAAGCAAAATAAATTTGTTTTTCAATCTTTTAATAATTTATTAACTTTTTGCTACTTTCGTAATTTTTACAAATGTCTTTATTACAGAAACTTTAAAATGGTCTACACCAAATGTGTACGGAAAAATACCTGTACCCAGGGATGGGCATTCTGCATGTATAATTCAAAATTGTATGTACATATTTGGCGGATTTCAAGAACATCCAAGTCAATTTTCTCAACATTTATACATGCTAAACCTTCACACTATGGTTTGGAGTATAATCAAAACCCAAGTATTATTTTAATATATTTTATTGTTTAAATTGCCATTATAATATTTAATGTGTTTATCATAGGGAAATTTCCCATCTTATAGAGACTTCCATACTGCAACTGCTATTGGTAACAAAATGTATATTTTCGGTGGTCGAGGTGATCAACTTGCACCAATGCAAACTGATAGAGAAATATACTGTCATAATGTTCATTATTTAGATACGACTACTAGAGTGTGGGTAACTCCAGTTGTATATGGTGAGAAACCTCTAGGCCGACGCAGTCATTCTGCATGTAAGTGGAAACTTTTAACTACCTGTTATTCAAAAATAAATGTCTTATTCATATACTTAATTAATATAAATTACAGTTGTACACAATGGCTTCTTATACATATTTGGTGGCTTTAACAGAAACTTGGATTTACATTTCCAAGATATAAATCGATATGATCCAGATAGTTCCACATGGTCAACAATAGTACCTACAGGTACATCACCATGTGCTAGAAGAAGACAAATTTGTCAAGTGGTTAATGACAAAGTATTTATATCTGGTGGTACTAGTCCAGTTTTTCCCAAATCTTTAATACCTTTGAGACTACAAGACTATGATCTTAGAGAACAAACTTTAAATCAACTCAAAGACCATGACGATCTTCATGTTTTAGATATAAGTAAAAACCAGTCATTTTTATCATATTTTATAAATTTGCAATAAACAATTTTATTGTATATTTATAGATCCTAGTTTAAAAGATATATGTTTGGTAAATGCATGGAAATATATGAAAGAAAAGAAGATTAAATTAGTAGATCTATGTCTTCCATTATCATTAAAGTAAATAATTTTATAATATAGTTGTTATTATTCAATATTTAATACTTAGATGTAGTGTAAATAAATTATTAAATTTAAATAGGATAGTTACAATTAAATTTATTTTTAATATATTTCAGGAAGGATCTGGCTATTTTTGAACCTTTTGAATCAAGTAAAACTGAAACTAACATAACAGAGGCATATGAAGATGATTTCCCTCTTCTTTCAGTTATTGATCCATTTCTTTAGTTCTAATTTTGAACTAAATGTCTAAGAAAAAAATGTAGGTACACAAAATGTAAATTTTTATTAGTTTAATTATAAATTTCAATTAAAATTAATAAATATAAAATTTTTGTTTTATAACGCTGATATTTATTTGACCATGTATGTTTAATAATATTTCTTGATATTTGTTATTAATATTTTAAATTTTAACTATCATATTAATAATAATAATTTTTATTTATTAAGCTGTCATAGTATTTACTAAAAGCTAATAAAAAAAAAAAAAAAAAAAAAAAAAAAATTTTATTTAAATCAGTTATTAAAAATTAATTATAATTTTTATACTTGTATATACTTGTATTCCTGTAAATATTTAATATTTTTACAATTAAATTAAGTTTTCATATTGATTAAAGTTGAATTATAATATAAAAACTTAATTTAATCAAACTAATGTATAGGTACTTTTAACAAGAATAAGAAATGTTGACTAATGATTCAATATAATTCAATTTTAAAAATATATTTGACGTATTTATTGTATGTAATAAGGTTGTAGTGATTAGAAAATACACTGTTTGACATTAATGTAGAATAAAAATATTAATAATTATTTTTACAATATTACAATGTTAATATTGTTGTTATTTTTTATTATTATTATTATTATTATTATTATTCAACTTAACAATTAATTTTTAAGGATAAATATAATATTCTAGAATTATTACCCAAATTACATCTATGTTACTGGAAAACCATTTTCATATTCCTAGTATAAAAAAGAACCGGATGGGCCTCGCTCTGCTGTACAGTTGCTTATTATAAACCTTGTATTAAATTTTCAAGAGTTTTCGGTCTGCTAATTAAATTTTATAGATGTTTAAAAACAAAAATTTTACAAAAATCGAAAATTTAAATTGTCTATAAATAAGTCAAAATACTTTTAAATCTTAACCATGTATAGAAATCGTCAATATAAAGATTTGGTGAAAATTTCAAGTTATTGCGGTTTTCATTTTTGAGTTAGAGCATTTTAAAAAAACCGATATCATTTGTCAGTCTAGAATATAATGTATAATATTCTAGACTGACAAATGATATCATATTTTACATGTAATTTTATGTCAATATTCGCTGTTCAAACGCTTATAAAAAAAAAATTGCGCCTATGGATTTTAATAATTTTTGAATGACATTAAGAACTACTTCTGTGGAATCTTCTATTAAATTTTCAAGTATTTTGTAGGAGCCAAAAAAATAAGAACTTTGAGCACTTATAAAAAAAAATTGTGACTTACGATTTTAGATTTTTTTTTATCAGTTAAGGAACAACTTATAAGAAACCTTGTATTAAATTTTCAAGATTTTCTGGCCGGCCAAAAAAATTTTATCGTTATTTTAAATACTTAAAAAAAATTTCAATTGTCTATAAATAGCTCAATAAAAGTCAAAATACTTTGAAAATTTAACGGTGCATAGAGAACACTAATCTTAACATTTGGTGAAAATTTCAAGTATTTACATCGATTAGTTTTTGAGTTATAGCAAAATAAAAAATTTGATTTCGTCGAAAACTGGTTTTGCCTAAAAACTCCTGTTTTTCCCTTATTTTTTTAGGGTTTTTCCCGTCGCATTTAAAAAATATTGAAAATTTTTTACTTTTGGCCCCCCAAAGTACTAACCAGATTCACTTTCCTTTCAGAAAAGTTGCTACATAAGCAAATCGAAGCATTTTTACTGCCAAAAAAGGTGTCGTCAGACACAAAAAAAAATAAAAAAACCGGATGGGCCTCGCTCTGCTGTACAGTTAGGGGTGGAGTGCACCTCGCTTATAGGATAGGTCATTATTATAATGGATTTGTTAAATTTGTATGCAATGATAGATATCATTGTATACGAATAACGATTCTGAACGGAGTTCATATGTTTGTCTAGGATATAATACATTGTTATTTATAAACATTGTAAAAAGTATATTTTATTTTGAAACGATAAATATATTTTTCAATTAGGATGGGTTGGCAGTTGCATACAGCGATATAGTTTGTCAGTCTAGAACATTCTACATTATATTATATTTTACATGTAATTTTATGTCAATATTCGCTGTTCAAACGCTTATAAAAAGAATTGTGCCTATGGATTTTAATAATTTTTGAATGACATTAAGAACTACTTCTGTGGAATCTTCGATTAAATTTTCAAGTATTTTGTAGTAGCCAAATTTTTTTTATCACCGATTATAAAAATAAAATGTAAAAAAATCGAATATTTTAAATGCCTTTAAGTGGCTTAAAAATCAATATAATATTTTGAAAAAAATATTGCATAAAAGAAATACCAATCTAAACAGCTGGTAGAAATTTAAAAAATCTGCGACTTATACTTTTTGAATTATAACAAATATTTAAAATCGTTTGAGAATAAATCGCTATTTTATGCAGTTTCGTAAATATTTAAATTTCAAACAGTCATAAAATTTTTTCCTCAAAGTCCGGTATACATTTTTTTAAAGATTTTTGAAGAGTAGCTTATAGATAACCTAGTGTTAAAATTTTGAACCTTAAGTATGAACAGAAAAAATTTTATGAATTTTTATCTACAAAATAACTTGCAAATTTTCGTGATTTTTACATATTTCGTATAAATTGGAACTTTGAGCACCTATAAAAAAAAATTGTGACTTACGATTTTAGATTTTTTTTAATCAGTTAAGGAACAACTTATAAGAAGCCTTGTATTAAATTTTCATGATTTTCTAGGCAGCCAAAAAAATTTTATTGTTATTTAAAAAAAAAATACTTAAAAAAATTGAAAATTTCAATTGTCTATAAATAGCTTAATAAAAGTCAAAATACTTTGAAAATTTAATGGTGTATAGAGAACGCTAATCTAAACATTTGGTGAAAATTTCAAGTATTTACATCGATTAGTTTTTGAGTTATAGTAAAATAAAAAATTTGATTATGTCGAAAACTGGTTTTGCGTAAAAACTCCCGTTTTTCCCAAATTTTTTTATGGTTTTTCCCGTCGCATTTAAAAAATATTGGAAATTTTTAACTTTTGACCCCCCAAAGTACCAAATAGATTCAATTTCCTTTCAGAAAAGTTGCTACATAAGGCAATCGAAGCATTTTAACTGCTCCGTTTTAATCACTCCGTTCAGAATCTAAAATATTTAAAAAAAACCATTTATGACTACATCTGTAGAATTTTTTGTTACAGACAGTTCTATGTCTATAAAAATGGGAAGGAAAATGTTTTTTTTTTTTTTAAATTTGACGGGACTCAATTAATGATATTGTTACGTTTAAAGGTGTTTATATTAAAACTTGCACTGTATATTCCTGTAAAATTGCCCAAGAATTTCGAACAAATATTTTGCGAGTACCCATTAAAAATGATCCAAAAAAAAACGCACGAGTTAAAAACGCTTATGGATTTCCAGCGTTCAATTAAAAAAACCTGGACTTAATGTTTAAGTTGTAACAAAGATACAACTCATAATGTTCAGATCGATCCAAAAATTATAAAAAATGTTTTGATAGTTAGAATTCAGTTAGAATTCTCCGATAATATAGCAACCCCAGGGATTATATATTCTGTAATTACAAAATAAAGGCTTGGTCAACGTCTGTACTGAAAATTCACAATCGCTTCTATAAGCTATACAGTTGCATTATCTATGAGAACAATCTTAAATCTGGCAGATACAGCATAATGATCAGGGAGAACAAAACCAACTGGATATACTATACATAAATAACCAAATCACAGAAACACGCAAGTGGCCACGCAAGAAATCCAAAAACGCTCACATTTTGTTATTTGAAGCAAAATAATCCGAGTCCCGAGTTATATAAAAGGTGCTTCGGAAAAATAATTGAAATTCTCAAAAAAATACTTCAGAGAAGTAAAAAAGGCTGTCTGTGCGTAAGTTGAAGCGATTTGGAGAAAAGATGGAATTTTAATGTTAATAAATAAGTATAATCAATCCCAAAATTCTGTGCCTTAACTTAAAAAAATATCAATTTACAAAAATTTCAAGTAGTTCAACTGTGCAAACATTGAAAATAAAATTAGCACAGAACGGCGTATATTAATGATAATAAATCGGAGTTTACAACTTAATCTCTCTGACTCAATTTTTTGTTAATCCTTGTTACAACTTAAACATCTAGTCCAGATTTTTTTAATTGAAAGCTGGAAATCCATAAGCGTTTTTTTTTGATCATTTTTATGGGAACTCACAAAATATTTGTTTGAAATTCTTGGACAATTTTACTGGAACATACAGTGCAAGTTTTAATATAAACACTTTTAAACGTAACAATATTATTAATATGATTATTTTTATTAAAAATTGATTTTAAGAAATTGGGTATTGTTATCTATACAAAAGTATATTCGTGTCCAGCAAAAAGTATAAAGTCTCGTAAATCTAACTTGTAATTTGTAATCTTAACTTGTAAACTCCGATTTATTACCATTAATATACGCCGTTCTGTGCTAATTTTATTTTCAATGTTTGTACATTTGAATAACTTGAAATTTTTGTGAATTGATATTTTTTTAAGTTAAGGCACAGAATTTTGGGATTGATTTCACTTATTTATTAACATTAAAATTCCATCTTTTCTCCAAATCGCTTCAACTTACGCACAGAAAGCCTTTTTTACTTCTCTGAAATATTTTTTTGAGATGGTATATATCACATAATTATATATGTTTTATACCGTATAAAAATTAAATCACTTATCACTAAAAACTCATTTATAATTTACAATAACTATAAAAAAGGAAATATAAATTATAAATAGACAAGTGTAGAACTATTAATTTACTGTTAATAATTATCAATATCTTGTCGTGAACGTATTTATAGTGTACTTGTGATATTTATAAAATTTTAAATATTTTGGCAACATTTAAATTTTATTTTATATCAATGTAATAATATATGTATTATATTCTGTGCCTAAAGCAATTTTTTTATTATCTTCGATTTAGATACATAAGAAAAAATGAGAGAAGAAAATTTCGAACAAAAAGATTTTTTTTGTAACTTATTTAACATATATCATTTTTAACTACATAATATAATTTTACCAAATATAAAAATACAAATTTCAATAGGAAGTATTTTATATTTTCTAAGAGTGAATTTCAAAAAACAAAACATATTATATGTTTTCTATACATATATTACCAACCCTGGATATGACTACAAATATTTTTGAATTACATAAGTACTAAACGTCTTACATAAGTATAAGAACATTTAAGTAAATTTAAAAAGGTTGGAAAATTCTTTAGTTCTTTTCAAAAATTACTGTATAGTTTCCAGTATTCCACAAAATTTAATTGAAAAAATAACACAGCTTTAAAATAAAATGTATATAATTTAGTTAAATAACTATGAGATATTAACAACAATTTCATAATAACATTATTCTATAAGTAATTATAACTAGAAAAAAAATGTATCCAAACAAACATAATAAAATATTAATTCAGTAGTTTTTTTTTTTTAATGGCAGTTACATATTTTTTTTTTTTTGTGATGATTTTGCTTGCTAATGTCATAGTCTAATTAATGCATATTTGATATTAAATAAATAGTACATTAAACATAAAATTTAAATGATTATCAATAATCTTTAAGTAACATTTAAATATATTATAATTACAAATATAAGAGTATATTTAAAAAATATATACGAGTAGTTAAAAATCACATTTTTCAAAAATAAATTTATTTTTTACAAAATAAAAATCAATATTTCAAGTAGTTTAAAAATGTAAAAAAAATAGTAATTTCAATAATAATATTATACACAAATAAAATAAGATAAATAAGATATTATATTTTTATATGGCCAAAAGATTAAATGACTAAAATTTTGGTCACTTAAACCATTAATAATATTTTTACTGTAATAAACTTATTTTAGGAACATTGAGGTTGCCTCAGAAAGAAACAATTGAAATTACAATGGATCTAAGATAGTAAAAGTTTTATTTTTTCTGCTTACCCATAAGTAGGTACTTAAGACTAGCATTATACATCCTGCCAAGGACATTGTCAGCCATATGTAAGGTGTGAAAATAGGTATTACATTTGTTACAATCAACAATTGATCAGACACATTTTTTGGAACTTCAAATGTATCAGCAAACCAAAATACAGGTAGAAAGACTTCTGGCACATTTTTTAAAATTCTAAAAAAAGTAATGAATTTTTAAAATACATTTTTTCCTTCTAAGTATATACTTAAACAAATAAAATACAATTACTTTATATCCTTGATTGGATTCATTTTAACATTAAATTGTAATCTGGCTGCTACATAAAGAGGTATTGAATACTCCTGTAATATACAATATGTCATAAAGATATATTCAACAATAAATATACATTTGAAATGAGTAAAAAACGAATTCACTTGTAATGAAATAAAAACATAAACTTACATTTTCCAAAATTATTTTAAATTCATGCAAAGTCTGATTGGGCTTCATGCCAACAATTGATTTTCTATATGAATTATCAGCTAAATAAAAATGTGGATATGATATAAATATTGGGAGTGCATTATTTCCACATAAATTTAATGATCGTACACCAGGTAAAAGACATCCTGATGATGGACAATAACATGTATTGTTAAAAACATCAGATTTCCCAGTAAACTCCATACTTTTTATACCATTTATAAACTTAAAGTTTTTCTTTGTCATAGTTAATGCACTAAAATAAAATATATAAATATTTCATGAATGATTAGTATAATTATATAGAAATAGTAGTATATTTATTACAACATAATAACATATATTATTGTACAGGGTGCGGCGCAGCCGACTGACGAGTTTTGATGGGCTATAAATAACGAATATTAAAACTGAGAGAAAACCTTTTTTTTATTTAAATCAGTATTTAATCCCATTTTTGAAAATTATATCTCCAAGATGGCGGCTATCAGCATTGATACACTGTTGTAGACGATCTTTCAAGCTCTCATATGATTTTCGGCACATTTTACTGGTATGGCCTCGACTTCCACGGTAATTTTCGATACTAGGCTACAAATAACCCACAGCAGCTCCGTAAAAGACCACTCCACTCTCCTAAAGTAACAGTGTGGTGTGCTGTGTCCCAATTAGGGGTGATTGGCCCCCTACTTTTTTGAGGACGAGGACTGTCACTGTCACGTCCGCTCGTTATGTTGTGATATTGGAAACTTATCTGCAGCATAGGTTGGAGGAAATGGCTGAAGAACATGATTTGGGAGATGCATAGTTTCAGCAAGACGGAGCTACAACGCACACAGCTAGAATTTCACTTGCTGTCTTGTGACAAATGATTCCTAGGCGGTTAGTCTCTCTGAGAGGAAACATAGGCTGGCCAGCACATGATTTAAGCTTTTGTGATTTTTTTTTCTGTGGCTACCTTAAGGATAAGGTTTTCAGAGATCGCCAACATACCATAGAAGAAATTAAACATAAAATCACTGTGGAAGTCGAGGCCATACCAGTCGAAATGTGCCGAAAATCATATGAGAGCTTCAGAGATTATCTACAACAGTGTATCAATGCTGACGGTTGCTATCTTGGAGATATAATTTTCAAAAAAGGGATTAAATACTGATATAAATAAAAAAAAAAGGCTTTCTCTAAGTTTTACTGTTCGTTATTTATAGCCCATCAAAACTCGTCAGTCGGCTGCGCCGCACCCTGTATTATATATATATTGTATTACAAGAATAATATAAAGATGATTTATTAATGCAAAAATAAATTTTAAGTTGGTATAGAAAACTGACTAAACAGAAAAAAATGGCGGGATATAGTAATGATGATTAAAACTTAAAAAAAAAAAAGTGGCTAGTAGTAGTAGAAGGAAAAGTTTACAACAAAATGTATATTGATTATATTTTTAAATAATTTAAAAATACTTAAATTTAACTATTTATGAACAATACTAATATAAAATATTAATCATCATAATAACTTTTAAAATTATATTTATGAATTATTAATACCAAATATGAATTTAGCATACATTTTATAAAATTAATTTTTAAATCTAATCACCAAATCTTACATTACAACAATAAAAACCAAAAATGATTTAATTTATAATAATCCTAATTGAAATACATTTAAAGACCAACATACAATAATTTTAATTCATATTTTCACAAAAAGAAAAAAAAATTCAAGAAATTACCTAACCTTTAGGTAATCGTAAACTAAGAGTTTTACTTAAATTATAATATTATAATACTTTTAAAACTACTCTATTATTCTATATTTATAAAATATAAAATATAAACAATGAAGGAATATTATATAAAAGTTATAGGTTCAATTATAAATTCTTTGAATTAATTTTACAGTTTCAATAGTAAAAATGTAAATTAGTATATTTAAATCATAATTCAGTTTACCTGCAAATACTAGGTATATATATTGATATATTAGGTTGCATGGCAGTATGTTCAGGCCATAAATCACCTGCAGAAGCATTTGAAGCACTACAATCTTTATTAAAAACATTTAAGTTTTCACTATAATTAACTGAATGTACTAATCCAAGTTTTTCTATGTTATCTACTCCAGTGAACATGTTAACTAAGCCATCAGCACTAGTAGACATATTCATCTATAAAAATGTATAATTGATAATTAATAACATGCAGTAAGTAGGAAAAATAATAACAATTTAAAAGAAATATTTATTACACCATAGAACCATCCCACTTTTTTGAAAGGTAAATTAATGGGGATGTGAGGAATGTGCTTTTGTAGTTCATCCAAAATATCCAAAACAGGATCATGGTAACCATCAAAAATAAATTCACCAGCAGTCTTTGTTACATATGGCTTACTAATATTTGAAATCTTTAAATAGAAATTTACAAGAACAAACATCCAATGATAATGGATTGCTTCTAATTTTTGTCCTAAAATCTACAAAAATATTAACTCATATTAATATGAAACAAAAATGTTAACATCTTTTATATCTAATTTACATTGAGCACAATATTAACAGTGGTAATTTGGTCGGACAATGAACCATTTGAAAGAGTTTGATCAAATTGCCAACTTTTTAATTGCATATATGTAATTGAATTATTACTGTTAAAAGTTGTATTAACTTTAGTACGATTTTCTCTAAAACATAATTATATATACCTATATATATTAATTATTTTTTAATACAAATGCATACATTCAAAATAAAATTATACAAATTTTTTATTAAAATTTTAAACTTCCATACTGTACTTATAGGAACCAATTAAGTTTAATTAAAAACAATTAAAAATAAATGTTTTTTTTTTTATATATATACTTGAAAAAATATGGTCCAAGTTGTTGCAGTATTGGTTTAGTTCCATTCTGTAATGTTTCTTCAGGATTTGTCCAGTTAAACAAATATATGCTCATGTTTAATGGTACAGGAATTTGTTGCCAATAGTCATATGTTTGAGTATTGTTAACTAGCTCAAGTTTCTAAAAAAATAAAACAGATGCTTAAATTTTAATTAATATTAGTAACTTAACCTATAACAATTAACTAATCAAATTTGGTATCTAATGAAACTTAAAATTACTTTACAAGTTAAAAAACGTAAAACCTAAAATAAATACTCTGAATTTTAAATTGATTAATAAACAACAAATTTTATAAATATTAAAATGTCATAATCTGTTTTTTTTTTAACATTTTTAAATTAATAATTAAACATAACATTACATGGAACATATGAAGGAACTTTAAAACAATTTGGTTGAATTTTACACTCTAAAATTGGTTTTATTCTTGAAAAAAAAATGTAAGTTTTAACTAAATTGTACAACTAAATGTATTAATTAATATTTTAAATGTAATGCAGAATTTGATGGAAAAAACATATATATATACAGGGTGCGGCATAAGTCGGTTCCCGCTGTTTTGTTATCGCAAAACTGCTTATTATTGTTATTAATAATTAATTTATTATTATAATTAGAATCAGTTATATAATAATTATTGCGATTATCATTAATGGCAGCAGGTATTATCGGTTCAAGTAATTTATGTTTAGGAAAGTTTAGTGTGTAGTACAGACGTGTGGTGTGTGTGTCATTTACTCAATTTGGTTCATTTTCTTGCGATTAACATGGAAGTCGGCAACAGTAAATTCACAATATAGGAGAACCGACTTATGCCGCACCCTGTATATACAATTAAAAAAAGAAAAAATTCATAATTTTTCTATCAGTTGATTAAAAATTATTTTAAAATATGAAAATAATTTTCTAAAAAAAACATGAAAATTTAAGCCCTCAGTGGAACAACCAGGCAAGACCATTTTATCAAAATTTTCAGGAAACAAAAAAAACATTTAAAAAAAAGTTTTTAATATTTTTTCATCAATATTAGTTATTTTATTTTAAAGGGTCACCAAAATGTACCTAAAGTAAAATAATGCCAAAATTTTAACTTTAGCAGATTTTATTTAAGCATAATGTAAAAAAAAAATGGACGCCCCTATTTTTGCCAATAACATTTTACTTACTTAATTTAATTATTTTTTTTAATAATACATAATGTAATATTTTAAATACCAATAAAAGTTATTTTATTTCGAAGTGTAACCAGAGAGTACCTTTTGTAAAATAATGTCAATATTTTAACTTTAGCAGATTATATTTAAGCATAATGAAAAATTATTTTTTTTAAGTTTTTATTAATAAATTAAGTAATATTATGTATAAAAATACGAAAATTGTAATTTATATATCAAACTCAAGATATTTTTTTTCTTAACAAAAAGCAACGAAAGTCATTTTTTTCAAAAATGGACGGTTGTTCCACCAAGAGCTTCAATTGTTCATGAAAATGTAAAAACCTATAAGGTAATAGGTAGTAGCTATTTCTAACCAAAAGAAACCCTACTGTTTATTTAAAATCTATGTTCAACCTCATAAAATTATGTTTTTTTAAGCATAAATAAATACTTATAATTAAAAGTTTTAAAATATATGTAGTTCAAAATAAAACAATATTCTATCTATACTAAAAAATACAGAAAATGAAATAAATACTTATCTGCATAGTCAACAATTTTAAATAAGCTAATTGTTTATCTTATTAGTAAAGTTAAATTAAAAAAACACTATAATAGTAATAATCAATGGTATACGAACAATTATATGGATTTGTATATTTTTTAGTAACTATATTAGTAATAATGCCAACAAAAAAAAATTGAGCACTACTTACATTTTTCATTATATCACCAAATATCTGTGGCCACAGATCAGCCATAATTATTCCAGTAAACAAAAATATAATGCCAAATAAAGATAATAAAAGTTGACACCAAAAACCACAACATTCAGAGTCTTTGTGTTCATCTTTTACTCTGATCAAACTTCTGAAAAAACATAATGTTTAAAAAATATATTGCAAATACCTTAAAATTGAGATGAAAAAATTGTAAAATCAAATATAATTTTAATATAATCATTTTGAGTTCTATTTACATTTATAAACTTGAGTTTCAATTTGTTTTAATTGTATGATAAATGAAAAATTTAAAAAAAATGTATTTTAAATTTAATATTTAAACTTAAGCATTTTGTCTATATACTATTCTAACATATTTATATGATAATAACCAATAAACCAAATTTAATGAACAATTAATGATCATGTGATGCAGTTTTATAATTAAGAATAATTACTTAAAATTTAAAGATCTTGAGACCAAGAATTTTTCTGTATCTCAGACATAATATACTGACAGATTTAATAATAGCATAGTATAATCAGATAAATATAAAATTGTTTGATACTCTAATATTAATTAAAGAAACTCAATACAACAATAATGTACTTACCAGTACTTATTCAAGTAATAGAAAGGCTTTCAATATAAAAATGTCAAAATTTCCAAGGTCACAAAAGAATATCTCAGCTAATATTAACCGTTTAATAAAAAAATTCAATATCATTTAATGTACATTTTAACTACACAACCCTTAAGACTCAAACAAATATAATAGTTGATTACCGAAGTATAGATACTACATTAAAATTAATAATAAAAAAAATAAAAAAAATAAACAGACTCACTGGACTTCCTCTTCGTCGTGACTCATTGTTAGATGATAAAGTTTTACCATTAGACAAAGAACGACCAGAATCAAAAACACTTAAGTTACACTTCAGTACAAAAAAGTAAGTTCTTAATAATACTTATATAATCTCATTAAACACTTAGTTTACGCTTCAGTACAAAAATGTAAGTTCTTTATTGTGTATTATAGTCTTAAAAATCACATCGCACTCCTGCGGGTCATTTACAATACAAACATAGGACAACGTACATACTTGCGTCCAGTCAGACACTAATCTGTCGAACAGTCACAGTAGTTATATAAGAATTAAAAAAATAAATAAAATAGTACACGCGTGCACCAACCGCGGCCGTCGTCGTCGTAGTGGTGTTATCTGTTTGATATTCCCGTAAGCTATTGTCCCATATCAGTTAGCGCCTTTTCACTTGTGCAGGCGCGAATCCAGAACATATTTACTGGGGAAGGAAGGGGGAAGGTATCTTAAATAAAAATGTCAGCCTAACTCTGATAAAAACAGTGTAAATACTATTTCAACTAATTAGTAGGTAAATATAGTTATTTAAATTCCAGTTTATCAGCATAATAAAATTAATGAAATAAAAGATGAATAATTCTTAGGTCAAATTAATTTTACATAAATATAAATATTACAAAATCATTTCTTCTTTTTGATTAATATTTGGCAGTATAATAATTAGCTTAGTTATAAAAAAGGTTTAATTATTAATAATACATTAAATATAATAATAATTAATAATAAAATATAAAAAATATTAAATAAAAAAAATTATTAAAAAATTTTCATTGAACAAAATTGTTTCGTCTTTCGTCTTTTAGATTTGAAAAATTCATCAATTACCTACTTCTTCGAGGTTAATAATAACTAGACTGCGGATTATATGCAGTGAAAATACTCTATTATATGTATGAAAATACGCAGCATAAAATACAGAAATATGCATAGACTATGTTAAAATATGCACTAAGAATTAAATTTAAAAACAATATAAAAAAAAAACCGGATGAGCCTCGCTCTGCTGTACAGTTGAGGGTGGAGTGCACCTCGTTTATAGGATAGGTCATTATTACAATGGATTTGTTAAATTTGAATGCAATGATAGATATCATTGTATACGAATAACGATTCTGAACGGAGTTAATATGTTTGTGTAGGATATAATACATTGTTATTTATAAATATTGTAAAAAGTATATTTTATTTTGAAACAATAAATATATTTTTCAATAAGGATGGGTTGGCAGTTGCATACAGCAACATAGTTTGTCAGTCTAGAATATTATACATTATATTATATTTTACATGTAATTTTATGTAAATATTTGCTGTTCAAACGCTTATAAAAAAAAATTGTGCTTATGGATTTTAATAATTTTTGAATGACATTAAGAACTACTTCTGTGGAATCTTCTATTAAATTTTCAAGTATTTAGTAGGAGCCAAATTTTTTTTATCACCGATTATAAAAAAAAAATGTAAAAAAATCGAATATTTTAAATCAAGGGCGGATACAGGGGGGAGGCAATGGGGGCAATTGCCCCCCCGTTCACAAAAAAAAAATGGTATGAAATATTATTTTTCAGGCCTGTTAAATGTACCTATGTTCATAATATGTTGTTAAGTACTTGGTTTATTACGATAACACCAATCACCAATTTTTATACATCTATTTTTAAATTAATCTATGTTTAAAAACTATGCCGTTTTTTTTTTAAATTGTACGTAAATCTTTTTATAAAGTTTCATAAAAATAAGTTCTTATTAAAGAAATATAGCATATACGTACAGTATTATAATGATGATGATTTTTTTTAGCCTATAACATACAAATTGCCCCCCCCCGTTTAGGACCTTTGTATCCGCCCTTGTTTTAAATGCTTATAAGTGGCTTAAATCAATATAATATTTTGAAAAAAATATGACATAAAGGAAATGCCAATCTTAATAGCTGGTAAAAATTTCAAAAATCTATGACTTATACTTTTTGAATTATAACAAATATTAAAAATCGTTTGAGAATAAATCGCTATTTTATGCAATTTC
The DNA here is from genome assembly GCA_034509805.1 of Sipha maydis. Classification (NCBI taxonomy): domain Eukaryota; kingdom Metazoa; phylum Arthropoda; class Insecta; order Hemiptera; family Aphididae; genus Sipha; species Sipha maydis. Next base: position 74,501 of record JASXSY010001106.1, read on the forward strand.
GTAAATATTTAAATTTCAAACAGTCATAAAATTTTTTTCTCTAAGTACGGTATAAATTTTTTTAAAGATTTTTGAAGAGTAGCTTATAGATAACCTAGTGTTAAAATTTTGAACCTTAAGTATGAACAGAAAAAATTTTATGAATTTTTATCTACAAAATAACTTGCAAATTTTCGCAATTTTTACATATTTCGTATAAATTGGAACTTTGAGCACTTATAAAAAAAAATTGTGACTTACGATTTTAGATTGTTTTTTTATCAGTTAAGGAACAACTTATAAGAAACCTTGTATTAAATTTTCAAGATTTTCTGGCCGGCCAAAAAAATGTTATCGTTATTTTAAAAAAAAATACTTAAAAAAATTGAAAATTTCAATTGTCTATAAATAGCTCAATAAAATTCAAAATACTTTGAAAATTTAACGGTGTATAGAGAACGCTAATCTAAACATTTGATGAAAATTTATTTACTTATTTACATAATATTCAATAACAACGATTATTAGCCTAGTATTATTTATGAAATAAAGTAACTTATATAATAATTGAATAATATAAAAATATAAATCCAATTACCTAGTTAGAAAAACTAAATAAATATGAATGCACTAAATACAACTGAACAATTTACATATAAAAATGTATTTAGATTACGTTTATCTTCACCATTAATGATAACTAGGGCCCGGAACTTGATGATCTAAAAATATATAAAAAATGCACAAAAAAAATGCATAAAATGACATAAAAATGTTAAAAAATGACACGAAAAAATGATATTAAAAATGTATATTTTACTGTAAAAATTGATAAATAGGTAAGTACTTATTGTTTTGATATAACAATTAAAATATTAAAGTTATTATATTATATTATTGTTCTATCATTTATTATTAAAATTATTTTTGTTTAACTAAATAAAACTATATATTAAAAAATACTACTTTTCGTAAAACTTCTTTTTTTTGTTTTTTTTTTTTGACGAATTTCTTATTTTAAACTACTCTGTAACAAAAAAAAAAGCATTTTAATTTAATAAAAGTGAAAATTTTTAAGTAGATAATAATTTTGTATAGATTTATTTTACCTTCAAATTTGTTACACTGTACAATTAAAGTTTTCTTAATATTTTCAAATAAAAATGAACGGCGATTATCCGACAGCAATGTTTTATAGATCGAAAAACTTCTTTCTACCTCAACAGATGTGGTATGGGCGTATTTAAAATACGTGATATCGTTGATGTTCATATCATCTGGTAAACCATTTAAATCATTAACTTCTCCGTCTAATATCTTTGAAATTGTTTGCACTGTATTGTAACCCGTATTTTTTTCGAAAACTGCATTAAATTTATTTTGAATTTGACGACCAATATTATTTGGAGCTTGTTGGATATTAATTTTTTCAGCTTCTATAATTTTTATAGAATCTGCTAAACTAATTTTAGATGACTCAAGTTTAGCTATTGAATCTGGTAAAGTTCCGAAATTTGATTTTATGTAAATTAAATTTGACTGTAACTCTGAATCGGATAGTAAATCTAAGACGTTTTCAATTGATACTGCGTCGTTTTTATCGAATTTTGTTACGACATTTTTTATGGTATCAAAATGTTTGCAATAATAAAACGCTGCATGTAGCCATGTTCCCCATCTAGTAAGTACTGGTTGTGGCGGTAATGGTATAGTAGGTGCAATTTCTTTAAAAGTATTCACTCTTGAAGGTGCCTTTAAAAATATTTTTTTTCCATTCGAAATTAGTTGATCAACTTTAGGGAAATATTTTCTAATTTCCTCTGCTACTCTATGTAATGCATGTGCCACACATGTTACATGCAACATTTTAGAATAAAATACTTGAATACATTTACCCGCTTTCACCATGTAAGGTGCGGCGTCACTTAAAAAAAGCAATACGTTGTCATGTTTTATTCCATTCGGCCAAATAATGTGAAGTGCTCTATCAAAAAGTTTAGAAATAGTGCTATGGTTGACTTTTTCTAGAACATCAGTATAAATAAGAAATTGTTTTCCTGGATGATTTGTTTCCAAAGTCCCTATGACAACATTTGCAACATAACGCCCTTCTGCGTCTGTAGATTCGTCAATAGACACCCAAATGTTTTTATTCTCTACATATGTTCTAATTTTTTGAATAGTTACTTCATAGCATTCATGGACGTAACCTTTTCTTAAGGTTGATTCATCGGGAATAATTCTATTCGTGTATGTTTCCAAAAAATGTTTAAATGCATTATTTTGTAATTTTTGTAGAGGAATATTTGCAGATATTAAGGCATGGCATAAATCGTAGTAAAAAGATGATTTTTTAGATGGGTCAGTAATCAAAGTTTGAACTTTACTTGAATTTTGTTCTTCATTTGTATTTTTTTTTTCAGTCCATTAATATGTTTAATGCGAGACACGTGTTGTTCAACAGTAAATTTTCTGTCTGCAGCAACCTTAACTTCACAAATTTTACAAAACAAGACTGTCCCATCAGTGGAAAAAATATCTTTTCCAAATTCATCAATAAATGCTAGTAAACGTGATCTATTTGATGATTTAATTTTAGGCATTTTTAATTAACGTTTAAAATTGATAAAAATTGCACAACACAGAACTTAACACTTTATAAATCGTACAGTATACACTGTTGAACGAACAATGCTGTCAAACTCAAATTAAATGAGAAACGAAGACATGCAATTTTATCAAACACGGGTTTATGTCGATTGCGATAACGCCGATAACCGATTTTAAGTACATGGGTGTCCCGGGCCTAAAATAGTATCTGCCTACAGTTTATTAAATAATCGTAGATCGAGACAACGACAAAAAAAAAGATAATGAACGTTGATAATCGACAAGCTAATGGAAACTGCATGTGTTACATTAAAATGTAACTTTCAACAAGAAAAATGCAAATATACATATAAAAAAAGTACAAAAATGAATAAAATGCACCAAAAATACTAAAAAATGACCGTAAAGCATAAAATTCCCTAAAAATGCAAAAAATGCAAAATAAAAATTGTACCGTTAAATTCTATACTTCATGAATCAAATTTCTGTATAGACGAGCATTAAATGTGAGCATTAGAAAAAAAGATGCAAATGCATCAAGTTCCGGGCCCTAATGATAACAAATAATAACGTTTTGCTTTTTTCTCATACTGTAATTTAAAAATTAAAAGTTATTAATAATATTATAATATTATAAAATAAAATTAACAATATAATTAACCATTTACCCATATTATATTATAACACATAATATATTATAATAGTTTATATTGAAAATCAATTTACAATATAATTAATTAAAACTATTTTCAAATTGGATTTCTTTTTTATATTATTCAATTATTATACAAGTTACTTTAGTTCGTAAATTATACTAGGCTAATAATCGTTGTTATTGAAGCCGTATTCCTATAACGTTCTTATCATTAAATAATTAAAATATGGGTGTATAAAATATAAGTACTGTTCAGTGGCGTAATTTAGTCATGGTTGTGGAGGGGGATGACATTTTTGTACATTTCACCAACTATCCCCCCCTCCTCAATTTTTTTTTATATCATGTAAGCAATAAGCACTTCTCAATACAAGTATACAATATTGTATACATTAAAATAAATAATAACATAATATGTAGGTACATTAAAACATTCCGATATTCCGATAAACCGATTATGTGGAAAAAGTTATTTTTAGCGTCTGTAATATTGTTAGATAATAATTTAATATTATGGAATTCGGGTGATTTTTGATATATTTATAAAATATACCGTAATAAAATAAGTACAAAATTAGTACAAAATAAGTACATAAATCGTCAAATGTGTTTGACGATTAAAAAAAAAACAGGGTCATGGGGGGGGGATACGACACCCAAATCCCCCACCCCGTAATTACACCACTGGTACTGTTAGTATAATAGTATATACGAGTATCTTCATGAATACTGTATTATTATTATTATTATTATTATTAGATACTTAATTAAAATAATGATAATAATAATAATAATAATAGCGGCAATTCAAATTGGACCAATCAGAGCAACCCAGTTCTGAGTGTACCTACATTTGCAAAATATGCAATCCGGACAGGTGTTTGAAATCCGGATTGTCCGGACGAAATCCGGACGTATGGTAACCCTATCTATGATGTGTTTGAATTTTGTTCAAGAAATAGAATTTTTTGCTGAGTTTGGTATGTCGTTGATTGAGGTAGTTGTACTTAAAAAAAGAGTTGTGTGATCCGAACAAGGTTCATTTATATTTATTATTGAATGATTAAATGTTAAATAGCTGGAGAGATTTTAATAAATGAATGTATTTTAATTCTATAGAGAAATATAAAAAAAATATATGTCCTACAAATAACAACTTATTTAAGTAAAGTTCGATTGAAATAAGACTTCAGAATGGTAATTTAATTTAAATATTTTTTCAAATGCTTAAAAATCAAAATAATCTTAATATTTTGAATATTCCACTTATTGATTTTAGTGTCAAATGTTGTTTAGTTTATACATTTTTATCTAATGTAATTACAATATAATTACGACTTGTAGCTACGACAACAAACAAAAACATCATTAGTGCCCAAAGTTACCCACTTACTTACAAGTTTTGCACTTTTATGGTATTTATGTTTCACGTATTAAAACAAATATTTAATTCGTTAATAACTCGTCAGCTGCGAAACAAATTTTTAAGAGAGATAATCACAGTGTTGTCGATTGCAATAGAACCTATTAATACAACAATAATAACCAGAAGTTTTAACAGAAAAATATTCTATGACTAATCTCGAGTGAAACTAGGTCAATATCATTGTTTAGTATAGATTAGTGGTTGTTTTTAAACATGGCACACTGTAACTATATGTTCTCTTCCAAAAATGTTCACGACACCACATCTCAGCAAATTTCAACAAACAAATTTTTTAAGTTCTTAGATCGTGGCACACCCAGTGTAATCATTAACACGGGTCATTATTTTATTGATATATTTCACGCGTTTTGTACTTTAGTCGTAGTTGCTATTGAGTCATGTATCGCAATTATTGATTATATAATATATTATACGCAGTGCTGTAGTGGAGAGTATACGGCGGTATACGCCGTATACTTTCTGGTTATTTCTAATAAACTCCGTATACCTTCTGATTAAAGTCGTTTACTCTCTGCTGTAATGAAATTAACAAATAATATAAAGATAAAAGTCATTAAATTATTATAAAAATTTTTGATAGAAAAACTAAGAATGTTAAGTTAGAAAATTTGTATAAAACATAATTTATATATATATATATATATTGGGCGATTGACGATTAAAAAATAATTTAATAAAATTGGAATCCAGACAACATTTATGGAATATTTTTCAATAAATTTATTTAGAAAAAAAATTTTTAGTTTTAATTTATTAATGTATTAATGTATGACGTATGTTGTGTTATTTACCCTCTACCAAAGTATTCAGTCAGATTTAAATAATAAAAAAAAACAATGTTTAGTTTTAATTTTAATTTGTACAATTAATGTATGTGTGTTGTGTTATTTACCCTCTACCAAAGTGATGACTAATGATAGTATAAATGTTTAATATTATAACTCATAGTATACCCTCTGCTTTTTTTAGGACTACAGCACTGATTATACGTTGTATCAATAGTCAATATTCACAATGTACCTGCACGGAATGTACGAGTACAATACACGCATATAGGCGACGCGCGGTTAGCAATTTATTACAATTTTTAACCATTTTCAATGACATCGAGTGCAATATAATTGTATTAATTAAACTACCCGCATTGTTCAAAGATCTCGAGGAAAACGAAATATGAACATTTTAAAACTCACGTTTTACACATTATAATATAATTATAATAATAATAATTATATTATAACCCTACAGCATTAATTATTACGCATCGTGCAGAATAATAAAATGTTTTCGAAATAAATATCTTTGACAAAACGATATTGTAAACTGTTTTTATTATATATTTTATGTGCCATATCAGAAAGATTCTCCGTGCAAGGACAACTCTAATGCAAATGCACCGTCATCTTAGAGCGGTCGCACACGGAAGATCATATGAAGATACGCACACGGAGCAGCATAACGACGACAAAACTTTTCAGTTGCTCTAGTCGCCGACAAAAGAGCGACGAAATTCAGTTGCGCAACAAAAATTTTCCTGAGTGCCCTTAGTGTTGTCCATTATTCGATTTCAGACATAATAAGTAAAAACTAAACAACGTAATATTATAATATTTCAATGTTTTATACTTGTTTTAACGACTGCGATGTCAACTTATCCGTTGATCGTTCTGAATATTTCATAACAAGTCATTGCAATGATAACCGCATCCTTCATTGACGATATTACAGAATAGATTAACCTATTGTGACGATATAGCATAGAATTATATAATCAGTATTGTAGTACACGGGTATACAGCGTAATAATGGCTTATATAATTTGTGATATGCAGGTTTACAAGCATATAGCTATACTATAAACTTACTGTTTTTTAAGCTATATTTCCATGTGATATAATTAAAAATATATGTGTAAAATATAAAAATTATAACTGTGCCAAATAAACGTGGTAACAAGGAAATATGTTTGGTATTTTTGATTTTTGTAGAAAAGAAGAACAAAATTCGTTAATACTCAGGCCTGGCTTAAGGGGTAGGCGACATAGACTCACGTCATTTTCTGGGGCAATTTTTGTTTAATTTTCAATTAACAAAAAAAAAAAATAATATATGATATTTACATGTGAGGGGCGGCAAAACTAAATTTTGCCTATGTTTATTTAAACACTTGAGCCAAGCCTGTTAATACAATTTCTTCTTCATCTTTTGCTTCGCCTTCGTCCCAACTATTTGGGGTCGGCCACCCTTGTCCTACACCTCCACTTTACTCGGTCAATCACATCTCCTCTGCACACACCGACAGCCCTCATGTCATTCTCCAAAGTCTCCAACCATCTCTTTTTTGGTCTTCCTCTTCCTCTTTTCCCTTCAACGTCCATCTTCATAACCACTCTTACTGCATTCGTTTCCTCTCGCCTCATCACATGCCCAAACCATCGCAGCCTATTTTCTCTCATCTTGTCCACAATTGGCGCTACACCAACACTAACTCTCAAGTATTCATTCCTTATTCTATCTTCTCTTGTTACCCCACTCAACCATCTAAGCATTCTCATTTCCGCGACACTCATACTTTGTTCTATTCTCTCGTTAACCGCCCAACACTCTGAACCATACAGCATAGTTGGTCTCTCTACACTTTTATAAAATTTACCTTTCAGCCTCATTGGAATTCTCTTATCGCATAACACGCCCGATGCTTCTCTCCATTTCATCTACCCGCACTTAATCCAATGTTTTATATCCATGTCAAAGCCCCCGTCCTTTTGAACAAAAGATCCTAAATATTTAAAGCTCTCAACTTCACCTATCACATCACCATCTATTGTCAGTGGTCTCCTCATTCTTTCAACTTCTTGGTGTCTTTGTCCAAAATCAAACTCTATGTACTCTGTTTTATTTCTACTAATTCTCAATCCCTTTTCTTCGAGGGCTAACCTCCACTCATTTACCCTATTATTGACAACTTCCAGGTTTTCTCCTACCAGAACTATATCATCCGCAAACATCATACACCATGGTATCTCACCCTGTATCTCCTTTGAAACCTCATCCATTACCACTGAGAACAGGTAGGGGTTTAGAGCTGACCCCTACTAGGTACACACCTACTCCTATACTGAAATCTTTTGATACTCCACACCGACTCTTGATACTAGTACTCGACCCTTCATACATATCCTGGATCAAATTTACATACATTTTTGGGACATTTTTCCTCATTAATGCCCACCTTAAAAACTTCCCTTGGCACAAACTTGTGCATATTCATATATCGGTTTATTATAATGATAGTGGTTTTTAGTTAACAACCTTTTATGTTTTATAAAGATTTATTATAATTGATCATAAATCTATTTGTGAATATTCGTATTTCATTTTATAATAATTATACTAGTGAGATTTTCTTTATTGCTTATGTATAGGCTGTTTAGTGGTTATCTTGGAAACCTTTATTATATATATCTGTAACAATATGTGTTGTTATTTTAAATCATTTGGATTTATGGATATTTTATATTTAAGAATATTATTACTTATATATTTACTTATATATTATACATGCAAGGAATACCAGAAAATGAGGATGCTGTGATTGGTGGTGATATGAATGGTCACGTAGGGAGTGAGAGGGTAGGGTATGAAAGAGTGCATGGAAAATATGGTTTTGGCGAGAGGAATGAGGCTGGAGAAAAAGTTTTGGATTTTGCAGAATCGTATGAGCTTGCAGTAATTAATACATATTTTAGGAAAAGAGAAGAGCATTATATAACATAAAAGAGTGGAAGAAATAGGTCGCAGATTGATTGTTTTATGTGGAGGAGAGACAATATAAAAAAGAGTACAGGATTGTAAAGTAATTCCTGGAGAGAGTGTAATAACACAATATAGGTTGATGATAATGGAATTATGGTGTAGTGGAAAAAAGATGAACAAAAGAAGGAAGACAGGGAAGGAGATCAGAATTAGGTGGTGGAAATTAATAGGAAACAAAGAGAAGGAGTTTATAAAGAAATTAAAAGAAAAAGCTGTGTGGAATGTTGAAGGAGATATAAATGAGGTTTGGAGAAGGATGGCCACTTGTGTTAAGAACATAGCAAAAGAGATTGTTGGTGAAACCAAAAGTAGTTTACCAGAAGACAAGGAAACGTAGTGGTGGGATGAGGAGATTCAGAGAGTAGTAGCGAGTAAGAAAAAGCAATTTAAGGTATAGCAGAAAAGCAGGAAGAGGGAAGATTGGATAGAGTATAAAAATACATGTAAAATAGTGAAAGTGCGGTAATTTTAATTTCAAATCTCTATTTTTTTTGCTTATCTTATGGTTCATGGACAAACAATTGGTTGAGTAAGAATTAACCCCACTCGCCCTTTTTACTAACAATCCTAGATATAGATACTAATATCTATATCCATGCTAACAATTGACGTATACTTAAGACTAAATCATTAATTATAATATATTCTGTGGATACAGTGCGGCGCACGAGTGCATGCGCGGATTCAAAGGGGCAAGGAACCATAGTCCCTCCGTAAACCCTAGTGAATTTTCTATAGAATTTCTATTTTCGACAGCCGATAAAATGCATTATTTTGCCGATAGCGTTTCGGTGTTAAAAATTAGTGTCAGTGTTTTATATAGATATAGTTTTGTTAACTTTTATTAACAATAAAGAAGTTTTTAATAACCAAAATTAAATTAACAATATGGTGGTACAATTTTGTGAATTAATATCTATACATTTGAACTTATCGGAAGACTTTATAAAAAATATTTCGAAGGAGAGCTTCAATTATAGCATACATATTGGATAAATGAAAAAGCAATTTCAAAAACATCTTTAGAGGTTTTTGAAAATTATTGTTGCGAAACCTTTCCAATTATTTATAATTTTTTTAACAGCAGAACGACATTTTTCTTTTCTTCACGATTAAAAACTAAGATGTGATCAAGAATACCCGAAGAGCGGTTTAATGGACATGCATTACTTGTTGTAGATATATTATTATTAGACCAGGCGCGTCCCCAAGGGGGGGGGGCGAAAGGGCGTTCGCCCCCCCCATAACAATTTTGAATGTATAAAATTACTATTGTCTATTACCTATGTCAACAAAATTTATTGTTATACCTAAGTAGAAAAAACTAAATCTTCTCAAAGATAAAAAATTGTTATCTAGATAAAGATAATAACTAGTAACTAGTAATAATTATTTGGTATCGGAATAGTGTATGCGGGTATCGGTTTATAGAAGAACGCAGCACATATTTTTATCGCTGTGTCAACGCCAGTAATGTACAGTCACAGACTTTTATAATAAGTATACCTATATATACTAGTTAGTATAGCACTATAGCGTCTGCTGATGCCTGTGTGTACAGTATACGGCTACTACACCAATACATATCTGTGTTATCATGGCTATAGATTCTATCTATTCTGTGGTATAAGGTATATGGTCACAGACAAAAGATTATAACCTATAGCTTATAGAAGTCTGATTATATCTGTGGTGTGGAGTACTATAGAAGAGTTTTGTATATACCTATCCTTGACAATGTCCTGGAAGATCTACGCATGAGATTCCGCAGCAAAAAAAATAGTACTATACTTTTGCTCATGAAATTAGTACCAATTTCAATTATCAACATGTCTCCAGAGATGTGTGATAAATTAATAAATTCAATAACTGAAAACTTTTCATTTTTGGAAATAAATCAAATCGCGTTCAAAGGAGAGTTAGAGCTGTGGAAATCAAAATGGGTTTCAAGTACTATAGTCAACTATTTTTTAATTGTAAAATTAACTAGTTACTTAAATCACAATTTTATTTCTATAGGTGAAAATCCTCCGAAAGATGTTTTTCAGTATATTGAACAATGCCATGCTTTAATTTTTCCGCTTATAACAGAGCTTTTATTAATATTAGGAACACTTCCTGTAAGTGTCGCTTCTGCAAAGAGGAGCTTTTCAACGCTTCGCAGGTTGTATATTATAAATTAGTATATTATTAATAACATTTTATTTCACAGCAATACCATTGATCTTTTGTTTTAGAAACAATGCTTATGCTTATGTTATATTTTAAGCTTTAATTTTGCTTACTTTGCGTTTGCTTACACTATAAATTTATTTGAATAATGCCATAATGCGGTAGTCATTAGTTTGCTTTCACCTAATTGCTTGCTATTTATTTCATGATTTTTAGATTAAAAACATGGTTAAGGAGCCAAATGGGGCAAAGCAGATTGACTGGACTGGCATTAATGCATGTGCATCGAAATATAGATTTAGATATAAATAATATAATTGACCGGTTTGCAAAAAACAAACGAAAAATAGATTTTATTTTATAATTTACTGTACTTATTTATTATTATTATTATGTATAATATAATGTTTCATTGTATTTATTTATTATTATTATTATTATTAATACCGTAGGTATAATATATCGATTTAAAAAATAGGTTCGCCCCCCCCCCTTGAAAACTGCCTAGGGACGCCCCTGTATTAGACCACGGATTATAATATGCATTTGCATATATGCATATGTAATTGCATATAATCGCATTTTTTTACCAAGTATGCATATTTCATTGATCACGATGTAAAATGGCATATAATTGTATTTTTAAACCAAAAACACACTGATTAAATGTGTTAAAATGCACACTATATAGACATAGAATAGAAAAAATCAAGACAAAGATTACTCGATTACTGAACAAAAATCCTGGCTATGATTCCCTAAGTATGATCGACGGTTACAAGTACTGTACTGCCCAATACAATAACGAGCAACATGGCTTCTAAGTTTAAACACTGTCCTGTAACGTTCTGTAATGTTAAACGGTCATTTTCTGGATTTAAGCTTATTTTGAATGACAAGCGATAAGCGATAAGCAAATGATAGTTTTACAATGAACCACTTGGAGCAACATCTTGTAATATACTGCTACGAGAACTACAGTTCTAAATAATTATACATTAATGTAATATAATAAATAATAATTATTAATTACAAATTATAATAATTTTTTTTTGTTAATAAATTTCATCATCATAGTTTTAGATTCTGAACGGAGTGAAGAATGTATTGATTTAACAATGATGTGTTTTTTTTTTTTTTTTTATTATTTATTTTTATTTTTGTGTCTGTCGACACGATTTGAAACAGTAAAAATGCTTCGATTTCCTTGTGTAGCAACTTTTCTGAAAGGAAAATGAATCTAGTTGGTACTTTGGCTAGTCTAAAATCCAACTTTTCAATACTTTTTAAAAAAATCAAAAAAAAACGATAAAAAAATTATGAAAAAACGGGAAATTTTACGCAAAATCACGTTTTTTTAAAATGCTCTAACTCAAAAACCAAAAACCGCAACAACCTGAAATATCCACCAAATCTTAATATTGGCGTTCTCTATACATGGTTAAGTTTTCAAAGTATTTTGACATATTTTGACTTATTTATAGACAATTTAAATTTCCGATTTTTGTAAAATTTTTGTTTTGAAACATCTATAAAATTTAATTGGCAGACCGAAAACTCTTGAAATTTAATACAAGGTTTATAATAAGTAAAACTTATCGTAACTAAAAAATATCGGTGATCGGTTTACTCAAATTTTTTTTATAAGCCCTTAATGCTCAAATTTGTATAAAATGTGTAAAAATCACGATAATTTGCAAGTTATTTTGTAGATAAAAATTCATAAAATTTATTTTCTGTTCATACTTAAGGTTCAAAATTTTAACACTAGGTTATCTATAAGCTATTCTTCAAAAATCTTTAAAAAAATTTCTACCAGACTTGGAGGAAAACATTTTATAACTGTTTGAAATTCAAATATTTACGAAATTGCATAAATTAGCGATTTATTCTCAAACAATTTTAAATATTTGTTATAATTCAAAAAGTATAAGTCACAGATTTTTTAAATTTTTACCAGCTCTTAAGATTGGCATTTCCTTTATGTCATATTTTTTTCAAAATATTATATTGATTTTAAGCCACTTATAAGCATTTAAAATATTTGATTTTTTTACATTTTTTTTTTATAATCGGTGATAAAAAAAAGTTGGCTCCTACAAAATACTTGAAAATTTAATAGAAGATTCCACAGAAGTAGTTCTTAATGTCATTCAAAAATTATTAAAATCCATAGGCGCAATTTTTTTTTTATAACCGTTTGAACAGCGAATATTGACATAAAATTACATGTAAAATATAATATAATGTATAATATTCTAGACTGACAAATGATATAGGTTTTTTTAAAATGCTCTAACTCAAAAATGAAAACCGCAACAACTTGAAATTTTCACCAAATCTTTATATTGACGATTTCTATACATGGTTAAGTTTTCAAAGTATTTTGACTTATTTATAAACAATTTAAATTTTCGATTTTTCTAAATTTTTCGTTTCAAAATAAAATATACTTATTACAATATTATAAATAACAATGTATATATATTCTAGACAAACATATCATCTCCGTTCAGAATCGTTTTTCGTATACAATGATACCTATCATGGAATTCAAATTTAACAAATCCATTATAATGACCTATCCTATGAAGAGTCGCACTTCACAATTGAAATTAAGTGATTTTTTTTTTTTTGTCTAGATAATTAATAATATTTTAATATATTATAAATTGCTGACTCGATAACTTAATATCAAATGAGCCAACTGACCAACTCGTGGGGGGGTGTTACACCCCCCCCCCCCTAGGGACGGCCCTGAACGTATCGTGTAGACCAAAGCCAAAATAAAATCGATAACTTAATATAGTGTATTTTTAAAATAATTCCACCGGATCCGGTGTTGCCGTATCACGACGGATCCGGTGATACCGCATCGTGTGGGCCCGGTTCTTAGTCATAAATGAATGTGTGATAACATAAATTGTTATTTATGTGTTATTAATTTTAATAATATGGCCATTTTCATTTTTTCCACCGTTACGTCACCATACTAGAACTATAATTATTTTTCCATATCATTACTCTGGGAATACCCGGGATTTGATAAAATGGAACACTGTCACTCGCGCAGACACAAGTCAATTACAAATCATTGCGTGCTTGACGAACATGATATTCAATTTTTTTTTGATACTACAAAAAAAAAAATAAAAAAAAACCGGATGGGCCTCGCTCTGCTGTACAGTTAGGGGTGGAGTGCACCTCGCTTATAGGATAGGTCATTATTATAATGGATTTGTTAAATTTGAATGCAATGATAGATATCATTGTATACGAATAACGATTCTGAACGGAGTTCATATGTTAGTCTAGAATATAATACAATGTTATTTATAAATATTATATAAGTATATTTTATTTTTAAACGAAAAATTTAGAAAAACCGAAAATTTAAATTGTCTATAAGTGGCTTAAAAATCAATATAATATTTTGAAAAAAATATTGCATAAAAGAAATACCAATCTTAACAGCTGGTAGAAATTTCAAAAATCTGCGACTTATACTTTTTGAATTATAACAAATATTTAAAATCGTCTGAGAATAAATCGCTATTTTATGCAATTTCGTAAATATTTAAATTTCAAACAGTCATACAATTTTTTCCTCTTAGTCCGGTAGAAATTTTTTTAAAGATTTTTGAAGAGTAGCTCATAGATAACCTAGTGTTAAAATTTTGAACCTTAAGTATGAACAAAAAAAATTTTATGAATTTTTATCTACAAAATAACTTGCAAATTATCGTGATTTTTACACATTTTATACAAATTTGAGAATTAAGGGCTTATAAAAAAAAAATTGAGTTAACCGATCACCGATATTTTTTAGTTACGATAAGTTTAACTTATTATAAACCTAGTATAAAATTTTCAAGAGTTTTCGCTCAATCAATTAAATTTTATAGATGTTTAAAAACAAAAATTTAACAAAAATCGAAAATTTAAATTGTCTATAAATAAGTCAAAATATGTCAAAATACTTTGAAATCTTAACCATGTATAGAGAACGTCAATATAAAGATTTGGTGAAAATTTCAAGTTGTTGCGGTTTTTCATTTTTGAGTTAGAGCATTTTAAAAAAAACCGATATCTTTGTCAGTCTAGAATATTATACAGTATATTATATTTTACATGTAATTTTTTGTCAATATTCGCTGTTCAAACGCTTATAAAAAAAAATTGTGCCTATGGATTTTAATAATTTTTGAATGACTTTAAGAACTACTTCTGTGGAATCTTCTATTAAATTTTCAAGTATTTTGTACGAGCCAAATTTTTTTTATCACCGATTATAAAAAAAAAATTTAAAAAAATCGAATATTTTAAATGCCTATAAGTGGCTTAAAAATCAATATAATATTTTGAAAAAAATATGACATAAAGGAAATACCAATCTTAACAGCTGGTAGAAATTTCAAAAATCTGCGACTTATACTTTTTGAATTATAAAAAATATTTAAAATCGTTTGAGAATAAATCGCTATTTTATGCAATTTCGTAAATATTTAAATTTCAAACAGTCATAAAATTTTTTCCTCTAATTCCGGTAGAAATTTTTTTAAAGATTTTTGAAGAGTAGCTTATACATAACCTCGTGTTAAAATTTTGAACCTTAAGTATGAACAGAAAAAATTTTATGAATTTTTATCTACAAAATAACTTGCAAATTATCATGATTTTTACATATTTCGTATAAATTGTAACTTTGAGCACTTATAAAAAAAAATTGTGACTTACGATTTTAGATTTTTTTTTATCAGTTAAGGAACAACTTATAAGAAACCTTGTATTAAATTTTCAAGATTTTCTAGGCAGCCAAAAAAATTTTATCGTTATTTAAAAAAAAAATACTTAAAAATATTGAAAATTTCAATTGTCTATAAATAGCTTCATAAAAGTCAAAATACTTTGAAAATTTAATGGTGTATAGAGAACGCTAATCTAAACATTTGGTGAAAATTTCAAGTATTTACATCGATTAGTTTTTGAGTTATACCAAAATAAAAAATTTGATTATGTCAAAAACTGGTTTTGCGTAAAAACTCCCGTTTTTCCCAAATTTTTTTATGGTTTTTCCCGTCGCATTTAAAAAATATTGGTAGATTCAATTTCCTTTCAGAAAAGTTGCTACATAAGGCAATCGAAGCATTTTAACTGCCCCAAAACGTGTCGACAGACACAAAAAAAAAAAAAAAAAAATAAAATAAAAAAAAACACACATCATTGTAAAATCAATACATTCTTCACTCCGTTCAGAATCTAAAAAAAGTTCGTCGGCTCCAGATAAAGATTACAGGGTATATTTATACTTTACCGGACACCCTTTTTTTTTTTGAATTAATGTAGTTTGGTGTACTAAAAACGATAGTGAAGTCAGAATTTGGGACTCGAACTTAGTTTTCAAGTTACAGGTCTCTGAAGCTATACGTTTTTTTTTACTATTTTACTTAAATACGTAATTTAATTTCATAATTTTTCAATTTTATTTATGGTGCAGTGGTCTCACAAACGCTTGTGGCACAAAACACATAGAGTTCAACTCCGGTCCAATCGAAATAACTTTTTACAATATTTTATTATTTTGTGACCGTGTTTTTATTTATATTTATTTAAATTAACATTAATTTATCTTGTCCATCACCACTGTCATCTTCATCATCGCCACCATCGTCACTCTTATTATTTTAGTTTTCGTGATTTACTCGCGTAGCGAGGTTTTAGGTTCACATACAAAGCATAATCCCATCAGCAGCAGTATCAAGGTTTGCTCAAAAACTAGGTTAGGCTTAGACTATAATTCCCCTTGGGGCGAAGCCCCATCCGGCATGAAAAGTGACACGAAGTGTCACTCGAGTTTGAAAATGGAGCTGGCAGGCGTAGCGAGCGGTCCTAAAATTTTAAAAATTAAAGTTTTGCTTAATGTACAATGTAACACTGGGGCGGATTTGAGGGGGGGGGGGCGACGTGGCGATCCCCCCCCCTTTGCCTTTTTTTTTACTGCAATTATATATTATATTCATTATTCATAGAATATCAAATTCATAAGTCATAAATATAACTTCAAGCTTAATAAATGATACAAAAAAGGTATTTTTTTTTAATGTCTTATCAATTATTATTATTCGATTATCAATACAAATTATCGAATTTAAATAACAAGATAATGTTATAAAATATTATAACGTATAAACGTTATAACCTTGGTTATAACATATAACCACAATTTTTGTAGACAACAACGGTTACAGTTTTTGATTATAGATAGAATGACAGATAAAATCATTTTATCGCCATGCAGAACCGAATATGCACCGTGCCAATCTGTTTTATTGATTTTTAGGCTTTTTCTATTTTTAGCTAATAATTATTTTGTCAAATCGTTTAAAGATGTATACAGAAAACTGTTGAGAATGGGGTTGTTAGAAACTAAATTTTGAAAACTTCTATCCCTAAATGTCAATGTGATGTATATTAAAACAAATTTGGAGCTCCCTAGTCCCTACTCGCGGAAATGTGTTTTCAGTTACGTGGTTACGTCCTTGTTATACTCTGTTCGGCGAGAGAGCATGCATATTGAGCGGTCGACGTATGGCTGTGAAAGGCTGGGTACGTGAGGGGTGAACCGATTTTCGTCGGGCCGTGGCGTTCTCTCTCGCTGAACAGAGTATGGTATCTATCAATCTATGATACAAATTCGCCCCCTCCTTAAACGAGCTTCAGATCCGCTACTGATGTAACATAACACATGTATATATATGTAATGTAAAACATAACATGTTCCTATATAAAATAACCAAAAACGTGTCGTAAAAAAAATGCAACGTGAGCACCCGTGTTAGACATAAATTGAACGGTGTTAGCGCATTGCAAATCTACGTATTCCACCATTGAGCAATGTAACATTATGATATTTTTAGGATAATATTAACATTTAAAGAAAAAACTACAAAAATCGCTAACTTTAAAGAACTATAACTTCCAATTTAAGTCCGAGCCCCAAATTTGGATTTCACCAACGTTTTTTTCGTACAAAAATGACTAAGTCCAAAAAAAAAAAAAAAAAAAAAATGGCCAAAAAAAGGGTGTCTGGTAAAGTATTAAAGTTCCGATTATGGTTTAGCTGAGCCCCTGATTGACACTATATCATCGGAGGAACTAGAAACTAAAAAAAATTGTTTTTTAAATAAATTATAAACTGTTAATCTGCACCAGCTAAATTTGGATACTCGAGATCAAAATGGAAATCTAAAATGGTTTCAAGAGCGAAAAAAACATTTAACAGCTTCCAAATTTGGCGAAATTTGCAAAAAAAAGAAAGACAAAATACTTCAAACGACAAGTTCATTCAATTATATATAAACCACAAATAAAATCGAAATAAATGACTCATGGCATTGAAATGGAACCGTATGGTCAAACAAAGTTTGAGATTGTTCCTCTTTGAGATTGTTGACTAGCATAACCGATCTCCCGAAATTTGATTTTAGTGATATCAATCGTCAATAAAATCGGAAAAACTGTACCAGCCCCGAAGGAAGTTGTCGAACCTTATCTTCTAAGACCGTGCCACGGTCTATGATATTATATTTTAGTCCGTGGTTATCACGGTTTGTTATGAAACAAGAATAATAATAATTATCAGCTATGGTAAAAAAAATTATGATGTTATATTGTTTCACGTAAACATGAATAATGATAATTATCAGCTATGGTAAGAAAAATTATGATGTTATATTGTTTCACGTGCAAAAATTTGCAGAATGATGCAGCGCCCCTTACATTCCCTTTAAAAATATAAGTAGAGGTACGCTAAAATTTCTGAAAAATTATTTGGGGTGATCCGTTCTCCTCCAAGTCAACCACTGAAAGTAATAATGATAATAAATAATAGTAATTATGAAGAGGAGAACAGAAGTACAAAGATCGCTGTGACATGCTACATGGCAGATTGTTGTCCGTGTAATTTGGTTCAAAGTAGGCACTACAATTCTGATACACACAGTTTGCGATGATTAGAGTGAACATTCAATAAATATGTCTTCTTCTTCTTTTGCCTTGCCTTACTCCCAACTATTTGGGGTCGGCCACCCTTGTCCTACACCTCCACTTTACTCGGTCAATCACATCTCTGCACACACCGACAGCCCTAATATCATTTTCCAAAGTCTCCAACCATATCTTTTTTGGTTTTCCTCTTCCTCTTTTCCCTTCAACGTCCATCTTCATAACCACTCTTACTGCATTCGTTTCCTCTCGCCTCATCACATGCCCAAACCATCGCAGCCTATTTTCTCTCATCTTGTCCACAATTGGCGCTACACCAACACTAACTCTCAAGTATTCATTCCTTATTCTATCTTCTCTTGTTACCCCACTCAACCATCTAAGCATTCTCATTTCCGCGACACTCATACTTTGTTCTATTCTCTCGTTAACCGCCCAACACTCTGAACCATACAGCATTGTTGGTCTCACTACACTTTTATAAAATTTACCTTTCAGCCTCATTGGAATTCTCTTATCGCATAACACGCCCGATGCTTCTCTCCATTTCATCTACCCGCACTTAATCCAATGTTTTATATCCATGTCAAAGCCCCCGTCCTTTTGAACAAAAGATCCTAAATATTTAAAGCTCTCAACTTCACCTATCACATCACCATCTATTGTCAGTGGTCTCCTCATTCTTTCAACTTCTTGGTGTCTTTGTCCAAAATCAAACTCTATGTACTCTGTTTTATTTCTACTAATTCTCAATCCCTTTTCTTCAAGGGCTAACCTCCACTCATTTACCCTATTATTGACAACTTCCAGGTGTTCTCCTACCAGAACTATATCATCCGCAAACATCATACACCATGGTATCTCACCCTGTATCTCCTTTGAAACCTCATCCATTACCACTGAGAACAGGTAGGGGCTTAGAGCTGACCCCTGGTCCTACTCTACACCTTTACATTCAATAAATATGTAAAACTAAATAAATAATGTAAGGAGTTTCTTTTGAAAATTTTACTAAAAATATAAAAAAAAGTTACTCTATTCACATTTATTTTTTTCATAGATTTGATTTAAAACTAAATGAATAGTGATATAACACATATATGGCTGCTTAAAAAATAAAAAATTTAGATATACTAGAATTACAAAAATGCACTCCAACCAA
Organism: Sipha maydis; assembly: GCA_034509805.1. Classification (NCBI taxonomy): domain Eukaryota; kingdom Metazoa; phylum Arthropoda; class Insecta; order Hemiptera; family Aphididae; genus Sipha; species Sipha maydis. The sequence continues at coordinate 94,346 of JASXSY010001106.1, forward strand.
TATACATTTGACATAAATTATCAACAGAAATTGCTTCTTCAATAAGTTTACGAGTTTGTCCTGCAACTGAAAGTGGCATAGAAGAATTTTTTAAATTTGATCTTACAAATCCTTGAAGTCTTATTTCAATATTATTCAAATGTTCTTTCGCCTAGAAAATATAAAAATATTTTTTATTTGTATTTACCTAAACGAAAATTTAAGAACAATATTTATTAAACATACTTGATCATTTGTCATCTCAGAATTTTCATCAGCTTTAGTGTCACGTCCAGTCCACATAACCAAAGGGTCATATAAAAATGGCTTAAGTACACTAACCAACTGTTCAGTATGCGATCGCATAACCCGATTAGTTATCTCACAAGCACTAGATAACATTCCTTCAAGTCCTCCTGTTCCCATTGCATCTACCATATTATGAGTCATGCGAAATGGTACTCGCTCAGGCCACTCAAATTTTTCTCCCTGTTGAATATAAAATATGTTTTTTATTTATTTTTATTTATTTATTTATTTTATATAATTTGTAATACTCGGTTGAATAAGCAGTTGAAATCCACATGAACAACACCCCCATTAGTTGAATCTAACAAAATATTTTCACCATGACGATCACCAAGGCCTAGAATATACCCAACTATAGATATGACTGCAGTTGTTCTAGTAAATTCACTTCTAGCTATATACCTAAATAATAATAAGTTAAAAATATATACAAAATAAAATCATTATTTAAAGTCAAAAGAAATTTGCTAACCATTCTCCTGGACTTGGAAACTCTTTAAGATACCAGTTTCTAAAAACGGGTGGATGATTTGGAATTGCTTTATTCACAAAAATTGATCTTTTTTTTTCCAAAGAATCTTTGATATCTAAAAAAAAAAACAAAAAATGTCTACTTCACCAGATAAAAAAAAATTAATTAAAATAAAAATTATAATTACTGCAAAGAAGTCCTTGTAAAGTACTTTTTGATACTTTAATTCCAATTGCTTCATAGCAATTTAAAATTACACTTCTCATAGTGACAACATTTTGGACCAACTCAATGAGGCCACAATCCAGTATCATAGGTACCACACTCTATAAATTATTAACATTTAAATATTAAAAACAAATAAATAATTATACACATGCAACACATTTTTTTGTTGACTATTAATATATTTATACATGGTTAACAATGATTAATGGTAAATAATAATCAGGCCTGGCTCAAGTGTTTAAACAAACATAGGCGAAATGTAGTTTTTGGCGCCCTTTACGTGTAAATAGTACATAAAATTTTTTTTTTATACATAAAAATTGTCCCGGAAAAATACCGCCCTAGTTGAGGGCCTATATCGCCTACCCCTTAAGCCAGGCCTGATAATAATAATAGATTCCAAACATGATAAATATTAATTGAAATATGAATAAATGCAGGATTATGATACATATTTGAACTGTTACATATACTGTGAAAATAATATTTTTAACAATACAAACTTGGAGCTAAATACTGAAATAATTCTTAAATACTTAAAATATTTAAATTTCTGTATTAATATAAACAATAAAATAAAAAAATTAAATAATTATATTTATCATTTTTGTTGAAGAATAACATTAACCTAGAAATAACAAATGAGAAAAAGAAAAAAATTATACTTTTTTCTAAGACATTATATAGAAAAAAAAATAAAAAGTATAAATAAATTTGGTTTTGAATCATAAGTTTCCAATATTTTTTTAGGTAAAACATATTTTTGAATAATATAAAATATACTAAAAAAATGAAAATATAATTGATAATTTAAATATAAAATATACCTAAAATTATATTATATAAATTAAATTAAATATTTTATTCTGTTATAAAAAAATTGTATTTAAAAAAATTATATGACTAACCAAAAATGTAATAGCAATCCACCTTTGGATCATAATCCTTAATTCAAATCCATTGAATCTTTGATAATATTTATTAATGCTTATGTAAAAACTAATAAATACTTACATAAGTTTTTATATAAAGATTTCGATCTCTTGCCTCTGGATCCCTTTTTAAATACATATTAACAATGTTATTAAATTCCATTAATCTTGAATCAATTCTTATATCATCCTAATAATGAAATAACAAAAATTAAAATGTTTTCAAATTTATATTGTGTGTAAACATTTATTTTATAACTATTTACTTTAGGTTTACACATCATTGGGTATTCTTTACCATCAGAACCTATAATTATTATACGTTTTGGTTTTTGAAGTGAACTATATATATAAACTTCATCCTTAATTCCATGGATGTATACAAGATCACTAAAAATATCAAAGGAAAATAAAAAAAAGAATCCACTAAAATTTAAATTATAATTATTAATATCATACTCAGGAAATGGATTATGTTTAGCATTACGATTAGTATTGATACGCGGTAACACTAAAGTACGAAATTTTTGAGCGGGTACCATAATATTGCTAAAATAACCGTTTGTTAACAAACGTGGTAGAGATTTTGCAATTTTCTGCAGAGGAAATTTAATACCAACAGGAGCATTTTGAGGACTTGTATCGCATAATTTTGATAAATCTTCAAATAATTCCATAAATTGAAGTAATAAAGTTTTTACTTTAGTTAATTTTGTATGTTTGAGAATCACATTAAATCTATTTACTCTTACATTAAATGCAGACTGTAATAAAATATTGAAAACACAATAAAATTAATATTTTATTAATAATAAAAATATAAAATATAATGAATACTTTATGTAAAGTCATGAGCATCCATAGTGAATGATTTGGATAATCAAGTATGCATTTAACAATGATATCAGTTAAAGTTTTAAAGCATTCTTCTAACGGATGACATATTCTTGATGTTATTTGTGAAAATGCTGTGAGGAACATAAATGTTGGTAATCGCATCACAAAACCTTCTAAAATCATAAATCAAAGGTAAATGGTGTATAAGAAAAAAAATTTGTTAGTTTATTAGAACTTGCCTATAATTTTAGTCATTTTTATAAATGTCCTTTTTCTTTCCGTCAAATACAGTGATGTTTTATTATTTTTCTTTTTCAAATCTCTATTGAAATCACTTCCAAAATCCAACCAGACACTCAACATTTTTGGCATTGACTGGTATATGTACTCGCAACCATATTGCAATGATAAACCATAGCAATTTATTATGTTATTAATTAAATTCCTTAAATATTTCAAGTTGATTGAATTAATAAATAAATATTTTTAGAGATATTATTAAATAAAAATTCCAGAAAAATTTCATAATTACAGTCCTTTTGTGTAGTATTCAGAAAGGGTCATGGTGTTAAGAATACGGTCCTGATAATGTGCAAATCTCACAAGACTTTTTTCCCACATTCCAAACATTTCATATGCCTTCTCAATGTTCAATGAATTTGATTCCAAATCAACGTTGACGGTTTTGTCATTATACTTCGACAACAATAATAAACCCTGAAAATTATATTTTAAAATATTATAAACATCAATGATATGTCTTGTTAAAACTAAAGCATCTGTATAGCAAAAAATACTTTTATAATAAAATAAAAAAATATGATAAATTATACATTTAAGCTTACAGAAGCACAAGTTTTCCGTTCTTCTAGTTTTTCATCACAAGGTAAAGTTTTAATTATGTCTAAATTTGGAAAAAGCATATTTATCCCTTTTTTCAAAGTTGCAATTGCTTGTCCTTGATCAGATTTCTTCCATAACAATTTAGCTTTTTCAATAAACAACCCAGTAGGCTTATACTTTTCAGCTGCTAATATGTTTGAATATGCTTGTTGAAAATTTAATGATCTAAAATAATTATAACTTAACATTTATTCTCCTTGTTTAATGATTTAATTATTATAAATTTACTTTCTTGCAACTTTAATACTCTTTAACCAACTGATACCAATTTGATGGTTCATAATTGGTTTTAGTTCATCATCAACTAAATGTTGAGCAGCAGTTAATACAACTCGACGCATACATAGTACTTGCTGTAGAACATATGCCTGAGGTTGCAAACACTGTAATCTTTCATCCATTTCGCTAGTGATAAACTCTTTCAAAAGAACTTTAGCATAAGTATCTCCATCAACAATATTTAGTATAGTAATAAATATTTGTTCCATCTCATTTAAAATATGTAATCTATGATCAATTTAACACAATTTTAATACATAATTAAAAAATTAAAAAATACATGTACATATTTTATACATTAAAAAAACATACTTAACAATATATGGATATGCTTCTTTGTATCCAGCAGATCCAACCATTGACATGTATAAAGATTCAGTAACCAAATTTGTAATGGAAGATATTTCTTTTCGAACATTATTCTTATCTTTGTGTAAAAAGTATACTAAAGCTTGGCCAATACAAACCCCCCAACTTTCACTGGCATTTAATGGTTTTTCAGTTAATAATTCTTTTAATTGGTCGAACATCATAAGACTCCATGTAGCCTCAGCTTTTTCACCAAATAATGTGTTTTTACTATCTGGTCTAAATTTTGATTTTTAATAATTTAATTGAAATAATAAAAATATCAAATAAATACATTACTTGATATTTGTTAATCCTTCAGCAATTTTTAATGCTGTGAATGGTTGATCAATGGCTAGGTAGCATTTAACCATGCCTTTATGAAATTCCAAACTAGGATCAGAATACATTTGTGCTAATTTTTCATAACAAGCAGCGGCATCCTAAAACAAGTTAGATCAAATAAAATAAAATGTTTAGTAATAATTTTTAGTAGATGTAGGGAAAGCGGCGCCCCCATCGCCCAGCACTAGCTGCTGCAATAGCCACCCCCGGCCATAGTTGGCTGAGGGGTCGGATCTTCCAGGTTGGGGGGTTAGCGTAGGACTGACAACCCTACCTAATTAAAACTCTTATGTTATGATATCACAAATATCAAAGCCTCGGACAAGAGATAATAGATTAAAGACGGGAAAATGGAAACGGAACACTGGATTAAAAATAGCAACTTGGAATGTAATAAGCGTGTATAGAACTGGTGCATGCCAAAACTTAGATGACGTGTTGAACACATATAAGATAACGCTGCAGCAATACAGGAAGTACGGTGGCTAGACGTCGGGCAAATTTATGTAGGCGAATACGTAATATACTACTCTGGATCACAGAGTTCTCACCATTTTGGAAGTGGCTTAGCGGTGCATAGAAAGTTAGTGCCACACGTCATAGAGTTTAGGCTAATCTCAGATAGACTGTCGTTACTTATACTAGACAAGAAGCCAATAAACATATGTATAGTAAACGCACACGCCCCAACGGAAGTTAGCAATCAAAATAAAAAAAATGAATTTTATGATGAATTGACGAAAATATACGAGAAAATACGGAAAAATGCAATAAAAAATAGTGGTGGGTGATATGAATGCAAAATGTGGTAGAAAATCACAATTTATCCCCACGATTGGAAGAGAAAGACTGCACGAACAGTGCAACGATAATGGGTTGAGACTAGTGTCATTTGCAACATTCACTGGCATGACAATAAGTAGTACTACATTTCCTCATAAGGACATACACAAAGCAACATGGAAATCACCAGATGACAGAACGAGAAACCAAATCGACCATGTATTAATCGAACACAGATTTAAGAATAGTATAATAAATGTCAGAAGTTATAGGGGTGCTGACTGCGACACAGACCACTTCCTGGTCATTGCAAAATTTAAAATGAAATTGAAAAGCCAGGAAAAAATTAGAGAAAGAAATAGAGAAGAAATCTAGGATAAATATTGAAATGTTAAAAGATCTAGAAGTAAAAAGACAATATAAAATAGGAATTGACAAAATCATCAAAGAATTGGTTGTAAAAAATGAAGAGCTATACTGGGAAGCAATCCGGAAGATGATCTTAAGAATAGCAGAACAGAATATAGACGTATTGAGATTGTCAAAGAATGTTTGGTACAACAGTCAATGTCAAAAAGCTATTGAACAACGTAAAAAAGCAAGAGTCAATCATTTAAGATGGGGAACAAATGAAAGTAAGAGGATTTTCATATCCAAACGTAAAGCATGCAAAAAAATCTTACAATAAGAAAAAAGGAAATTCTTCAACAATATACTCCAAACTTCAGAAGAAGACCGAAGTCAAAATAAAATAAGAAATTTTTTCCTTAAAATAAAACAATGTAAACAGTTCAACCCTATATGCAAAACTATAAAAAATCACGATGGACAAATAATTATGGATGTAGACACTAGAGCATCGAGGTGGAAGGAATTTTTGAAACCCGCCACAATACCAGACAGCCCGACTCCCTATACCACCTACCAGGACGTCGAACCATTCACCGAGAACATTAGTCAGGAGGAAGTGACTGTGGCAGTCATGGGTTTATTTATTTTTATTTTATTTTTATTTTACATTACATTACAGGACGAACCCTTTAAATACATGAATATAATATGATAAGTAATAGTAATTTGCTTTGTGGAAACGAGGCTCAGTTTTAGAGGGGGAATGAAGGGTCAGTATTGGCAATACGCATAAGACGGATAATCGGTGAGTTAAAATAGTAGTTTGAGGAAGAGAATGGTATATGAAAAGGAACAGATGAACGAGTACGACGGGAGGGGACATTAAAATAAATGCGAGATAGTGATTCTGGACTGTCAATTTTAGAGGAGAGTAGATTAGATAGAAATTATATGTTTGCCGAGTGTCGGCGATCAGCGAGACTTTCTAAGGAAAAAAGGCATTGTATTGGCGAGTAATCATGGGGTGGACAGAATATATTTAATTTATAAGCAACGTGACGGAGGAATTTTCTTTGAACCCTTTTAATCATACTACGCGCAGAAGCGGTGGATGGGTTCCAGAGGATGGATCCATACTCAAGGATGGAACGGGCTAAGGAACAGAAAAGTGCTTTTAGTGGAGAGAGTAAGTGAAAGTCAGCAAAGACACGACTTATGAAACTTAATAGTTTGAGAGCCTTACAACAGATTATCTGGATATGCATATTAGGGCACAGATTCCGTGTTAGAGTAAATCCTAAATCCTTTACTAAATATTTGCAAATTGTCAAGGGGGTATTATTGACTAAATAGGTATATTTGATTACAGTATTAATATGACAAAAGGTCATTACTGAGCATTTAGTAATATTAAGAGCTAGTCCCAAAGATTCACCCCATGTCACTAATCGCTGAAGGTCGTTTTAAAGAAGAAGACAGTCAGAAATGGATTTGATTCGGAAGAAGATTTTCATATCATCAGCAAATTTAAGAAGTTTGGCATGCTAGAGGACGGAGGAGGTAGAATTTATGAATAGAGCAAACATAAGAGGAGAAAGAACAGCACTTTGAGGAACACCTGAGGTGGGTGTAAAGTGGTTCGAAGAGGATGAATCAACAGTTACCCATTGGATCCTATTTGTAATAGTCAAGTGTAGACATAAGACGATTATGATCAAAACGGTTGAAGGCCTTAGAAAAATCTGTGTAGATTACATCTACTTGGCATTTATCGCGAAAAGAATCAAATATATACGAATGAAGACTAAGGTTACAGGTAATAGTAGATCTACCGGGACGGAAGCCATGCTGTTCATCAATTAGAATATGATTCAAGGAAGGGCGAATCGAGTTAAGTACAAGTGTTTCAAATAATTTGGATAAATGAGGTAGGATAGTTATTGGACGATAGTTTGTAACATCTGTAGGATCACCGGACTTCAATATTGGTCTAATTGACGAGTTTAAGGGCAGATGGGAAGATACCTGAATCAATAGAACGCCTAAACAATAACCTGGATACCATCTGGACCAACAGACTTTATATTACGGAGGGAACATAAGCATTGGTAGACGTCACTAATCAAAAAATGGGCATTAGACGGGAGTGAAAAATGGCTTATTGAGCATGATGTCTGGGATGAAGCTGGAGATGGCTGGGTGAACACAGAAGAAAAATATGTAGCTAACAGGTTAGCTGCATCAGAATGAGATATACTTTGTTTACCATGGAGTATGACACTTGAAGGTATAGAAGGAGAAGAACGGTTTTTTCTAATGAAACTCCAAAAATATCGTGGGTTGCGTAGTAGGGAAGACTCAGTACGAGAGACGAAGTTACGGTAGCATTGCTTGGAAATGAATTTAAATTTGGCGCGAAGAAGTGAAAAAAGCTTATAACCCGACAGTGGCTGAGATGACTTATATTTAGTATGGGCGCGAGATTTGGCAAACACTAGTTCTTTGAGCTCTTTTGTGTACCATGCCGGAATTGTGGAAGGTTTTAAAGATATTTTAAGAAAAAAGGATACAATTGAATAGTGGAGAGCATCAAGGAAGACAGACATGGAATCATCAGGGGAGTATGACTGAAAGGTAAGTTTCCAATTGAAAGAGTTAAAAAATTAGATGATCTGTATATAATCTGCCTTGTTGAAGTTATAAAATGATTTTATGGGAACAGATTGGGGAAAATGTACGAGGAGATTAATAGAGAGAGGGAGGTGGATGGTAAGGGTCTGCAGGAACTGCGGCGTCAAGAGCAGGATTTACAGTTAAGGAGCTAAGATTAGAGAATATGAGGTCGAGAAGAGAATGGTGAGAGTTTAATATGTAGTTATGTTGGTAGAATCCATGGATGGCAAGTCTTTCTGGAATGGAAGTGTATTCAGAGATGGACTGAGTTAGGAAACACAGACCATGCGTATCATTAGACCATGAAATAAATGATAGATTATAATCGCCAGTTAGTATTAGACTGTGGTTAGAGTATTTTTGAACAATAAAATCAATAGTATTTAGATGCGTACTATAAAGCTCAACAGACGATGAAGGTGGTATGTAAACACTGCAATCAATAATAATTAAGGAGTTATGAGAGAAGCGAACAAATAATTGCTCAACACTATTAGTAGGTATAAAAAGGGGAGAAGAAGGTAAGTCCTTCTTCTAAGAACATCCGAGATATGAGTGGAGGGCGCAGCTGATGAGTTTGATGTGTTTGACTCAAGAGTAAGAACCTTAGATTCTAGTAAGTCGACTTTGGTACGGAGATCAGAGATTTCAAGTGAGAGGGCATCAAAACGTGAAGCAAGTGTATTGATACTCGATTTGAGTTCAGTACCTAAGGATTTGTGGCCTGCCAATAATTTATCTTGAGATAATTGGATACGCTTAATAGCTCTTAGGATGTCGTCATTCGAAGTGCATTTCTTAGAAGTAGTGGAAGTTGAAGAAAGCGAGCGAGTAACGACCGGTAAGGGCTCGGACGTAGTTTGCGACATAATAAGACGATGTAGAAAATAATTATAAGTTTTAGTTGAGTGGCAACAGGCAAGCACTGCAACACGCTGTATAAGAGAGATTTCTGTGCACGCAGTGTATACGATGTGTGAGGCCGGGTCGTAACTCAGAATCGGCACGGGTAATTACTGGGCAGCGCGAGATAACACAGTCCGAGAGATAGTCAAGCAGATAAGCATATAAATAAACTTACGTATTTACGGCGGCCGTGGAAATGTGTGGAAACCACAATAATTGTACTTGTGTGTAGGATTTTGGACGAACCGATACAAAATCGACACCTTATTTGGACACACTTATAATAGAGTAATTAAAACAAAGTAGGCAAGAAACTGTCAACTATTAACAGAGATAAATGCGAAAACTTCGAGAGCGAATATTTATAACATATTGAAATGAAATGATTTTTTTCAACGTTTAAAAAGTTTTTTTTAACTACGTTTAAACAAAACGTATTTTTAACAAAGTTATAAAACTAGAAGGCCCCAGGATCTGACAACATACCGGCGGAGTTACTGAAATACGGAGGAAATAATCTTCAGAAAGTTTTATTTAGTTTATGCGATAAAATTTGTACAGAAGAACAAATGCTAACAAGCTGGTACGAAGCAGTCATCATATCACTACATAAAAAAGGGGATGAATTGGAGTGTGACAACTACAGGGTATCTCCCTCCTGAATACAGCATACAAAATATTTTCCAAAATTCTACTGAAACGTCTGATGCCATACGTAGACGAAAACATAGGCAGCTACCAATGCGGTTTTAGAAAAGGAAAATCGACAATAGACCAACTGCCAATCATAGGAAAAATCATTGAAAAAATGTATGAATACAGACCGAACGTGTGGCAGTTGTTCATAGATTTTAAAAAGACTTATGACAGCGTACACAGAGAAAGTTTACATAACATTATGCAGGAATTTGGGTTTCCTAGAAAACTGATTAGACTAGTCAAACTCTGTATGGAGAACACACAGTACACAGTGAGAGTAGACAACACAATGTCCACCCCCTATACTGTAGACACAGACTTGAAACAAGGGGATGCTTTGTCCCCAATTCTATTTAACTTGGTACTAGATAAAGTTATAAGAGAGTTACAGTGCCTAAGAAGCAGTCAAGTAACAAACAGCGACAATGGCCTGCGTATACTCGGTTTCGCAGATGACCTGGATGTAATAGGAAACTCGTTCACAGAAATAGCAAATGCATCAAGGGAACTGGAAAAAGCCGCGGAAAATCCGGTCTAACAATAAACACAAATAAGACAAAACTAATGGAACTTATAGATAGTGGCATAGACCCACAGCAAAGGGAAGGACTAACGTTTGAAAAATTAGAGGAATTCAAGTATCTAGGGGCAACTCTGAGCATAAAGAACGATTGGTTTAAAGAAATAAATATACGCACAAACAAAGCGGAAAAAACCTTCTACGCATTACTGAAATTTCTTAACTCAAAAACGCTCTCGAGAAGATCTAAAACGAGATTGTATGTGTCAATTATAAGACCCACATTGACCTACGGATGTGAAGCCTGGACTACAATGGTGTCGGAAAAGAGGTTAAGAACTTTCGAAAACAGGATATGGCGAAAAATATGTGGCCCAGTGTTTGACGTGAATGTGGAATGTTGGCGAAGAAGATTCAAAAGAGAACTACAGGAAATGATGAATCTGGCTCCAAATACAACTTCATCAAAGGTCAAAGGATCCAATGGCTAGGTCATATCCTAAGAAGAGAAGAAAACGCTGTACGGGTTGCTTTCAAGTGGAAACCTAAGGAAAAACGACCAAGGGGACGTTCCAGGAAGAGGTGGATTGATGGAGTGGCGGAAAACCTAAAGGAAATGGGCATAGAAGATTGGCGTGAAATTGCTCAAGACAGAGAAAACTGGCGGGATATAGTTGTGACGGCTAAAACTCTCAGAGAGTAGAATGGCCAAAAAAAAGAGAAGAGAAGAGAGTAATAACTTTTAATTTTGTACACTTTATGATAAAAATATTTATTTAATATGACACTAATTATAATAGATCACATCTCACATTACTGTTATGTATAAAAAGCTTAGTTAAAATTGTACTCTTAAATTACATTAAACTAACAAATTATATTTTATGAAATTGAATATTTCTTGTGATTAATTAATAATATTAATATTATTAGTAATCAAAATAATTTTGAATTATTAAGTATTAAAATCTTACTTGAAGTTGGCCATTAACTTCATGTAAAAGAATCATTTCTTGAGGCGAGGGATCATTATTATGAACAGCAATAATGCCTTTGAGACTATCAGCATCATTAAGTTTAGAATATATTTGCTGCAAAGTCATAAAATAAAAACTATTAAAGATAACTTTACATACGTTAGTAAAATATAATCATACAGATAAAGTAGGTAGATGATCTTGGAGCTTTTCTTTATCATCATGAATGTAATCTTCAAGATACAAAAGTGCTCGAGCATATTCATCATACTCTAATGATTTTTCGGCCAATTTTAATTTAGAAAATCGTGTTAGAAAATCTAAAAAAATATTGATTTAAGTTAACAAAGGTTAAACATTTACCATATTCATCAATAATCTTACTCATTACAGGTTCACAGATAGTGTTTTTGGATGCTTTCTGTTCTCGAGTCCATTTAAATAAAAAGTCGAGTAATGTAAATGCTGTTTTAACATACATTACACGAGTAGTAGTTTCATTTTGTGGTTCTAAGGAATCTGTAATTTCATACTCTAAAGCAATCTGTCTACCAGCAATAATATCTGTATCTATTTCTGGGATATTTGTGTTGTTTGTTACTGTATCATCAATTTCATTATTAATAACAGCTAGAAGTTCTTCATATATTAAATTACAGTCAACAGAGTTCGCACTTAATATTGCATAAACTAAAAAAAAAAAATAAAACAAAAAAATGTTAAAAAAAAGATATCTTTAAAGAAAATAATATTATAATATTAAGACTTACGTAAAATATATGGTAAAAATAAAAGCATGGCATCATTATCTGATCGAATACTTGACTTGCAATAAATGAAAATACACTTAGCTTTTTCATCATTAATTAAAGGAACAAGACGATTAACCCAATTATAAGCCCATGAATTTAATGTACCACTTTTTCCAGACCCAAAGAATATATAAATTTGTCTTGATAACTCTGTGAAAAAAATTGAAATAAAATTGAATACCCAAATATTGGATGTGGCATTCCTGTTTGATGTTGTTCAGTTTCTAGAGTATACCGTGATGAAGACAAAGGATCAATAATTTCATGCAATATACTCGGGATAGATAACCATATTTCTGAGTCTTTTTTTACATTATAAATTTGTAGAATTTGCTAAAAAAGTATAATTTATTTCATTATTTAATAAAATATTAATATCAAAACTTTAAAGTTATACTTGTATTGCAACCGCAAAAGAATCCCATGTATCGAGAATTCCTTGCAGATTGTAAACCTTGTCCTAATACAATTTAATGCACGTACAGCAAAATCATTACTTTTAATATCTAATGGAAATTCTTTTTTTCGTCCTGAAATAATAGTTTATTTTTTAATAAATAGTTTATTATATAATTAAGTTATTTGTTTATTATTAATATCAAAGTTTTATACAAGTTATTAATTATAGTAACAATAAGTTAAAGACTGTTAAAGATATTATTATTTAGATTAATTACCAAACAGTATATAATTTATGAAATATAAATGATACACACACATGTATAAGTTAGTATAATATGATTAGGTGTATTTTTTTTTCAAATAAATATTTAGAAAATATACCTTCTTTAATGACATTATTTGGCAAATAGCTTGGATCTAATGCTCCAATTTTTCCTAAGCATTCACTACTAGCAAGTCTAACCCTTTTATTTGGATGCCGTAAATTTTTCAGTTAAAAACTTCTAATAACTAATCAAAAACAAATTATTATTAAATTATGTATATTACAAGTATTATTAAGTTGTACATAATATATATTACATGTGTACCTTAATAATAATAGAGTTGACATTATCACTGGACAATATCAATTTAGTTACTGCAGATTGTTGAATTGAAAGTTCTAAATATAATCGTTTTTAAACCATGCAATTTAACTTCTAACGTTTTATGAGCCACTATGTCCAATAACCAAATAAGTAATTTATTTAGCGGTTGTTTACTAAAAATATTATAGAACCATAAAATAATACAAGATAATAAATATTAATAAGAAAACATACAAAACATCTTTAGTGTACTGTTGAACTACATCGAATACTAGGAGGATTAGCTGGATGTGGCTCCAAGAAATATAACTCAGCTATATGATTTTTAAGATGTCGCTCATTTTCTTTTACAATGAAATAAAAAATATTGGCTATTTTGTTAGGATAAATATCTATAAGTGGCATAAGAGAGACAAATATAGTACTTAACATTGGTCCTAATGCTTCCATATCAAACACTAGAAATAATATTAATATTAACAAAATAAAAAATAAACCACAAATATTAATAATATACCAATGAATAAATGAATCCCAGGCTTTTAATCCTAAGTAAACAAAAGAGCTGTTTTTTAAGGATATAGCTGTACGTAATATAGCCAAAATTTTGAACCTTGCTGGAGTAACAAAATGACTACCCATTAATTTTAAAATGTCACTCAATGATAGTAAAATATTTTCCTTAATAGAATCAGGTGAATTTTTTCACCAATCTTGATTCTAAAATCATTAAAAGACCTAAAAATCTGGGTGAAAGGAAATCTGCCTAAAAATTTAAAACAAAAATAATTAATATAAACAACGTGAAACAAATATGTAAAATGATTAATTAGTTATAATGGTAATATACCAATTAAATAATACATTATATTCAAATTACAACAGTTTTCTCATTGACAAATTAAATTAAATTAAGAAAACAAAATAAATTAAACAAATAATAGAATAATAACTCTATGACTAAAAATAAAAATATAATAATTATTGAACCTTTCAATTAAAAAAAACCTTATTTTGCTGTTACATATGGGAGCAATTTTTACTAAGTCATCCCTTAATATTATATAAATATAAATATAGTTAACTAAACATTACTTACAAAATTGTTAATAGAACTATCATTTTGTATATTAAATAAGACATCATAAGTTTGTATTATCTTAATAGCTTCTATAGCTTGATCGTATTTTGAATGGAAATATGTAAGTATTTCAGCTATGATTGGCTTTAAAATTATTAATAATAGATATATTACTCAATTTACAAATAAAATAACTTTTGTTACCGTAAAAGAAAGTCTGACCAAATGCACTAAGGAAGAATTGGTTATTTCTTCTAAAAGCTGACAGCCCTTTTTGCAAATTTCTTTATTTTCAGAAAGTAGTAGATGGGAAAAAACAGTACTAGTAACAGAATAAAATATTAATAATTTAGAATAAGTGTATGAATGTATTACATACTTTAAATGATTCCTTAACTAGAGCACTTTCATTTTTTTGAGCTAATGAAGCAATTTCACTTATTATTTTTCTAATTGTTGGTTTTTTAATACACCAAGGAAATATATACTTGATAATTTGCTTTATCGCATACATATCTCTATGCGTAAAAACCTAATTTATTGTAAGTTTTTTTTATATCAATATTGGGTTGATAAGTATCATAACATGCAACCAAATTATTAGCTATATACTGCATTAATTCAGTTTCATAACGATCAAATATTACTAAAAATTTTGTATTATGTGCTGCAGCTATTTTCAGTCATATAAAAATTTTGCAACAGTACTATATGACGAATTTGGATGTATTAAAAATAGAAACATGAATTCTATTGATGGAAGTATAGTCAAATCTATTGGAACACTGAAAATAACAATAGCATAAGCACATTTATAATTATAAATTTATATAATCTATAAATCATGAAGAATGAATTAGAAAATATATAAATATATTAATGAATGGTCACGTAGGGAGCGAGAGGGTAGGGTATGAAAGAGTGCATGGAAAATATGGTTTTGGCGAGAGGAATGAGGCTGGAGAAAAAGTTTTGGATTTTGCAGAAATCGTAATAATGAGCTTGCAGTAATCAATACATATTTTAGGAAAAGTGAAAAGCATTATATAACATACAAGAGTAGAAGAAATAGGTCGCAGATTGATTGTTTTATGTGGAGGAGAGACAATATAAAAAGAGTAAAGGATTGTAAAGTAATTCCTGGAGAGAGTGTAATAACACAACATAGGTTGATGATAATGGAAATATGGTGTAGTAGAAAAAAGATGAACAAAAGAAGGAAGACAGAGAAGGAGTTTATAAGGAAATTAAAAGAAAAAGCTGTGTGGAATGCTGAGGGAGATATAAATGAGGTTTGGAGAAGGATGGCCACTTGTGTTAAGAACATAGCAAAAGAGGTTGTTGGTGAAACCAAAAGTAGTTTACCAGAAGACAAGGAAACGTGGTGGTGGGATGAGGAGATTCAGAGAGTAGTAGCGAGTAAGAAAAAGCAATTTAAGGTATGGCAGAAAAGTAGGAAGAGGGAAGATTGGATAGAGTATAAAAATGTATGTAAAATAGTGAAAAGTGCGGTAAGCAAAGCAAAGCTTAATAGGTATGATGAATTATATGAGCGGCTAGGAACACCGGAAGGAGAAAAAGAAATTTATAGACTGGCGAAGGTGAGAGAAAAGCGATCCAAGGATTTCCAAGATGTCTGGTATATAAAAAATAAGGATAAGAGAGTTTTAACAAATGATGAGGATGTGAAAAAAAAATGGAAAGAATATTTTGAGAAATTACTGAACGAGGAATATCCAAAAGAAGCTTTAGAGAGTATGTCATGGAATGAAGGATTGATTGGTCTAGTGGGCGAGGAGGAAGTGAGAGATGCGGTGAAGGCGATGAAAAAGAAAAAAGCGGTAGGACTTGATGGAGTACCTGTAGAGGTGTGGAAAATGTTAGGAGATGTAAGCATTGGGTGGTTGAAAAATCTTTTTAATAAGGTACTGATAGAGGGAAAAATGCCAGAAGATTGGAGAAAGAGTTTTATTGTACCAATATTTAAAGGAAAAGGAGACATACAAGAATGTGGGAACTATAGAGGAATAAAGCTCATGAGTCATAGTATGAAGATCTGGGAAAAGATTATAGAGAAGAGAATAAGAAGTGAGACGTCGATATCAGAAAACCAGTTTGGTTTTATGCCAGGAAAATCGACAATGGAGCCATTATGTTGTATTAGGCAATTAGTAGAGAAGTACAGAGAAAAGAATAAAAAACTATGCATGGTGTTTATAGATTTAGAAAAGGCGTATGACAGGGTGCCAAGGGAAGTTTTAAGGTGGGCATTAATGAGAAAAAATGTCCCAAAAATGTATGTTAATTTGATCCAGGATATGTATGAAGGGTCGAGTACTAGTGTCAAGAGTCGGTGTGGAGTATCAGAAGGTTTCAGTATAAGAGTAGGTGTGCACCAGGGGTCAGCTCTAAGCCCCTACCTGTTCTCAGTGGTAATGGATGAGGTTTCAAAGGAGATACAGGGTGAGATACCATGGTGTATGATGTTTGCGGATGATATAGTTCTGATAGGAGAAAACCTAGAAGTTGTCAATAATAGGATAAAAGAGTGGAGGTTAGCCCTCGAAAAAAAGGGATTGAGAATTAGTAGAAATAAAACTGAGTATATTGAGTATGATTTTGGACAAAGAGACCAAGAAGTTGAAGGAATGAGGAGACAACTGACAATAGATGGTGATGTGATAGGTGAAGTTGAGAGCTTTAAATATTTAGGATCTTTTGTTCAAAAGGACGGGGGCTTTGACATTGATGTAAAACATAGGATTAAGTGCGGGTGGATGAAATGGAGTGACAAGTGGGGTGACAAGAGAAGATAGAATAAGGAATGAATACTTGAGAGGTAGTGTTGGTGTAGCGCCAATTGTGGAGAAGATGAGAGAAAATAGGCTGCGGTGGTTTGGGCATGTGATGAGGCGAGAGGAAACGAATGCAGTAAGAGTGGTTATGAAGATGGACGTTGAAGGGAAAAGAGGAAGAGGAAGACCAAAAAAGAGATGGTTGGAGACTTTGGAGAATGACATGAGGGCTGTCGGTGTGTGCAGAGAAGATGTGATTGACCGAGTAAAGTGGAGGTGTAGGACAAGGGTGGCCGACCCCAAATAGTTGGGAGGAAGGCGAAGCAAAAGAAGAAGAAGAATAATTATATTAATGATTGGTCGAACTGTTTGAATGTCGAACCAAACCAAAATCAAAATGAAAGCAAATCAAATTGATTTATTTACCATTTAGGTACGTTCAAAATTTTAACTTGAAAATATTCATAATCAAACAATTTAAAATGAATTTTCCATATTTTATAGTATATAATCATAAAAAGAACCGGATGGGCCTCGCTCTGCTGTACACTTAGGGGTGAAGTGCGACTCTTCATAGGATAAGTCATTATAATGGATTTGTTAAATTTGAATTCAATGATAGGTATCATTGTATACGAAAAACGATTCTGAACAAAGATGATATGTTAGTCTAGAATATAATACAATGTTATTTATAAATATTGTTATAAGTATATTTTATTTTGAAACGAAAATTTTACAAAAATCGAAAATTGTCTATAAATAAGTCAAAATATGTCAAAATACTTTGAAAACTTAACCATGTATAGAAAACGTCAATATAAAGATTTGGTGATAATTTCAAGTTGTTGCGGTTTTTCGTTTGTGAGTTAGAGCATTTTAAAAAAAAACCGATATCTTTGTCAGTCTAGAATATTATACATTATATTATATTTTACATGTATTTTATGTCAATATTCGCTGTTCAAACGCTTATAAAAAAAAATTGTGCCTATGGATTTTAATAATTTTTGAATGACAATAAGAACTACTTCTGTGGAATCTTCCATTAAATTTTCAAGTATTTTGTAGGAGCCAATTCACCGATTATAAAAATAAAATGTAGAAAAATAGAATATTTTAAATGCCTATAAGTGGCTTAAAAATCAATATTATATTTTGAAAAAAAAAAAACATAAAGGAAATACCAATCTTAACAGTTGGTAGAAATTTCAAAAATCTGTGACTTATACTATTTGAATTATAACAAATATTAAAAATCGTTTGAGAATAAATTGCTATTTTATGCAATTTCGTAAATATTTAAATTTCAAACAGTCATAAAATTTTTTCCTTTAAGTACGGTATACATTTTTTTAAAGATTTTTGAAGAGTAGCTTATAGATAACCTAGTGTTAAAATTTTGAACCTTAAGTATGAACAGAAAAAATTTTATGAATTTTTATCTACAAAATAACTTGCAAATTTTCGCAATTTTTACATATTTCGTATAAATTGGAACTTTGAGCACTTTTAAAAAAAATTGTGACATACGATTTTAGATTGTTTTTTATCAGTTAAAGAACAACTTATAAGAAACCTTGTATTAAATTTTCAAGATTTTCTGGCCGGCCAAAAAAATTTTATCGTTATTTTAAATACTTAAAAAAATTTCAATTGTCTATAAATAGCTCAATAAAAGTCAAAATACTTTGAAAATTTAACGGTGTATAGAGAACGCTAATCTAAACATTTGATGAAAATTTCAAGTATTTACATCGATTAGTTTTTGAGTTATAGCAAAATAAAAAATTTGATTTCGTCGAAAACTGGTTTTGCGTAAAAACTCCCGTTTTTCCCTTATTTTTTATGGTTTTTCCCGTCGCATTTAAAAAATATTGAAAATTTTTTACTTTTGACCCCCCGAAGTACCAACTAGATTCACTTTCCTTTCAGAAAAGTTGCTACATAAGCAAATCGAAGCATTTTTACTGCTAAAAAAGTTGTCGTCAGACACAAAAATAAAAAAAAAAATAAAAAAAAAACACACATCATTGTAAAACCAAT
The DNA here is from genome assembly GCA_034509805.1 of Sipha maydis. NCBI lineage: Eukaryota > Metazoa > Arthropoda > Insecta > Hemiptera > Aphididae > Sipha > Sipha maydis. The sequence goes on from JASXSY010001106.1 coordinate 113,613, forward strand.
AGATTCCATCACTCCCTTCAGAATCTAAAATTTTAGTATCATAATAGTATTAACTATTTTTTTTAAATTAAATTTTGCCCAGTAAAATGTTCATAATTTCAATATATTTATATAAAGAAAAAAAATTATGAGTTTTAAAGTAAAAATTGATTAATTTATATTAAGTACAAAATTTTTTTAATAGTTTAGTTTGATTCGAATTTGTTTGAATAATTATAAATTTTGGATCGGTTTAGGTTCATAACACTTTGAAAATTTTCAATTCAACACCGAAAAATCAGGTTTAATCCATCATTAAAGTATATATATATAAGCTGGATAGATAAAAAGGGCAAATAAAGATGAATAACTCAAGTTAATGAAACAAGAACCATAACAAATATTTTAATCTGGTGTCAAAGGAATATAATGATGCACATCAACAATTTGATAAAAAATTGTCCAAAACTAGAATATGTAACAAGAAGAATAAGTAATTATATAAAAAATGAAAGTTAGACAATTATGCTAAGTAAAAAAAAAAGTATTTCGGAAGTCAGTGAGAAATGGAGAATGAAGCATTGAGATACAATCTAATAATTATTGAAAAAAAAGATAGAGTTACAGAATTTATTAACAACTTCATCCATAAAATACAATGTTAATATCAAAATATTATTACTTTAAAATTAATTTTCTAAAAACTTACCAACCAATATTGAAAATAGTTTCTAAGCATGTGTATTGAAGCTCTTTATTTCCAAATTTAAGACTGTTATTTACAGCTGAACAAAGAGTGTTTAATATTTTAGTGAAATATGCTGATTCAACCATTTGAATACTTCCTGTTGAATTTTTTTCAAAAATTATAGAATTTAAAATTTTTGAACATTGGATGCGCACTTCTTCGTCTTTGTCATTAATTAACAACAACATTTGGTTTTTAAAATAACTATCTGGGTAAAAATGATTTGTTATCATTGGTATATTTTTGATCACTTCACACCTTATAACTGTATTGGAATTATTCACTAATGATAAAAGTAATATTTTCCAAAATTCATTTAAATTTATTTTGTAGGCATCATCTATTAAACATGATTGTTTTAAATCTGTCTTTGCTATATTTTGGTCACATTCAATACAAAATAATTGTTCTTGTCCAATAATTTTATTATTTTGATAAATAGTTTTACCATACATAGTACACATGAGTATTCGAAAATATTTAACAAATAAAATATTTGTCGTCTCATCAAAATGTTTAATTGTTTCAAATACAACAGAAATATTTTTATTTGATCTTTTATAAAATAAAAATGGAAGATTTCGGATTGCTGCCTCACGTAAATCTGAATTATTAAGTGATGTAATTATGATTTTTTCTTGGAAATTATAAATAATATCACTTTTTATTTTACTTATATAAGCAAGACACATTTTAACTATATTTAAGTCATCTGAAAATAAATATTTAATGATGATGTTATTTTAATTATTTTTTATAATAATACAAAATTACTTACCAAATAAAGTAGAATTATTTTTCAAAATAATATTTAAATATTTGTATAATGGCAAATTGATAAATATGTTATTAGAAATATCCATCCAGGGAAGTGAAAGTATAGCAATTAATGTTTGAACATCATTGGTCGGAAATAATAGAAATTCTTTTAAGCAAACTAAACTACCACATGTTGACATTAATATTTCAACAGTAAAATGATCAGTATGATTTACTACATAGATCATTAGTTTATATAACAATTTATAAATGTTTAGGTTTGGTAAAAATTGATAATTTTTGTTAATAAAAGTGATTTCTAATTTATGGGCAAGACACGTAGTAGTATTAATAGTATGAAATTCTTCCATAGTAAGATTTTCAGTTGGAGATAAAATAATTTGCTGTATATTTTTCCAAAATTGAAACCAAATTGAACTATTTAATGTCATATTAATAGAGTTGTTTCTAAAATTGAAAATAACCATATGTAAATAAATCATAATATATTTATGTTAGTGGATTTAATAAAATGTATTAAAAGGCATTAAATCATTTTTCCTTAATTTTATAAAAAACAAAATACTTAAATAATAAAAATTATATGAGTATATAATTTAGTTGTTTTTGTATAGTTTTATGTATATTTATTAAAATGTAGTGTCATTTGATAAATACAATTTAGAATAATTCTACAAATAAAATCACTTTTAAAAAAAAGTGATATATTTTTCTTTTTTACTGTCAGCTCTGTTAAAATATTCCTTAAAATATATAAAAAAAATATTCCTTCTCCTTAAAAAAATAAAATGACTGCCTTTTAAATGAACATCAACAATTACAGATAAAACATTACAATGAATCAGTATGAATTAAAACTAACTTTTCATCAAAAAATAAGTTTTCATTGTTTATTTCTTCTTCTACCATTTCTTTACAATTTTTTATTTCTTGTGAAATAAAATATTCAAACAACACATTTGTTCCCTGAATAATAAAACAAATATTTCTTAATTAATTAAACACATTAAATTATAATATAACTATATTACAGAAGTTTTATAAGAATAGGAATTTAAATACAAATGTAAGTAAAATGTATTTATAGTTTATTATTAACAATAAAATATGTTGTTTAATTATTTACTTATAAGAAGGCAATTTTATAATAAAAATATATGATTTAAATATTTATGTTTTAAACATCTAGGAATTGAGCAAATGAATTGCTTAGTAAAACTTTTATATTATATATTTTTGTATATTTTTTTAAGTTAGTAGGTTTTTACACCAATTTCTCTACATCAATCTTGAAGGGTTTTCGTGAATATTAACGATTGAAAGAAAAAAATCAAAGAGTTTGAATGATTTACAAGGTTGAAGCTAAGAAGTAAGTCATGAAATGATTTTAAAATTCAGATTATTTGGAATCATAATTCAAGCAAAGGGAATAGTTGGATATGTAAAAAGTTGCATTTATAAACATGTGTGATGTTATTTATTAGATGACTATAAGTATAAGCTACATTTATAAACAAATTAAATGTACTTAGTACAATAATGAAAAATTTTAGAAGTTCATCAAATTATTTTTATATTAAAATAAAATTAACAAATGAGTTTTTAATTTACAACATTTAATCAATACTTACAGATGGAGTTGATAAATCCATTAACTGATTTATAGGTAGTTTTTCCAAAATTATGTTAGGCTTTATAATATGATCATCTAGTAATGTTATAATCAAATTACACATAGCTTCAGAAAATTGTTTTGTCACTATAAAGGAAATTAAACTAGAATATTATTTAAAACAATGTTATATAAAAACCTTATTCAATTAGAATGATTAAATTATTGCATTTTATGTAAATAATACATATTAAAGGAATTTAATAAAGAATATTTTTAAAGTGTAATCTATACTTTAAAACTATTTTCACAACTTTCAATTTATTGAGTAATATAAAGTTTCTATGTTTATTATAAGGTTATTTATATAATTTACCATCCAAAAAAAGGTAAATTTATAATGTTCAATTATATTTATTCAAATATTCCAGTACACACTATAAACTTTATACATTAAATTCATTATAGCTTTAGGGAATGATTAAATACTATAAAATGGCTATGCTTAAACACATCAATTCTAGTCATTGAAAGTTTAATTTTCTGGTTGGGATTACAGTCCTAAAAGAAAAAATTACCAAAACTTCTTCAACTATTCCAAAACAAGTTACAACTAATACCTATCATGAAACATAACAGGCAAATGAGGTTAAAAATTCTAGTTGTTGAAGTCGCCTTAAAAAAATATCAATATGAAACTATTATCTTTGATAATAACTTCAGACAGACAAAAGAACAATAAATGATGTAAATGTAATAACATTAAGTACAATTATGAAATTGGTATTTTGGAAATATTAATACATAATGAATGATTTTTTAAATGCATTCTTTAAAACTAAAAAAATAAAACATGAATTTAATAATTCTTGGAAATTTAAGTTTAGTTAAATGCTGTGAGTTAATTTAAAAAAAGATTCATGTAAAATAAATGCATATTTAACTATTTAGGCAATGTACAAAACCAATTTATTCACTCAGACTAGAACATAAGTTAGGTAATGATTGGAAGTTTTATATTTTTGAAACAAATATTTTAGAATTAAAACAACACTAATAAAAAAACACAATTTAACTAATATTTTTATGATTTAAAATTTGTATTAATACAATTTATATAATATTAAAATATTATATGATGGTAAAATTGTAAATTCAAGATATTGTTTCACTTGATAGTCGGATAGAAGTAATGCTAACATGGTCTCCATTCAGCAATTGATTCAAAAACAAAAACAAAGAAGATATATCACTAAAGTAAAAAAAAAAAAACAACTTTAGATATTAAATACATTTGAAGTTAGTTTTATATCCTCAACATAACACTTTATTTTATAAATACATAATAGATTATTTTAGAAGAAACTATTTTTGGTATTATTATTAATTACTTAGGTACTACAAACTATTACTTATAGGTTAATGCCGTTTAACTTATATTACTATAAGTATATTATATAATAAAATACTACAATGTATTACAAGATCAATATAAGTAATTAAAACTTTTTGATTTTGATTGTTTAAGTATAAAAATTTTAAGAAATAAATACCTTTAATATTATTAGAGAGTATTAATTTTGAAATTAAATCTATTAAAGCCATGTTTATAGTTGCAATATGAATTGATCCTGCTTTGCGCATAGTATCAAATATGTTACTCAAAATAATTGGTACCTCATTTGATTGTCCTATTTTAGAATTTAAACATACATTTTCAATTGTATTAAACAGAATTATATAAATATTTTCCAGTATCTAAAAAAATACACGAAGGTAAATAAACAATTTATATTTTATACATGGATTATATATTAAACTATACTAGATAGTGTTTCTTACTTCAAAATATAATCTATGTGATGTTGACACCAATAAATGCAAAATTAGATGGAGTCCAGCTTGAGTAACTATTATTGAATGTGAGTTATCTATAGCTAATGTAATTGATTGCCAGAATTTTATAGCAGTATTTTTCTTTATCTGATTTAAGGAAAATATATTGCTAGAAAATAATTGAAATATTTGGGACAACAAGTAAACATAAGTTTTATAATCATAAATAGAAATGTTGATGGGTGTAAAATCGAGTCCAGACAACTGAGTTCGAAAACTCTTTTCAGGATTACACCATGTGATAATAATTGGCCATGAATCATTAACAATATTTTCTGCCATTTCTATAGAAATAAATTATAAATTCAATAAAAATTTAAAAAAATTATTAATTCGTTAATTTATTCAATTACTTGTAATAAATTTTGAATAATCATTAATAGCACAATCATATATATACGTGTTTTGACACGACAGTACTTCAAATAAACATGTTTGGCTATGAATTGAATTACTATGTAATGGAGAAAATCCACTATGACCAAGAATTTTTACAAGTTGACCAATTATCCAAATAGTAAATTCTGTAAATAAAACCGTTTAAAAAATAATAATTACAAATTATAATTTATTTATCTTCAATCGGTTTCTGCTACAATTGAATTGTAAATCATTTTTTTCTAAAGAAGACAACAGATATAAAATAATACTTAATTGATTTTAATAATTTTATAAATATATCATTATTCAAGTTAATTTTATTATTATATTATTAATTATATATTATACATTTATTTATATTTGAGTCTATAATAACTATATTTAAATTTATATTTATTTTCATATATAAATAATAAATGGTTAATATTAATAAATAAAAATAATGATTAATAGTTTCTATTTAAGATAAAAAATTGATTTAACACTATTAAGCATTGTCAATTTTTAGAAAAAAACTCAATAAATATTTATATGATTTTGTAACAAGCATTCAAATTATCTCATTTTCTCCCGTACTATCATAATTAATGTAGTTTTTTCATATTTCTATAAATAAAATAACATGTACAATAAATTATATAATTATCTTCAATCAATAAACAGTAACAATATTTATTTGTATAATAAAAAAATGAACAATATCAATTAGAAAAAAAAATTTATAAATTAATGTGAATGTAAGAAAAACTAAATTAAAATAAAATGAATATTTCATATAATATAATATTTCAAGAGGATCAAGGAATAGGTATGAAATATTTTGACATTTATCACTCAACCTCAAATTCTCATTATGAAGTATACATTGCAACGTAAATAGTAATATTCATTATTGATAAAGAAATAGATCCACATAGATAAATACCTGTTGGTTATAAAATTAAAAATAATTTAATAAAAACAAACCTTTATAATAATCAACACTATAAGCATTGTTTTTTATGTTTATAAATGGACTAAATACTCCTTCTTGTTCACCCATTTTACTCAGAACTTCACGCATAATTTTAGCATGCTCTTCTAATGAATCTGCTTCTTCGTCCATAATAAATGTAAACATGCTTTTAAATTTCCTCCAAAGATCAAAAGGAAATTTTTGATCAACAACAATGTCTACTTCCATTCTTTCCATAGTTAATTCTAAGAAATGCAATAAGTAGAGATTTAATTTATAAAAAACAATCATATGAACAAACCTTGATTTGATCACTAAATAATATATAGTAATCTATTTACTTCATATATTATAGTATTCATCAAGTATAACAATAATGAATTCAGTCTTTATTTATACATATTTGCGAAATGTACACTTAATTTGTTGATACTTAAAAATCATAAATTTTTTTAAAATATTATCAATAAAAAGTACAGCTGGATAATTATAATTAAAAAATAATATAATAAACAATTAAACTAATTATTAGCATGTTACAAGCTAATAACCGAAATCGGAATAATGTAAAATGATAAGCTAACAATGGTTTTAGAAGCATATATACATTATCTATATAATGTATGATAGTAATACACGTGAAATCAAATCCCGCCAAAAAAGTATTAGATAAGGAATACCAGCTGTACCAAATATACTATAGCTGGGCCATCATGGAATAAATATCACATTATTGTATATTTAATTTATGGAGGCCACGGATGCCTATAACATAAAATATAGACATTTGTGATAGCGAGGGGGGGCAAGTAATTTCGTTATATTATAACCTTTTACAGGCCATAAAGAAATTACTTGCCCCCCCCCCCCCTTATTAAGCATTTAATACAAGGTTCCTCGTTGATTGTTCTTACTTTTAAAAGAAAATATTGTTAATCTATACTCACAATTTTTCTAAAAAAAACTTTTTTTTTTAAATATATTAAAAAATAACTATAATATTTAAATATATTAAATTAGCTAGTATCCCTTAACGGTTTCTCATAATTTTTGGTCAGTTTGTATTTTATTTATTACAATAGCTGTGCAGCTGCGTAATTAAAAATTGTTATAGAGAGGGGATGAGCCATTGAATGTCACACATAAAAGTGGAGGGCTTTGCCCCCCACGCCACCCTTCAGATTTCCAAAACTTGATCACTAAATACTCTTAATACTCTACACTACACTTTTTTCACCATACATTATATATATTATATTTTATACTGAATACCAATTAATCATTATTTTTTAGTTAATAACAGTAACATATTGATTATTATTAATTAGATCTGAAAGTAATTTCAATTTTTAATTTACATTTACATTTAATATATACATTAAAAAAATTATAAATTTACTTATTTTACAATATTTGCGGGAAGAAATGTTAAGGCAGAAATCATTTTGATTCATTAGCCATTGCAGATCTTGTATGTATGTAGTTTTATTAGGCGAAAGTAAATAATTGAAATATGAGAGTCCAATACACTGCATAGTTGCAATTAGACCTTTGTCGTTGGTGGTCGTGCCATACTTTTCGTCGTCTGCTCGATTTTGCTACGCTATCGTTATATTCTCTTTTATTAATTTTCGTGTACCTGCTTATATTTATTATGATTATTTCAGATGAAAATGACTCTAATACTCCTGGCAATCCTTCTAATTAGGGTTACCATTAGTACTCTTTTAAGAGTACATGTACTCTTATGAGCTCTTAAAATTTTTGTACTCTCACTTTTTTTATATTGGCAACAATGTACTCTTTTTTTCTATTTCTATTTAATTCCGAAGATACCGAAATGCCACAAGTCGTAATAAACTTGTAAGCTAATCTAATAAAGTAATAACATAAATATAAATTTAATCGGCACGGACGTTATCGATGTTATCGTCGTTTTTCTCCGAAATGTCTACGGTAATACGATATACATCATACATGTCACATATTGTTTGATCGTTTTTTGAAAATTGGAATTAGTCCGTGTTAGTATTTGCTACTATGTACTATATAGTGTCTAGTACTATACATTTTAGTTCGTTAACTTCACGCTTACGCATCAAGCTAAATTGTATTCATCAAAAATGTCTCGCCGAAAATGTAAATTTAATGAAAAATTAATAAAAGAATACCCTATGTTTAAAAAAACAGAAAATGAACACGAGGCTTTTTGTAAAATTTGTTGTATAATTGTTTCCTTAGCAAATAAAGGCAAAGCTGATTTAATACAACATTTGTCTTCGTCTAAACATTCAAAAAATATTCAATCAACTAGCGGTTCAAAATCTGTAAATACATTTTTTGTAACACAGAATACAATAATCGAAGAAAAAATATTAGCAGTTGAAGCCACACTTGCCTTTCATACGGTAAGACATCACCATAGCTATAAATCTTGTTATTGTTCCACTAAATTATATCGTCTTATGTTTTGCGATTCAGAGGTAGCATCTAAAATATCTTCTGCTAGAACTAAAACTGAAGCTATTGTTAATAATGTCTTAGCCCCACATTCATTAAAAGAAGTTTTAAAAATCATTAATGATAACAATATTTCATTTATTGGAGTTTGTACAGATGGGTCTAACCATGGTGCTGTGAAAATTTTTCCTATTTTAATTCAATATTTTGATAAAAATTTTGGGATTAAACATAATTTAATTGAACTTAAGTCATTACTAGGGCCCGAATTTAAATGCATTTAAAACTATACAAATATGCTCTAAAAAATAGCCAAAAATGCTCTTAAAAAATGCATTTTACCACAAAAATGAACTTAAAAATGCCATATATATTTTTTTTTTACACGATTTGTAAATTTTAATAAGATGTAATTTTTATTTATTATTTTATTAAAAAAAACTGAAAATTTGAAAAATTGACTTGATACTGTCAAGCAAATTTTATGACCGCAATGTAATACGAACAGACTTATTTGAACGCGATTTTTGACCGAATACGGGTGACACTTCACAGTCAATAATAAATTAATTAATATTAATTTTAATAATAAAACTGAATCGAAAAATAAAGATTGACAATTAATATGGAAAACCCGTTAAAGCTACTTAAATATCAAGAAAATAATTTATCTTTAGATAATATTTTTGAATAGGCTAAATTTGTATAGTTTATTAAACAAATATGCATTAAAAACGAAAAAATGACCGATAAATGCTAAAATATGTTCTAAAAATGAAAAAATATTGAAATATGCAAAAAAAAGCAAAAAATGCAAAATAAAAATGTCACCTTTGAAGTCTCTGTTATATGAATCAAATTATAAACGTGGAAAGCATTATCTAAGATTAACCAAAAAAAGATGCATTTTGCATTGAAATCCGGGCCCTAGTCATTACCAAATGAAACTAGTGAAACAATCTGTAATTTATTGATAGAGACTTTAGAAAACATGAATTTACTTTCGAAGTGTATAGCCTTTTCTGGAGATAATTGTAACACCAATTTCGGTGGTGTAGAAAGACGAGGAACAAATAATGTTTTTTATCGTCTCCAACAGTATATTAAAAAACCAATTATTGGAATCGGATGCCCTGCTCATATTCTAAATAACTGTGTTCAGCATGCAATTGATGGCTTACCGATATATATAGAGTCTATTATATTAAAAATATATAATTATTTTTCATTTTATACAGTACGTACAGAAGCATTAAAAGAATTTTGTATTTTTGTCGATGTTGAGTACAAAAAATTTTTATTTCATTCAAAAACAAGATGGTTATCATTATTTCCGGCTATTAATAGATTGTTACAAATATATCCAGCACTTCAGTCATATTTTTTGTCACAAAATCAAATACCGATTGCAATTAAATCATTTTTTGAAAATCCATTAAATGAAAGTTTATGGTTTATTCATTCACTAATGTATGTATTTCATTCAAAAATTGAAATAATGGAAAAAGAGAATAATTCGATTTGGGAGATTTCGTCAATTTTTTTGTCTGTAGAAAATGCTTTACACGAACGAAAACAACAAGAATTTTTACCCTTAAAAGTAAAAAGAAATATTTAAAAATAATTATAATCAATCAGGTGTATCTAATTTAAAAAAAGAAATGTTAAATGTTTATAATCATGATTTGTGTTATTTGAAAAAATGGACAGTCAATTTTGATCAATTTAATTGTTTAAAATGGATGTCTTTAAACACCAAACCTTTATGGACTGATATAGAAAATAGCATTGTATTTTTAAACAAATATCATCTACAATTAAACGACTCTTTATTTTTTGATCAATCTCAAAACTTAAATTTGTTTTTGTCGCAAATGGAAAAAAATGAAGACTTTTCATCATTATTATCAGATAAAAAGTGGGTGAAATATTTTGAACAAAGAAGCTATGATACATCTTCAGGACTATTAAAAATATACACGTTCTACTTCGCCATACCTGCTCAAAATGCCAATGTCGAGAGAATATTTGGTCTTATGAAAGCACAATGGACTGATGACAGAAATAGACTTCTACCCGATTCTGTAAAAAATTTGTTGATGACACAATACAATTTTAAGCATTTTGACTGTACTCAGTTTTATGATCATTGTATTAAAGACAAATGTTTGCTATCAAAAATACGAAGCAGTAATAAATATTAAATTCTTAAACATATATATTAATCAAATATCCGTGTGGCGTGTATCTAATTAAAATTATAAATAAAAACTAATTTTTAACCAAATATATCATAGGTATATGATAATATTATGTATTTCAGTATTAACTATTAAGTATTTCACACATAATTTAGTATATAAAATGTCTTGTTAATTAAATAAATATCAACTATGAAATTAGAGTTTTTATATTATCTTTATGGCTTTATATATTACGTACTCTTTTCCTAAAGACACAATGTGGTAACCCTACTTCTAATACCAATGAAAAATTAGACAAATTATTTAAAGTTGTGAATGATATGAAATCCACCCAAAATAAACTAATAACTTCGTTTAACGCTTACCGCGAGGAGAAGAAAAACCAGGATAAAAAATTCACTGATATTGAAGATAAATTAGATGTTATAATAAAGCACTTTAATGACTTGTTAAATGAAAGCAAAGCTCTTAAAAATAAAATTGAAACTGTTAGTTCTAAGTTAGGCGAAAGTAAATAATTGAAATATGGGAGTCAAATATGCTGTACTTTGTAGTACACAATAACTTTCAAATATCTTATATCTTTAGATATCTTATAATAATGTTGATTAATTCAAGTACTTTATGATTTTTATTCATCATGATCATTTCATGGACATGAATTTCAGATAATACTTTTTCAATACTTGTCTTCATTCCAAATTTTTGGTTCGAACTTGGATGTCATACATATTACGAACATATTTTCTCTTCAATCATCTCATACTCATCTCAAAAATGTTTTTTTCAGATTGTAAGTTATTATTTATTCTTAATAATTTTTTTTTATATTTTTTATGACAGTTGTTGAACAAAAACCATTTGATTATTATTTAAATATAATAAATCAAAAACAAAGACGGTCACACATGACGATTGATTGTCCGAAATGTTTTAAGAATTTGATATACGAAAATTCCTTTTTATATCATTTAAATAATGATCACTTTAAAAATAAACCATTAAATATCAGAAAATGGAATAATGAGGTTCCGTTTTTATTATCTAACTATATTTTCTATAAATATCTAACAATTTGTTTTATTAATTTTCTGTTTATAATATATTATAAAACAGGGGCGTAATTACGGGGGGGATATGGGGGATAGATCCCCCCATGAGCTGTATTTATATATTGTCTTATACCTACAAATAATTCAAATACAAACTTATAATTATGAAACTTTTTTTTTATTTATTATTTGACATCATACAATCTGTAAATATTTTTTTACAATAAGCATGTTGGCTAAAATATGGGTGACATGATTGGTTTGATTAAAGGAGTTACCCAGCAGTAACACTTATGGCTTGATTTTTTTTTTTTTTTTAAATTTAGGCTAAGTCACGACACCAGTTTCTCTTTAACCTTCTCGGGGGATTTCCTGAGATGACGTTGGAATTGAGGGCAAATATTAATGGATTTGGATAATTTGCTAGGCGTGCGCGAAATGTTTTATAGGAAGAAGTAGCTACTTCGGTGATTGTAGATATATTCAAGTCCGTATGTAGGGTATGATTTGTAACGTAGAAGAGAGCTTTTGTAATGATTCTTAATGAAATAGATTGGAAAGATTGTATTTTTTGAATATTCGATTTTTTTGCAGCGCCCCATAGTTGAATCCCGTAGGACCAAATTGGTTTTAAGAGTTTTATATATAAGTAGTTTGTTTTTTAGAGTAAGTTTGGAGTGTTTGCCTATGATATGGAAGAGAGATTTGCGTCTGGAGTTCAACAAAAGTCTTTTTTGCTTTACATGTTCGGCCCAGGATAGACGTTTGTCTAATATTAGTCCTAAATAACGGACGTTAGAGGTAGGTGGTATTATTTTGTTGGATAGTGAGATCGGTGGGACAGAGCCTTTTTTTAACGTAAAAGTAATATGGGAGCATTTTTCATTATTTATTTATTTATTTATTTATTCAACTTCAACTTTATAATAATAATGATTACATTTAATTTTTTTAAATTAACATTTAAGTTGATACCTACTCTCTATAAGCAATAGCTTGTGGTAAGAGTTGGGAGTCTTAATATAATTACAATAATTTATACACAATTATACAATACACAATACTTATAAAAGTGAATACAAAATAACCGAAACAAGTTCTAAAAATATAACAAATACAATGTATAACTGTTCCAATGATAATATTTTTAATTTTTGGAATATAGTATTTGTGTTAATTTCGGAATTATAAATATTTTTTGTTATTACTTTGACGAGAGTTCTATGTGTTACATTAAGTAGTTCAAGTACATTTTTATAGGCAGAGCCCCATACTAATATGCCATACATTAAGACAGACTGAACTAATGCAAAGTAAACCATTTTTAGACACGGGATGTCTAATATACTACGTAGTTCTTTAAATACATAAAAGCATTTCCTTAAGCGTAATATTAGCATATCAATATGAGGTTTCCATTTTAATTTTTCATCAAATATTACACCTAAATATTTGTACGAACTTACTCTAGATATACGGTAACAATTATTATTACATTCATTAATTATATTTATGTTTTTACATTTATTATTATGAAATTGAATTATAATTTGAACTGGTAATTTCTGACTAGATAGTGCGAATGGGATAAAAACTGATTTTTTTTTATTTAGCATTAAACTGTTATTAGCATACCATAACTACTGTTAGACCTTTATTAGCACCTTTTTCTACCTCAGTCCAAGTATCAGCTTCAAAAAACAATACAGTATCATCCGCAAAAGCTAATATTTTACCTCCTATATCTAAATTTAATAAGTCATTCACATATATTGAGAATAAAATAGGTCCTAGCACTGTACCTTGGGGGATGCCACATTTAGCAATACAGGAATTACTTCTTATACCATTAATTTCAGTAGTTTGTGGTCTGTTAAGGAGATAAGATTTGAACCAATACCAGAAATTATTATTGCCAATTATTATTTTTAGTTTACGTAAGAGTAAATCATGAGATATAGAGTCGAATGCTTTAGCTATATCTAAATATATACATAAACATTTTTTACCTCTATCTAAGGACTTATAAATTAAATTGGATAATGACACAATTGCATCTTGACATCCCACATTATCTCTAAAACCATATTGATTGACACTTAAAGCATTTTTGTCTGTAATAAACCTGTGCAACTGAAGTTTTGCATATTTTTCTATGAGTTTTGCTATTGCAGATACCAACGAGATTGACCGATAATTTTGTAGCTCTCTCACATCACTAGTTTTGTAAATTGGGATAATTACCGATTTTTTATATATTTGTGGAAATACTCCTTTTGAGAAACTTAAATTAATTAAATAAGTAATCGGACTAATAATGTGGTCTGCAATCTGTAATAATGTATTTGAAGAAATATTATCAAAACCAGGTGATGTCCCTTTTTTTTTAATGTTTAATAATTAATAGTATATCTTTCTCCGTAAAATTTAAATAATGTAAATTATCATTATTAAAGCTATCTCTATTCTCTGTATTATTATTTGTAGAATTAATTTTATTAGGTATATCGTTATCACTTTGAATTTGTACTGCAATTTTTTCGCCCACAGAAGCAAAATAGTTATTTAATATATTAACACATTTATTTGTGTTCGTATTGACATTGATCAGTTGATTTTCATGAATAATTTGTGAAATGGGTTTGCTACTTTTGACATTTTTGTTGATAACCTCCCCTATTATGTTCCATACCTGTTTAGAAGCACTATTGTTATTATTATTACTATCACCAGTATTAATATTCATTACTCTATTTCTATAGTAATCATTTTTTGCGTTCCTTATTAATGTGCACATACAAGAATGTGGGAACTATAGAGGAATAAAGCTCATGAGTCATAGTATGAAGATCTGGGAAAAGATTATAGAGAAGAGGATAAGAAGTGAGACCTCGATATCAGGAAACCAGTTTGGTTTTATGCCAGGAAAATCGACAATGGAGCCATTATTTTGTGTTAGGCAATTAGTAGAGAAGTACAGGGAAAAGAATAAAAAACTATGCATGGTGTTTATAGATTTAGAAAAGGCGTATGACAGGGTGCCAAGAGAAGTTTTAAGGTGGGCATTAATGAGAAAAAATGTCCCAAAAATGTATGTTAATTTGATCCAGGATATGTATGAAGGGTCGAGTACTAGTGTCAAGAGTCGGTGTGGAGTATCAGAAGGTTTCAGTATAGGAGTAGGTGTGCACCAGGGGTCAGCTCTAAGCCCCTACCTGTTCTCAGTGGTAATGGATGAGGTTTCAAAGGAGATACAGGGTGAGATACCATGGTGTATGATGTTTGCGGATGATATAGTTCTGATAGGAGAAAACCTAGAAGTTGTCAATAATAGGTTAAATGAGTGGAGGTTAGCCCTCGAAGAAAAGGGATTGAGAATTAGTAGAAATAAAACTGAGTATATTGAGTATGATTTTGGACAAAGAGACCAAGAAGTTGAAGGAATGAGGAGACAACTGACAATAGATGGTGATGTGATAGGTGAAGTTGAGAGCTTTAAATATTTAGGATCTTTTGTTCAAAAGGACGGGGGCTTTGACATTGATGTAAAACATAGGATTAAGTGCGGGTGGATGAAATGGAGAGAAGCATCGGGCGTGTTATGCGATAAGAGAATTCCAATGAGGCTGAAAGGTAAATTTTATAAAAGTGTAGTGAGACCAACTATGCTGTATGGTTCAGAGTGTTGGGCGGTTAACAGGAGAATAGAACAAAGTATGAGTGTCGCGGAAATGAGAATGCTTAGATGGTTGAGTGGAGTGACAAGAGAAGATAGAATAGGGAATGAATACGTGAGAGGTAGTGTTGGTGTAGCGCCAATTGTGGACAAGATGAGAGAAAATAGGCTGAGATGGTTTGGGCATGTGATGAGGCGAGAGGAAACGAATGCAGTAAGAGTGGTTATGAAGATGGACGTTGAAGGGAAAAGAGGAAGAGGAAGACCAAAAAAGAGATGGTTGGAGACTTTGGAGAATGACATGAGGGCTGTCGGTGTGTGCAGAGGAGATGTGATTGACCGAGTAAAGTGGAGGTGTAGGACAAGGGTGGCCGACCCCAAATAGTTGGGAGGAAGGCGAAGTAGAAGAAGAAGAAGAAGAAGATTAATGTGCACAATTTGTTCTTATATCTTTTATAATAATTTAAGAAACGAATATCATTTGGTCTATTTTTTACACTTATACCTAGTTTATCACTTTTCCTAATCGATTTTATTAAACCATCTGTTATCCATGGCTTAATTTTACGTTTATTTGACGAGGTATTTTTTTCTTTTTGTGTGCTTGAATTAATTATATAATCATTTAGTAAATTATGAAATTTAAATGCACATATATCAACGTCAGATTCATTTAAAATTGTTCCCCACTTTTTGCTAATCAAAAAGGAATTTAACAGTTTTATATTTATATTCATTTTAATGTTTTTGACTTCTTGATTATTTTTTATATTTTGTTTATTATCTATTAACAAGATACTATAATGATCAGTAATATATGATTCTAAGATAATAGGTTCAATATTAGTAACGTCTCCATTATTTATAAATATATGATCAATAGTTGTATAACTGTTATTATTAACCTTAGTATACTCATTTATGCAACTAAAATATCCCATTTGTGCCATAAAGTTAAGGTAATTCGTTTTATATTCATCATTACTATTTTTAGAAATATTAATATTTATGTCACCTATTATTATATTTTTTTTTGTTTTAATTCTACTTATTAATTCACCTAAACGATTTATAAAATTTATAAAATTATTATTGTGTCCCCTATATAATGCTATTATTTCGCGAGATACATTATTACTACATAAACTTAATACTAGGCAATTACAATTATCAATAATAATCTAACTGAAATTATTTACAGTATGTTTACTATTTACAAAAGCTACAATGCCACTATTTTGTTTAAAATTATTATCACTAGTTCTATATGAAATGAATCCGTCAATTTCAAATTTAATAACACAGTTACTTAACCAGCATTCAGTAAGTATAATACAATCAATGAAATGTATAAGATTGTTTATTAGTTTTTATTGATCGATCTAATATTTAAATGAAAGATAGTAAAACCGTCTTTATTTACTAAAAATGATTTTAAGTCAATAATATCCGATATAATATTAGTTCTAATCCCATATAGGTTATCTAACTCGTTTATAGTATCATTCATTGTATAATTATAATCATTAAGTACAGAAATTAAAATAGACATACATATATGACGTACCTATGTTATTTTATTTAAATCATTTTCATCATAGATCCTCGTAACTTTGGTATTTTCATCTTTACGAATTAAAATATCTGTTGAGTTCATCCATACATATTTGTAGCCCTTTTCTTTCGCAAATGTCTTCGTTTTCCACAACAATAATCTTCTAAATTTTGTCAGATGATTATTAATATAAATTTTTGATGATGGCCAATCGCCTCGATACTGATTAGCAGCCCACTTTTTTTTCTTTGCTTCAGTGACCAACCGGTTTCTATCATTATTTGATAACCAAGCAATTATCTTCATATCGGTTTTATGTTTAGTTGTTATTCTATAAGCTTTCAATACATCACAGTTTATTTCCAATTTTCCTGATATTTCTTGAACTATAGACTTGCAATCTTCGTTTCGCATTATAGGTATACCAGTAATTTCAACTGCATTTTCCAATGACTTCTGGTCCAACTCGTCTATTTTCGCTTTCAATTGTTGAACCTCAGTTGAAAGTTTTTCATTTTTTTCAAATAATTTCTGGTTTTGATCTCTAAGTTCTTTCATCTCATTAAGTATTTTCCCCACTGTTAAATTGAACTGGTCAAATTTATCGCTCATAAATTCAACTGAATCCGTCAATTGCTTTATTTCATTATTTTTATCGCTATTGCTCTGATTACCCTTTTTGTTATTCCATTCAGTTTTACAATCACTACAGACCCATTTGCTTTTCGTATTTTTTGACAATTTACCAAAACTATTTTCATTCATACCTTGACAATAGTAATGAAAACATGTATTACATTCAGTACAAAGTAATCCATCTTCTTTGATTTGTTCATCTCGACACTTTGCACAATTCATTTTTGTTTAGGTACTATACTTAAGGAGCAACTTTAAGTTATATAACTATATAGTATTAATAAAAATCAGTTACTAGATAAGCGAATGAAAAACACAATCAGTAATAAACGGCATACATTTTTAGATAAGCGAGCGACAACACAAAATACGTGTGTTCGCAACGACCGAATAATCGTGACGGAATTATTAACTTTAATTTTCCATTTTGAGTACCATGTTTCCATGTTGTTAAGGTGATTTTGAAGGTATTGGCCGGCGATGAGAAGGTCTTTGTGGGAGGTAAAGATGATTTTATCATCTGCAAATTCAGCTACAGAAGTGTGGTTAGATGTTGGTTGATCTGCTGCATATATGTTATACAAAATTGGAGATGAGATAGCACCTTGAGGGACCCCGGCTAGAATAGGGGACAAGTCGGAGAATTCCGCGCCAACTTTGGTAACAAAGTAATGGTTTTCTAAGTAAGATTTAAAAAATAAGAAATAAGGAGGTGGGAGAAGTGTCTTTAATTTAAATAGTAGTTCTGTGTGCCAGACCTTATCGAATGCTTGAGCTATATCTAATAAAACGGCGGAACAGTACATTTTTTTTTCGAATGAGAAGGCTATAGCGTCGGTTAGGCGGTGTGTTTGTTTCGAAAGCCGAATTGCGTATGAGGTATTATTTCTTTTTCGTTAATGATTTTTGATATATGTTTGAGAATTAATTTTTCGTTGAGTTTAGCAAAGAATGGGAGGAGACTTATAGGTCGATAGGAGGCTGGACTATCGGGAAGTTTATTTGGCTTCGGAATTAATATTATAACTGATACTTTCCATTGAAGAGGAAAGTAGGAAAGTCTCAAAATAGAATTTAGAATGTGAGTTAGATGAATTAAAGCTTTTTTTGATAATTGTCGGGCCACTTCTGCGGTAATTAAGTCTATTCCGGGTGTTTTTTTGAGAGGAAAAGATTTTATGAAGTGTAGGACTTCACTTGGAGAAAAAGGTTTTGGCGCAAGTTATAATGGCAGAGGAGAAATAAGAGAATTTTCAATATGTTTGGTGAAAGCGTGGTTTCCGATATTTTTATGAGGTTGGAAGACTTCTGAAAGGTGAGAGCGAAAGATTTCCGCTTGTTCTTTTTCAGATTTGCACCAACTACCATTGTTATTTTTAAGTGGGGCTTGTGTTTACTTTTGTTTAAGGCATTTTCGGGTTACTCTCCATAAAGAGCCGTCATTTGTGGTGAGTGACAAGATCCAATCGTTGAAGGAGTCGTTCCTAATTCGATGTAAACAGCGTTTAAGGGATGATGCGAGATTGTTGTACACGTTTTTATCGGAGGGAAGTCTAGTACGTTCATAGGCGGAGATTGGGGGGGCTTGGGGGGGGGGCTTAGCCCCCCTAAAAAGATCAAAATTATTAAATTTCGTAGTATAAAATATTAAAATAGGTACTTATTTTGCAACAATTGACATTTAAGCCCCCCCTAAAATTCAATCAAATCTCCACCTATGAGTACGTTGCCAGCGAGCCCTAGCACGGCGTTTTTGTGTGATTAATTCTCGAATATGAGCGGGAACTAATGGGGAGTTTATTTGCTGTTTTTGAGGCACAAATGATGATTTCCATGCGGCTGATTGGATGGATTCAGTAAAGTTTTGGACAGCGTTTTGTATATCATTTGGAGTTTATTTGCTGTTTTTGAGGCACAAATGATGATTTCCATGCGGCTGATTGGATGGATTCAGTAAAGTTTTGGACAGCGTTTTGTATATCATTTGGGGTTTTTAAGCAAGTGTTTAAATTTATGTTTTCATCGATAATTTTTCTAAATTTGTTCCAGTTCATAATGCCGTTGGTAAGACTTGCTCTGTTAGACCGGAAGTCAGGTTTAGTATTTAGATTTAAGAAAACTGGGGAGTGATCCGAACATGGGTCTAGAAGATTTTTTATTTGATGATTTATGTTATTTGGGATTTTTGTGACAAATATGTCTAGAATGTCGGGTCGTTTACGTTGTGACGTTGGCCAGTAGGTTGGATTTGGAGGAGCAAGGATGGTATATGGTTTTTCGTTGATAACCTGAAGTAATGAGTGTCCTTTTGGGTTCGTTGAGTGGCAGCCTCATGCTTGATTCTTGGCATTCAGGTCACCACCCACGATGAAATACTGACTAAGAGTGTTAAAGAAGGAATTGTATTGAGTATGTGAGATTATGTGTTTGGGTGGACAATATACAGCTGCGATGGACATTGGTACGTGGTTTAGTTGAATGATTACTATTGCTGCTTGGAGGTAATCTTCGTTAACATTGGGACATGGCGTAAATTGAAGAGATGATTTTATAATGATCACGGCGCCTGCATGAGACGTGTTGTCAGGATGATTAGAAGAAAATATACTATATCCTGGGATTGAAAATTTTGTATTAGCAGTAAAATGTGTTTCTGAAATTAGTGCGATATCTATTCTTTTTTCATTTAAAATTGTTAACATTTCGTTTTTGTGGTTGGCTAGGCCATTAGCATTCCATAGTAGGATGGCTAATGTTTGTGATGTGAAAGAATTAGGCATTTTGAGAGAAAAGACGGCCGAGAACTTTGGTGAGGAGGGACAGCAGTGGATTTATTAGTGCTTTAAAATCGTCTAGAAAATTTGACAGTGAGTTTACGTTAGATTGATTTGATGATTGATTTTCATTAGCTGTAGCTTGAACATAAGAGCGAGGGAGAGAGTTGGATTCTGATGGCTGCTGTTGGGTAACTTAACAGTAATTATTATTTAAATTATTTTCGTTGTTATTTTTGTTGTTTATATCACCTTTTTTTTTTGAGATGGGTTTGCGGAAATGTTGAAGATCCTTGTAGACTTGGCAACCTTTGTAGTTCGAAGTGTGGTCACTTTTGTATAAAGCACATTTGGCGGGTGATGTGTTAGATTTGGTACAACTGGTGGATAGGTGGTTGTCACCGCAGCGGACGCATCTTGGTGAATATGAGCAGTATTTTTTTGAATGGCCGTATTCTTGGCAGTTTTGGCACTGTACAATGTCTCTGCGTTTGTGAGGTTCTTCAATCTTAATTTTTGTATGAAGTAGTGAGGTTAAGGTAAATATGTCCTTATTAATTATTGCTGGTTTAAGATCTACAACAAATATTGGGAGTTTATTTTTTGTTTCGCGTTGAAGGACGTTTGCCACTTGGCGGACTGAGAAACCTTTATCTTCTATAGCTATGCCTATTTCTGTGGTCGGCGTAGACGGGTGAAGGTTTCTAATTACTACACGAAAAGCTTTGTCTTCTTGGGGCTGGTATGTATGGTATTGCGCATTTACATTTTTAAGAAAATGAATTACTTTACGATAGTGTTCGGGTTTGGTTGTTTGAACTTTTAAATCATTTGTAGAAGATTTAAATTGAAAATTATCAGGACCGATAAAATCTATTAGTTTGTTGCGGAATCCAACGAAGTCTAATATACCGCGAACAATTATTGGTGGTGGAGGTTTTATTTTTGTTTTGGAAGTATCGTCGTGGATGTTGTTTTCGTTGCTGTCCAAGATTTTTGCGTGTTCTTCATCTAGAATGTTTTCGTTTGTGGCGATAGGGGAATATTTGTTTACCGTAATAAACATTGGTTTATTTTTTTTTTGAATCTGGATTATCAGTCGATGAGAGACAACGTTTTATAGTGTTTTTTGGTTTTGGTGTTATGAAATTATCAGTGTTACCTTCCATTTCAATTGATGAATTAAACACGTCACTTGATGTGCATAATGAGCGATTTTCTCGTGAGTTATTTTGATTTGATGAATCAGGTTTTAATTGATTTAATGTGGCATTGGAGCCAGTTGACTTACATTTAATTAATGCCAATACAATAAACATGATCGATAAGGAATTTCATTATTTTATTACAGCTATTGACACTTGGTGGAAATATTGTGTTAGCATTAATGATGATATTTATCTAAAGTAAGGATTAAAAACAATATTTCATTAATATATGTTAATATTAATAAATTTATTTGTACATTCAAAATTATATAGTTATATAGTAAAAGATGCAACACAAATTATAATTAAAACAGATAACAATAATGTTATTTTATTTGAAAAATACAACATTGACAATTATTCAAGCATTCTAGTATTAGCATGCATATATCCTTATATATATAAAAGAATAGGCCTTTTTTATGTACTAATTTTGTGACGACAATATTTAACTTTTTCTCAATTTTTTTTTACAAAGTTTTTCCAAATACCTTCCTGAATGTCACCACGTCGCCCGATTTTCAAAATTTTGATTTTAATGGGTTGAAATCACCAAAAATAAATTGTTACGTGTAATTTGTATATCTACATTCATATAATAATAACAATAGCAGTCGGCCGATGATGGGAAATACGGCACGGCAGTCCAAGGATTTCCGTCTACCTGGACTCTGACCTTTTTTTTGTGTGTGTTATGAATTGTTCCGAGGCTATATAATATTAAATTTATTGAGTTGTATAGAAAACACCGACTAAAAAAAATAATGCATTTCTTACCGAAATGAGATAAATGTGTTACGACTTACGATCCACCAGCGCCGAACGCGCGCCGATTGTTGGTTAATCAGTGTACTGCGACTGTGATCAGTAAACTGTGCGTGTTTGTGTGATGTTTCCCTAAATTATTTAACTACAAATATTATATTTTATTTACCATTTGTCCGTTTATGCACCACAAAATAAAACTCTAAATGTGGTATACAAAGAGGTTTTGACTTAAGCCATATTAGAATTGAGCAACTACGTATCATTTGTAAATATTTATAAAAAAGTTATATATAAGGATAGAATCATTTTTTAATATTATTATTATTTTCTTTTTGTTTTTAAAATTCAGCAAGTACTACTATTTAGCATTAAGTAAAATACATTTTTATAAAACACAAAAATTTATGTTGATTTAAGAATTTAATTTTGATAAAACAAAAACCACACACGGGCGAAGCTGGGTAATTCAGCTAGTATATATATATATATATTTTAAAAATATTGACAAGCCTACAAAGTTGTATACAGTATGTTATAGTGTTTAATGCTCAACTTGACAACAATTTTTTTAATATTTAAAAATTGTTTTATATATTAAATTATTTTAGCTTAAAAATGTATACGACCATATTAAAATAATAATGACTATTATAAATTTCCAATTGACAAAAAAAATTTTAAAAAAGAAATACAAAACTTTGTTCAACAAGGTACTTTGATATTAAAAAAAAATGAAAATTATACAACATATATGCCCGAAAATGTAAAAGAAATTAAAGAAATTGTTAACAAATATTATAATGATCAAAAAATAAAAAAAAAACTCCAAATAGATGAATCCATATAATTGGTCAACTCTTTGTTCTACGGTGTAAGTCAATTCCATGAAAGCAAATTGAAATGTAATTTATTTATTTTTTTAGTTACCTACAACATTATTTACAATAAATAATGAAAAAAACGTTTTCGTGTCCACCCAAGTATCTTTTCCTGCGGAACACCATGGACTCCTTTCCATTTTTTTTCTGATTTTTTTGCAAAAACTTTCAATTTGATGTAATACATAACAATTTAAATTCTTCAATGTATTCATACTCTTAAATTAATTTATTAACCTAATCATATCCATTAATCTCCCTTTTAATAAAATAGGTTTAGTTGAAAAAAAGAAATTCAGTTGAAGTACAAGCTATGTCTGTAGATTCATCGATCATCACAGAAAACTTATTATTATTGAGTTTTTTTGTTAGCATAGATTTTTCTATTGGTGCAAAGACATTTTTTATGATATTTGTCGCTTTAGTGCGTTTTAATTTCATTTTCTGACATATCATCGAATCAGGGAAAATGTCCTTTAATAGAGGCTCAAGATGATCAATAGATAAAAATGAAATATTATGTTCAGCCAGAAAACCAGATAACTTAATTTCTGCTTTTTTAACTTGTTGATCAATCGGATCAATTTTATTAGATGTAAAACTAGTTAAAAATAATTGAGAGCCTATGGGCGTGTTTTTAACTGCATTATTGTGACCTATACTTTTACAATGATTTTTAATCGATGTCAACTCCGAAAGGAAGATTACTTTACATTTAGAGCACTTGGCACGAAAACAATCACTTTCCTCTTCTTTTAACCAGCTTTTAAATTCCTTTTTACTCTCCCATTCTTTACGGTATTTCTGTTTGCGATGTTTTTGTTTTTCATGTTTGTATAATTCATTACGTATTTGACGAGTTTTCTTTGGTGTAGAAGGCCCATCATCACTTAATCCCTATATGGATATTTAATAAATTACAAGAAATAGATTTATATATTTATATAAATTATATAAATACCTCAGGCGTATCCTCAAAATCCGACATTGAAAATTTTATGTGTGTAAACTTAAATCAGCATTTACAAGTAAATTGAATTGAAAATGGCATATAAAACAAATGGTTAATAAGTAATGACTATAGTACTATACCAAGAAACAACAGAGTGGTAATACAAATAATAGGTACGCTATACCCCCAATAAATTATTTGGATACGGATGTTCATATTAAGGTGGGATCCCACGGCCCGTGGCGCGGCGCGGCGCGTGAACTTCGTCACTACACGCGCCACTACACGAGCGCGCCTCTACATGATCCCATGGCGCGTGGATCGGCGCGTTTCCAGGCGCGGCAAATTTCCGTGCCAGTTTGAATCTTTGCATTGATCGTTCGTTGTACATGCTACACTGATGTTGTCGCCAATCCTTTTCCATGGGTCATTAATGCAGTTTCTATTTTTATGGTTTGGATCTCTCGGGTTCCATATAATTGGTTCTTTCTTGTATAACTCCAAAAACTCGATAACGAGATCATTGGACCATTCCATAATTATTTATAAAATAATTCTTCTTCTTCTTCTTTTAAGCTTATAGCGGTCCATTGAGGACCATCGCCGCTTCTAAAATGCTTTTCCACTGCTCCCTATCCGATGCCACTCCCATATCTAGCAATGGGTTGATCTTCTTTAAGTCTTTTTCTACTCTATCATACCATCTCTGCCGGGGTCTGCCTCTTGGTCTTTTCCCTGTTATTTTACTTTCCGTGACTTTCTTAATTATCGTGTCTTCGGCTCGCCAGACATGGCCTGCCCATTCCAGCCTTTTTCTGATTAAGAAGTGTCTTATACTCGGTTTAATAAAATAATTATAAAATAAAATTTTAAAGATTTAAAAAGATCACCAAATAAAAAAATATTAAATAAAATTTAAACAAACAAACAAATTATGTGCCAAACAGAAAAATTGTAAGCCGTGCCACCACGTCGTGGGATATGAATACACGCGCCGCGCCGGTTTTCCTTTGACGCGGGACACCAACACCGACAATCATCGGGAACGGACGCGCCGCGCCGCGCTTATACGAGCCGCGCCGCGCCCCACCAATCCCACGGCGCGTTTGTTGCACCGCGCAATGCCGCGCCACGGGCCGTGGGATCCCACCTTTAGTAAACAATAATAACACACGATAGTATATAATAATATATTTTATATGAAGAATGACTATTTATATATTATTTCCATATAAGCTATTTTAAAATATCAGAGTACCGTATAGTTCAGTACGGTTACAATGTTCACACCGTACATCTTACGGAAGTTAAAATAACCGTATATGTACGGTATAAACCGTACATCTGGCAACATTGATTCGGACCCTCTTTTATATGGCTCGATTGACGTCATTGGAAAGCTGCACCCAGTTGTTTGGTGATTTCCAAGAATAGGTATATGACTTTATACGATGATACCTTATTCGAGGAAATTCTGCACACGGTTTATTGCTCAATCTACTTTAATAGTTCTATTATACCAGTGGTTCCCAACTGGTGGTCCGTGGACTCATCTCAAGTGGTCCGCGAATGAAAAAATTTAAATTTAAAAAATGAGCGAAATTATACTTTATATTTTTTGTTATTAACGGCTTAGGGCTAAGGCCCGTTTCACACGGGCCACTTTACGTGTCGCCACAGAAAAGACACAGTGGCGCCACATGAACTAGTTTTCACACGATAACCACACGATAGCCACACGGTAGCTACAAATTAATTTATGTGTGGCGCCAAAAGTTTCCTGCATGTAGTGCCATATATAGGCCGGGCCTAAAGCCTAGCCCCGGACCCCTAATGTCAGTTCAAGACTGGGGGCGCGATACTATTTAACTTGACATTTAAAAAAAACACTTGGATTATATTTATTTTAATTAAACAAAAACTTTTAAAGTGGATTTTTAAATATACAATACTACTGTATTGTTTTAGAAAAAATTATAAGGTATAGATCAAACCCCTTCTAGCATCACTATTTAATAATTTAATTTCTTAAAAAGGCCTCTTCTCCCCCCTCCCCCAAGATAGTTTAAAGCCACTAAGTTTCATGCCACGCAACTGTGTAGTGCATTACCTATTGGTTCTTTTTTGTAAAAAATGTATGTTTTCACAAATTAATAATTAGGCAATATAGTAACATTGATTATAAATACTACAGATAGCTCACTGCACGTGTAGTGTTTATAACGCATCTATGATCCCCACCAACTACCCGGTGTTAACGTGATCACGTGGTTCTCGACGCACTAATCGAATCATTCATGACGCGCGAATAGTGTATGCCCATACAGTATATATAGTCCAAAGAAAGTTCGAAAAATAAAATATTCACGTTTTTTCTAGAATTCTGTATAGAGTATAAATAGGGTGCAAGATAAACATGCAATGATAGTATATTTTCACCTTTGGACGTATTAGTTTCTTCCGTGTTAAATGTACTCAGTTTGTGTGAAACTATTTAAGTAATTATTTAATTTGTAATTTTGTATACGATTATTTTTTTCGAAATGTCCGAGTGTCTAGACATAGATAAATTTATTGATGAAATTCATCTACGTCCAGCTATATGTGATTCCAAGTCAAATGAAAGTTCTAATAAACAACTTAAAAATAAAGCATGGGAAGAATTATGTTACAGAATATTCTATTTTTCGTTTGTGGTGTGGTCCGTATGAAATGAACGTACTGTTTAAATGTATCACTAACTGTGGCGCGATTTCTAGCGAGGACCGACCACATAAACCCGTCTGTGGCACCACAATTTGTGGCGACACACCATGTGAAAGCATCATTTAAAAATAATGTATTTTTATCAGTGGCGCCACTGTATCTTTTCTGTGGCGACACGTAAAGTGGCCCATGTGAAACGGGCCTAACACTTTCGCGACCGATGACAATTTATGTACGGATATAAATAACATTGGGTCATACGGGTAGCGTATACCTTATATATTATGATAAATATTTATCTAGTTTTTTCACTATATTACTATACTATTATTATAGATATTATGTCTCATAATCTGTCGATAATATGTTATGTATATAATCAATGATATTATCTACTCGTTTCCTATTTTATCTTCATTAGAATTTTATCTTTTATTCTTTTACTCATATTATATTTATCTCCAAAAAAAACTTCGGAGAAGTAAAACAAGTCTTCTGTGCTTTACTTAAATGGATTGGAATACTTGAATTTTGAGGTAAATAAAGAATTGAAATCAATATCAAAATTCTGTGCTTAGTAGGTGCAAGAGAGAGTATAAAGAAAGTTCCTGTTAAAATTGTGGTAAATAAAGAAGTTAAATCAAACCTCAAAATTCTGTGCTAAAACTTAATTGACTATTGAAGAAAATTCGATGACATGCAATTTTACCACATTTTTAGCTACAAAAAAAAATTGCACAGAACACATTCCACATTTGCCTGCAAAAATTCACATGTCCATGGATGCACTTCGTTCTGTGCAATTTTTTTTTTGTAGCTAAAAATGTGGTAAAATTGCATGTCATCGAATTTTCTTCAATAGTCAATTAAGTTTTAGCACAGAATTTTGAAATGAAATAGTAATAGGAGTTGGAAGCGCGTTGTGCGTATGCCACACTGCCGCGCCGCCGTGCAACCAAGGTCACGCACTCACGCATGCGCATATCGTCACAACTCAACGCGGTATTGCGAAAGCGAACAACTAGTAAATTCGACCGTTCTCCATATACGTTGCATGTAAAAATCAAAATATCGTTCGTTTTCCTGTATATATATCTCTCTGTTCACTCTGTGCTACGACACCGGGCCGCTGTAAAGCACAGAACGCTCTCTAGCGAGATCTATCGATTTGTCATATCGTAAGTTAGTATACTATGCAAATTTGTAAAGAAAGTATTTTTTTGTGCGTTGTTTGATTAATTAACGTTTATTCGTTTATATAATATTACTATTAAAAATGCCACCAAAAAGAAAATACAATGGTGAATATATTAAATTTGGTAAATGCTCATTGAATATATAAATATAATTTCATAAAATATAAAATTTGAATTTGTATCACCATTTTTTATTAAATTAAATTTTTAAATAAATAAGTTGAAAACATTTTCCACGACATATACTGTATTTCTGATTTTATTTTGTACCTAGAAATTATAAACTATAAAACCATAAAAATAAGTGATAAAAAGGGGAGGGGGAATTAAAATCAGGTTTGTGGTCCGTGACGGTGAAAAATGTATATAAATGGTCCATACTGATTGCTGAGTTGGGAACCACTGTATTATACTTTAATAGTTTACAATACTTATTTTTAGGTGTGACAGGCACATAATTATGATTAATATAAGGTTTATATCATTATTCTTAGTATTCTAAATATACATGTGATCATAATATGTTATATGATGCATGGAGGCCCATAACAGTTGAAATGTAGTTTTTTAATAAAAATAACATTTCTGTAAGGGCTCAAAAAACCAAATTATACTATAAATGCTTAATTTATAATTATTACAATTAATATATTAGAAATTTAATTAAATGATTAAAATAAATCAATAATACACACTTTATAAATGAAATAATATCTAAGAAGTAAAACAATAATATAGTAAAACATAGAATATAACCCTTTATAAATATTGTTAAAAATTACAAAACAATTAATACATTAAACATAATTGAAACCATTTGATGTTATAAAATTAAAATTTGAATTACATTTTTTTTTTTATTTTTCTTTTAATACTTAATTTTTTTATTAATAATTATTAAAATAAATAATTTAATAAACATAATAATATATGTTACTTCTATTGAAATTAATTTTTCTAGTCCTTCTAAAACAAAATTCGGTTCCAATTGTACTGTACACTAAAAAGCTACAGTCATTTCACAATGTAATGTTTTTTTATCAATATAAAACAATGCCTAATAAAATAAACCAATAAATAAAACAATAGATGTATTAAACAAATATTATATATCATTTATATATATTTATTAAAATTGACTTACATAATTATGAACAATAAACACTATTTTATTATCCAAATTTAATCTAATGATATATGTATTGTATTTCCAAGCACTAAACTCTCTTTTGAAAACATTAACAAACAGTGACTTATAATTGCATCCAATAAAGCATGAGAACAGCAATATTGTTAATATTAATTTGTCTTATTCATGTTAAAACCTTGATTATGGATGTAATATTCTTCAGCGCCAGTTGTTACAGAAACAAGAACACTTTTGAGTATAATAGATTCTTATTAGATGCAATAACACCTAAACAAATTCATAATAATAAATCAATCAATAACAAGTATATTTTGTATAATTCATAATACAATTGCGTAAACAAAAATTAGAAACCATGAAACATATTACATGACAATATTATATTTGATAACTTTTATTACTGACCATGTGTATGAAGTGAAACATCCTTATTATATTTTACTATTTCAGATAATTAAAAAAGTTATTTGATTTCTGTAAATAATTATGAAAAATAATAGGTAATAAGTATATCAAAATTGTAATGTTATGCCAATAAAAAAAGCATGATTTAAATATTAATTATTATTTTTATATGCACCTCAATGGTTCCACAACTATCCAGTATAACCAAATTAAATGTATGAGCCATACAATGAATTAAAATTACTTCAGGATGAGAATCTCTTATTATAATTTAAACACCAGATGCAGATCCTGACAAAACATTTGCACAATCATATGTTTTTACAACAAGAGGAATATCGAAAATACAGAGTATTTTTTCAAAACAGAAAGAATTTCAAAAGGAATAGATTTGACTCCTCTTCCATTTGATACATCATAAAACCTAATAAATCTTTCACATACACTATAACAATTAAGAATAATGTATTTTATACAGAGGGATAGTTGTTCTGATATAATGATTTAATGATATAATGGACACAAAGATAATATGAAAATAAAATTAGGTAAAAATGTCTCAATTCTAAGTAATAAAATATTATCTTGCTCTGTCACACATGATGGAGTACGTTCTACAGTCTTTAATTGCACTAATAATAAAATAAAATAATTATATTTTGATTGTTTCAACTAATAAAATTAATTTTTCTGTTAAAAATCTGAAAACCTTTTATCGGTCTTGGCAAATAATGTATATTGCTCTATAAAATATTCTGTAGGCAAGTATTCTAAGATATACAAACAATAAATGGTACTAAAATAATAATTTTATAAATAATATAGATACTAACACATATTAGAAGCTTTTGATGACTTTATATCATAACCTCTTAGAGCAAGTCCCTGTTTGGCACAAAATAAAATTATATTTATAAGTATTTACACATAATGTTTATTATTTTTACCAGTTAATTATTGAATAACTATATTACCAGTTGATATTGAACTGTTGATGTTAAATTTGAAGAATTTTTGAATAGTTTAACGATTTTTTGTTAAACTGAAAAAATAATTGACAAATGAACATATTATTTAAGAACATATATTTTATAGTTTAGAATGATTTGGGCACATCACAAACATAAACATACTGTTTATTCATATCTTAAACATACTTTTACAGTTCAATTTTTTCATGGTTACACATTTTCTTTGCTTTTGATTTATCACAATGAACCTCATAGTATAGTCATAATTTTTTTGTCCTGTAAACGTTCTTCGTTTTAAGTTTATAATATTAAAAATTGAAAGCTTACTTGAAAAAAAACTAACTACTTGTACATTTTTTTCTCGATTTAGCAATTTCAAAAGAACCACTTTTACACAAAAAGGATACAGTGTCGTTTCAGGTAAATAAACGGATATACAACATATAAGTGCTATCGATACTGAACATATTATGTATTGGTGTTATAGAATATAAAATTAAAAGAAATTAACGATAGTAGTTGGATAATTAAATTCCTACAGATATCATCGAACCTTTTATTATTTAAGTACCTACATGATTGATAATCAATTAACAATAAAACAATGAGTTTATTGATAATAGATAATATCGATAATAAAAAAAACGCACAAAATTTGAATTGGACCAATGAGAACACGATAATAAAAAACCGCGCTGTGGCGTCTTGGTTTTCCTAATACAGAGCAGGGTCACGGAAAGTATAATAAAGAAAAGAGAACCTCTTAAAATTAAGTCATTGGCAACACAACGCGTGAAAACTTGCTGGGGTATATTTACGAGACGCATCAGGGTTTGTATCAAGGCTCTCTAGATTCTTCTATTCTCGCACACGTCAAAGAAAAAGTAAAATAATTAAATACAAATGGACATTCAAGTGAGGGTGAATTGAAAGCATTGAATCTACAACAGACCTTCGTATTTCAACGGCAAATGTTTTTTTTTTTTTTTATTAAAATAATCGTTGCACATAAAAAACATTTACATTTAAATAATATTTTTGTTGGCACACCACGATGGAAACAATGATGTCGTTGATAATCTATGTCTAATTTTAATCGTATTTTTTCATTTTCGTTTGATAAATATTTTCATTTTTTATAATATCTGTACAGAGTGTATATTAATATAATTAAAAAAAGAAAAATATATTTTTAATTTTTTTTTCTTAAACTCTTAGAGTGTTGTTGATTGTTAAAACATTGTATTTTTTGTTTATAACAGTAAACAACCAACATCTAGAAGACGATCCAGAGTGAAACGAACTTACGAGGACACACGCGTACCTATCTACTTACTCCCTCGAATACAGGTATGTCGTTTTTCTTATGAAAAACAACTGTAAATATAATGGTGTCAATTAAATTTGTTTTTTTTTGAGTTCAAGTTTATTCTTTTATATTTAATCCATTTTAAAATTTACAATAATCATCAAGTATTCTTGGTTGTGTATTTATTTATTTTATTATAAAATATATTTTCTTGTTTCCCATTCATCAGTAGTCTCTAGCCCCGTGGATACCCCTTTTAATTTTTTCTTTAGTCATTAAAGCATTTATTTTTTATTAAGAATTTAAAGTATTATGTTTGTATTAGTACTTACTAATGTTTTTTTTCTTTATTACATAAATAAGGTTTAAAATGACGACATAAATTAAATTTGTCCGGCATCTAGGCACCAGGAAAAACTAAGCCTTCTTTAGCATACTTAATTTATCGACATTGAGAAATATTTAAAAATATTATTATTACATTATAAAATATAGTATATTTTTAAAGTTAATTCCATGTTTCAAATAACAATTCATTGCTACTAATTACAATTTTTACATAGTTGTATTCTAAAATTAACTATAGAATAATAATTTTTGTAAAAACTGTTTTGAAACAGAAACACATATAAAAATTAATAAGACTTTAATAGACCTAAGTACTCGCAATTTATCAAGTGATGTGATTTATAATGAAAATAAGTTGTAAAAAAAATAACATTTAAATTTAAATAATATTTTTTGGCGGCACATTGCGACGGAAACAATTATGATCCAGTTAATCTATAGCAAATGTCACTTTACTTCTTCTATATATGTTTGTTAATTATTTTCATTTTTCCAAATCACATTTTTTACAATTTTTCGTCATAATATATTAGAAATACTTGAATACAGGAACCGGTTATGGATTTTTATTACAGGATAGGAACCCGTTTAGATTGAAGTGAATAACCAGTGACAACAACCATCGCGCATGACTATATTGTTTCCACGGTACGCGTTGAGATCACAGAAAGTATGCAAGGTATAAAATATATTTTGTATAAATTAGTTACCTAGCAGGCCTGTAGGTTGTAAAAATATTAGATTACATACTAGTTTCTAATAAATTATTATTTTATATGTTTTATTTGTACAAAAATATTTTACCAGTTATACCGCAGAATATTATTTCATTTTTCCTTAACCTTTTGTAATAATAAAATGGTGTTGTACATCGGTGTACTTATATTTTGTAATAAATATTGTTATAGTTTTATAGTATCGTTAAAACTTTTTTTTTTATTTATAGTTAATTGTTTAAGAGTTTTAGTTACGATTTTGTTTTGATTTTCAGGGTAGATATGCAGCTTGAATAATTGAGATAGTGTTAGGGACATAATTTTTATATTTTATGAACTTTTTCAGATCCTATTCTGTTATTAATTTAAGGTGCACACAATCACAAATATACACACAGTTACACATTTTACCACCACAATGCTCCCAAGTGTTTGTACGTCGAACTCAACCACTACTAGTTGAGTTATATACACCGTGTATGAGTAAAACCTAGAATCTCTACAGAGTTATTCGGGATTTTTGAAAAGAGATTATAATTATTATTGTCCGGTAACCCGAAACGGGAGCCGCGATACAACAAAATCTTCGAGTTCTGCTTTAAAATTATTAATTTTGTCCGGTAACCCGAAATGGGAGCCGCGATATAACAAAATCCTCGAGTTTTGCTTTGAAATTATTATTTTTGTCCGGTAACCCGCAATGGGAGCCACGATTCAACACAACCTCGTGTTCAAAATAATTATAATTATTTTTGTCCGGTAACCCGCAACGGGAGCCGTCAATTATCTTCTAATTATAACTTATGTACCTATTCTTAATTTTAGATCTAACAAAAATAAATAATCATTGTAAAGAAATCAAAAGAATTATACACCAATAACTAATCGCACTGTTTAAAATAAAATTGTAATTGTGCTGAACTTGGTTATTCTGAACCTCTACACGGGGGTAATTATCCTTGTAACCAGTTCGGCATTACATTACAAATAATCCTACAAAAATATTCAATTTAACGAGTTTAAACACTCATACTCTAGTTAACATTAATTTGCTTTGATATAATTATTTTTGTCCGGTAACCCGTAACGGGAGCCGCGATATGACAAGATCCTCGAGTTTTGTTTTGAAATTATTATTTTTGTCCGGTAACCCGCGATGGGAGCCGCGATTCAACACAACCTCGTGTTCAAAATTATTATAATTATTTTTGTCCGGTAACCCGCAACGGGAGCCGCGATACAACAAAAATCTCGAGTTCTGATTTGAAAATATTATTATTGTCCGATAACCCGCAACGGGAGCCGCGATACAACAAAGAACTCAAATTCTGATTTGAAATTATTATTTTTGTCCGGTAACCCGTAACGGGAGCCGCGATTCAGCACAACGTTATGTTCAAAATTATTATTATAATTTTTTCCGGTAACCCGAAATGGGAGCCGCGATGAATTTATTGAGGGGTTCATAGGCCCTTATAAATTATTTTTTGAGTATTTTATTGCTGAATTATTAAAATCATTGAAATTACATTTTGATGAAGGTTCTAGATATCATGTGTGGATATAAAGATCAAAATAATCAATTCCTGTAATCAACCTTTTAATAGTATAGATTTAGTTTAAAAAAAAATTCAGTTTTAAAATTAAATACATTATATAATTTTTAAATATATAAATTAAAAAATATATATTTTTAAAACTGAATTTTTTTTTTCGTGTCCACCCAAATTTCTTTTCACGCGGGATACCATGGACCCTTTTCCATTTTTTTTCTGATTTTTTTTGCAAAAACATTCAATATAATGTAATACATAAAAATTTAATTCTATTCGTTTTAATCATACTCTTAAATTAATTCAATAACTTAATCAATTACTTTAATCTCCCTTTTAATAGAGAAGTTTTTGTCCAAAAAAAAAAATTCAGTTTTAATATTAAAATACGTTATATAAATTTTAAATATGAAAATTATATGATGTATATTTTTAAAACTGAAATTTTATTTTGTGTTCAACTAAATCTCTTTTCCTGCGGGATACAATGGACATCTTTCCATTTTTTTTCTGATTTCTTTGCAAAAACATTCAATATTATGTAATACATAACAATTTAATTCTCAACGTTTTACTCATACACTTAAATTAATTCATTAACTCAATCAATTCCTCTAATCTCCCTTTTAATAAAGTAGTTTTAGTCTAAATAAAAATTCAGTTTTTAAATTAAAATAATTTATATTATTTTAAAAAATATAAGTTATATTATGTATATTTTTAAAACTTAATTTTTTTTTCGGAACCACCCAAATCTCTTTTCCTGCGGGATATCATGGACCCCTTTCCATTATTTTTCTGATTTTTTTGCAAAAACTTTCAATTTTATGTATTACACATTAATTTAATTCTCATCTTTTGTTCATACTCTTTAATTAATTCACTAACGTAGTCAATTTCTTTTATCTCCCTTTTAAAAGTGTATTTTTAGTTTAAAAAAAAATTCAGTTTTTAAATAAAATACATTATATTATTTAATGTTATATAAGTTATATAATGTATATTTTTAAAACTGAATTTTTTTTTCGTGTCCACCCAAATCTCTTTTCCTGCGGGATACCATGGACCCCTTTCCTTTTTTTTTTGATTTTTTTGCAGAAACATTCAATTTGATGTAATACATTACAATTTATTTCTCATCTTTTGTTCATACACTTTAATTAATTCACTATCGTAATCAATTCCTTTAATCTCACTTTTAATATTGTAGTTTTAGTTGAAGAAGAAATTCAGTTTTATACGTATAATCCATTATATAATTTCAAAATATATAAATTTTATAGTGTATATATTATAAACTGAATTTTTTTTTTATGTCCACACCAATCTCTTTTCCTGTGGGATACCATGGACCCCTTTCCATTTTTTTTCTGATTTCTTTGCAAAATCTTTCAATTTTTTGTAATGAATAACAATTTAATTATTTTCAATTTATTCAAACCTTTAAATTAATTCATTAACTCAATCAATTCCTTTAATCTCACTTTTAATAATGTAGTTTTAGTTAAAGAAGAAATTCAGTTTTAAACGTAAAATCCATTATATAATTTTTAAATATATAAATTTTATAATGTATATATTATAAACTGAATTTTTTTTTCGTGTCCACCCCAATCTCTTATCCTGCGGGATACCATGGACCCCTTTCCTTTTTTTTTTTGATTTTTTTGCAGAAACATTCAATTTGATGTAATACATTACAATTTATTTCTCATCTTTTGTTCATACACTTTAATTAATTCATTAACTTAATCAATTCCTTTGAACTCCCTTTTAATAAAGTAGTTTTAGTTTAAATAAAAATTCAGTTTTTAAATTAAAATAATTTATATTATTTTAAAAAATATAGGTTATATTATGTATATTTTTAAAACTTAATTTTTTTTTCGTGTCCACCCCAGTCTCTTTTCTGCGGGAAACCATGGACCCCTTTACATTATTTTCTGATTTTTTTGCAAAAACTTTCAATTATTTATAAAACATAACAATATAATTATTTTCAATTTATTCAAACCTTTAAATTAATTCATTAACTTAATCAATTCCTCTAATCTCACTTTTAATAATGTAGTTTTAGTTGAAGAAGAAAATTCAGTTTAAGGCTTATAATACATTATATAATTTTAAAATATATAAATTTAATAATGTATATATTATAAACTAAATTTTTTTTTGTGTCCACACCAATCTCTTTTCCTGTGGGATAAATGAACCCCTTTCCATTTTTTTTTTGATTTTTTCGCAGAAACATTCAATTTGATGTAATACATTACAATTTATTTCTCATCTTCTGTTCATACTCTTTAAATTAATTCATTACCTTTATCAATTCCTTTAATCTCTCTTTTTATAAAATAGTTTAAGTTGAAGAATAAAATTCAGTTTTATACGTATAATACATTATATTATTTAATAATATATAAGTTATATAATGTATATTTTTAAAACGGAATTTTTTTTTCGTGTCCACCCAAATCTCTTTTCCTGCGGGATACCATGGACCCCTTTCCATTTTTTTTCAGATTTTTTTGCAAAAACTTTCAATTTTTTGTAATACATATCAATTTAATTATTTTCAATTTATTCAAACCTTTAAATTAATACATTAACATAATCATATCCTCTAATCTCCCTTTTAATAAAGAAGTATTAGTTGAAGAAGAAAATTCAGTCTTAAACGTAAAATCCATTATATTATTTAATAATATATAAGTTATATAATGCATATATTGAAAACTGAATTTTTTTTTCGGAACCACCCAAATCTCTTTTCCTGCGGGATATCATGGACCCCTTTCCATTATTTTTCTGATTTTTTTGCAAAAACTTTCAATTTTATGTATTACACATTAATTTAATTCTCATCTTTTGTTCATACTCTTTAATTAATTCATTAACTTAATCAATTCTTTGAACTCTCTTTTAATAAAGTAGTTTTAGTTGAAGAAGAAAATTCAGTTTTAAACGTAAAATCCATTTTATAATTTTTAAATATATAAATTTTATAATGTATATATTATAAACTGAATTTTTTTTTTATGTCCACCCCAATCTCTTTTCCTGCGGGATATCATGGACCCCTTTCCATTATTTTTCTGATTTTTTTGCAAAAACTTTCAATTTTATGAATTACACATTAATTTAATTCTCATCTTTTGTTCATACTCTTTAATTAATTCACTAACGTAGTCAATTTCTTTTATCTCCCTTTTAAAAGTGTATTTTTAGTTTAAAAAAAAATTCAGTTTTTAAATAAAATACATTATATTATTTAATGTTATATAAGTTATATAATGTATATTTTTAAAACTGAATTTTTTTTTCGTGTCCACCCAAATCTCTTTTCCTGCGGGATACCATGGACCCCTTTCCTTTTTTTTTTGATTTTTTTGCAGAAACATTCAATTTGGTGTAATACATTACAATTTATTTCTCATCTTTTGTTCATACACTTTAATTAATTCACTATCGTAATCAATTCCTTTAATCTCACTTTTAATATTGTAGTTTTAGTTGAAGAAGAAATTCAGTTTTATACGTATAATCCATTATATAATTTCAAAATATATAAATTTTATAGTGTATATATTATAAACTGAATTTTTTTTTTATGTCCACACCAATCTCTTTTCCTGTGGGATACCATGGACCCCTTTCCATTTTTTTTCTGATTTCTTTGCAAAATCTTTCAATTTTTTGTAATGAATAACAATTTAATTATTTTCAATTTATTCAAACCTTTAAATTAATTCATTAACTCAATCAATTTCTTTAATCTCACTTTTAATAATGTAGTTTTAGTTGAAGAAGAAAATTCAGTTTAAGGCTTATAATACATTATATAATTTTAAAATATATAAATTTAATAATGTATATATTATAAACTAAATTTTTTTTTTGTGTCCACCCCAATCTCTTTTCCTGTGGGATAAATGGACCCCTTTCCATTTTTTTTTTGATTTTTTCGCAGAAACATTCAATTTGATGTAATACATTACAATTTATTTCTCATCTTCTGTTCATACTCTTTAAATTAATTCATTACCTTTATCAATTCCTTTAATCTCTCTTTTTATAAAATAGTTTAAGTTGAAGAATAAAATTCAGTTTTATACGTATAATACATTATATTATTTAATAATATATAAGTTATATAATGTATATTTTTAAAACTGAATTTTTTTTTCGTGTCCACCCAAATCTCTTTTCCTGCGGGATACCATGGACCCCTTTCCATTTTTTTTCAGATTTTTTTGCAAAAACTTTCAATTTTTTGTAATACATATCAATTTAATTATTTTCAATTTATTCAAACCTTTAAATTAATACATTAACATAATCATATCCTCTAATCTCCCTTTTAATAAAGAAGTATTAGTTGAAGAAGAAAATTCAGTTTTAAACGTAAAATCCATTATATTATTTAATAATATATAAGTTATATAATGCATATATTGAAAACTGAATTTTTTTTTCGGAACCACCCAAATCTCTTTTCCTGCGGGATATCATGGACCCCTTTCCATTATTTTTCTGATTTTTTTGCAAAAACTTTCAATTTTATGTATTACACATTAATTTAATTCTCATCTTTTGTTCATACTCTTTAATTAATTCATTAACTTAATCAATTCTTTGAACTCTCTTTTAATAAAGTAGTTTTAGTTGAAGAAGAAAATTCAGTTTTAAACGTAAAATCCATTTTATAATTTTTAAATATATAAATTTTATAATGTATATATTATAAACTGAATTTTTTTTTTATGTCCACCCCAATCTCTTTTCCTGCGGGATATCATGGACCCCTTTCCATTATTTTTCTGATTTTTTTGCAAAAACTTTCAATTTTATGAATTACACATTAATTTAATTCTCATCTTTTGTTCATACTCTTTAATTAATTCACTAACGTAGTCAATTTCTTTTATCTCCCTTTTAAAAGTGTATTTTTAGTTTAAAAAAAAATTCAGTTTTTAAATAAAATACATTATATTATTTAATGTTATATAAGTTATATAATGTATATTTTTAAAACTGAATTTTTTTTTCGTGTCCACCCAAATCTCTTTTCCTGCGGGATACCATGGACCCCTTTCCTTTTTTTTTTGATTTTTTTGCAGAAACATTCAATTTTTTGTAATACATATCAATTTAATTATTTTCAATTTATTCAAACCTTTAAATTAATACATTAACATAATCAATTCCTCTAATCTACCTTTTAATAAAGAAGTATTAGTTGAAGAAGAAATTCAGTTTTAAACGTAAAATCCATTATATAATTTTTAAATATATAAATTTTATAATGTATATATTATAAACTGAATTTCTTTTTTATGTCCACCCCAATCTCTTTTCCTGTGGGATACCATGGACCCCTTTCGATTTTTTTTTCTGATTTTTTTGCACAAACTTTCAATTTTTTGTAACACAACAATTTAATTATTTTCAATTTATTCAAACCTTTAAATTAATTCATTAACTCAATCAATTCCTTTAATCTCACTTTTAATAATGTAGTTTTAGTTAAAGAAGAAATTCAGTTTTAAACGTAAAATCCATTATATAATTTTTAAATATATAAATTTTATAATGTATATATTATAAACTGAATTTTTTTTTCGTGTCCACCCCAATCTCTTATCCTGCGGGATACCATGGACCCCTTTCCTTTTTTTTTTTGATTTTTTTGCAGAAACATTCAATTTGATGTAATACATTACAATTTATTTCTCATCTTTTGTTCATACACTTTAATTAATTCATTAACTTAATCAATTCCTTTGAACTCCCTTTTAATAAAGTAGTTTTAGTTTAAATAAAAATTCAGTTTTTAAATTAAAATAATTTATATTATTTTAAAAAATATAGGTTATATTATGTATATTTTTAAAACTTAATTTTTTTTTCGTGTCCACCCCAGTCTCTTTTCTGCGGGAAACCATGGACCCCTTTACATTATTTTCTGATTTTTTTGCAAAAACTTTCAATTATTTTTAAACATAACAATATAATTATTTTCAATTTATTCAAACCTTTAAATTAATTCATTAACTTAATCAATTCCTCTAATCTCACTTTTAATAATGTAGTTTTAGTTGAAGAAGAAAATTCAGTTTAAGGCTTATAATACATTATATAATATTAAAATTATAAATTGATTAATGTATATATTATAAACTAAATTTTTTTTTTGTGTCCATCCCATTCTCCTTTCCTGTGGGATACCATGGTCCGCTTTCCAATTGTTTTCTGATTTTTTTGCAAAAACATTCAATTTTATGTATTACACATTAATTTGATTCTCATCTTTTGTTCATACTCTTTAATTAATTCATTAACTTAATCAATTCCTTTGAACTCTCTTTTTATAAAGTAGTTTTAGTTGAAGAAGAAAATTCAGTTTAAGGCTTATAATACATTATATAATTTTAAAATATTTAAATTTAATAATGTATATATTATAAACTAAATTTTTTTTTTGTGTCCACCTCAATCTCTTTTCCTATGTGATACCATGGACCCCATTTGATTTTTTTACTGATTTTTTTGCAAAAACTTTCAATTTTATGTATTACACATTAATTTAATTCTCATATTTGTTCATACTCTTTAATTAATTCATTAACTTAATCAATTCCTTTGAACTCCCTTTTAATAAAGTAGTTATAGTTTGAATAAAAATTCAGTTTTTAAATTAAGATACATTATATTATATTTAAATATATAAGTTATATTATGTATATTTTTAAAACTGAATTTTTTTTTTCGTGTCCACCCAAATCTCTTTTCCTGCGGGATACCATGGACCCCTTTCCATTTTTTTTCTGATTTTTTTGCAAAGACTTTCAATTTTTTGTAATACATAACAATTTAATTATTTTCAATTTATTCAAACCTTTAAATTAATTCATTAACTTTATCAATTCCTCTAATCTGCCTTTTAATAAAGTATTATTACTTGAAGAATAAAATTCAGTATTAAACGTATAATCCATTATATAATTTTAAAATATATAAATTATATTATGTGTAT
This sequence comes from Sipha maydis, assembly GCA_034509805.1. Classification (NCBI taxonomy): domain Eukaryota; kingdom Metazoa; phylum Arthropoda; class Insecta; order Hemiptera; family Aphididae; genus Sipha; species Sipha maydis. The sequence continues at coordinate 155,517 of JASXSY010001106.1, forward strand.
TTTAAAAACTGAATTTTTTTTTCGTGTCCACCACAATCTTTTTTCCTGTGGGATACCATGGACCCCTTTCCAATTTTTTTCTGATTTTTTTGCAAAGACTTTCAATTTTTTGTAATACATAACAATTTAATTATTTTCAATTTATTCAAACCTTTAAATTAATTCATTAACTTAATCAATTCCTCTAATCTCACTTTTAATAATGTAGTTTTAGTTGAAGAAGAAAATTCAGTTTAAGGCTTATAATACATTATATAATTTTAAAATATATAAATTTAATAATGTATATATTATTAACTAAATTTTTTTTTTGTGTCCACCCCAATCTCTTTTCCTATGGGATACCATGGACCCCATTTGATTTTTTTACTGATTTTTTTGCAATAACTTTCAATTTTATGTATTACACATTAATTTAATTCTCATCTTTTGTTCATACTTTTTAATTAATTCATTAACTTAATCAATTCCTTTGAACTCCCTTTTAATAAAGTAGTTTTAGTTTGAATAAAAATTCAGTTTTTAAATGAAATACATTATATTATTTTTAAATATATAAGTTATATTATGTATATTTTAAAAACTGAATTTTTTTTTTCGTGTCCACACAAATCTCTTTTCCTGCGGGATACCATGGTCCGCTTTCCAATTGTTTTCTGATTTTTTTGCAAAAACTTTCAATTTTTTGTAATACATAACAATTTAATTATTTTCAATTTATTCAAACCTTTAAATTAATTTATTAACTTTATCAATTCCTCTAATCTGCCTTTTAATAAAGTATTATTACTTGAAGAATAAAAATCAGTTTTAAACGTATAATCCATTATATAATTTTAAAATATATAAATTATATTATGTGTATTTTAAAAACTGAATTTTTTTTTCGTGTCCACCACAATCTCTTTCCTGTGGGATACCATGGACCCCTTTCCAATTTTTTTCTGAATTTTTTGCAAAATCTTTGAATTTTTTGTAATACATAACAATTTAATTATTTTCAATTTATTCAAACCTTTAAATTAATTCATCAACTCAATCAATTTCTTTAATCTCACTTTTAACAATGTAGTTTTAGTTGAAGAAGAAATTCAGTTTATGGCTTATAATTCATTATATAATATTAAAACTGTAAATTGATTAATGTATATATTATAAACGGAATTTTTTTTTTTGTGTCCACCCCATTCTCCTTTCCTGTGGGATACTATGGTCCGCTTTCCATTTGTTTTCTGATTTTTTTGCAAAAACTTTCAATTTTATGTATTACACATTAATTTAATTCTCATCTTTTGTTCATACTCTTTAATTAATTCATTAACTTAATCAATTCCTTTGAACTCTCTTTTAATAAAGTAGTTTTAGTTGAAGAAGAAAATTCAGTTTTAAACTTATAATCCATTATATAATTTTAAAATATATAAATTATATTATGTGTATTTTAAAAACTGAATTTTTTTTTCGTGTCCAACACAATCTTTTTCCTGTGGGATACCATGGACCCCTTTCCAATTTTTTTCTGATTTTTTTGCAAAATCTTTCAATTTTTTGTAATACATAACAATTTAATTATTTTCAATTTATTCAAACCTTTAAATTAATTCATCAACTCAATCAATTTCTTTAATCTCACTTTTAATAATGTAGTTTTAGTTGAAGAAGAAATTCAGTTTAAGGCTTATAATACATTAAATAATATTAAAAATGTAAATTGATTTATGTATATATTATAAACTAAATTTTTTTTTTTTGTGTCCACCCCAATGTCTTTTCCTATGTGATACCATGGACCCCATTTCATTTTTTTACCGATTTTTTTGGAAAAACTTTCCATTTTTTTTCTGATTTTTTTGCAAAGACTTTCAATTTTTTGTAATACATAACAATTTAATTATTTTCAATTTATTCAAACCTTTAAATTAATTCATTAACTTAATCAATTCCTTTAATCTCAATTTTAATAATGTAGTTTTAGTTGAAGAAGAAATTCAGTTTAAGGCTTATAATACATTATATAATATTAAAATTATAAATTGATTAATGTATATATTATAAACTGAATTTTTTTTTTTGTGTCCACCCCATTCTCCTTTCCTGTGGGATACCATGGACCCCTTTCCATTTTTTTTTTGATTTTTTTGCAGAAACATTCAATTTGATGTAATACATTACAATTTATTTCTCATCTTTTGTTCATACTCTTTAATTAATTCACTATCGTAATCAATTCCTTTAATCTCACTTTTAATATTGTAGTTTTAGTTGAAGAAGAAATTCAGTTTTATACGTATAATCTATTATATAATTTCAAAATATATAAGTTATATTATGTATATATTAAAAACTGAATTTTTTTTTCGTGTCCACCCCAATCTCTTTTCCTGTGGGATACCATGGACCCCTTTCCATTTTTTTTCTGATTTTTTTTGCAAAATTTTTCAATTTATTGTAATACATAACAATTTAATTATTTTCAATTTATTCAAACCTTTAAATTAATTCATTAACTTAATCAATTCCTCTAATCTCACTTTTAATAATGTAGTTTTAGTTGAAGAAGAAAATTCAGTTTAAGGCTTATAATACATTATATAATTTTAAAATATATAAATTTAATAATGTATATATTATAAACTAAATTTTTTTTTTGTGTCCACCCCAATCTCTTTTCCTATGGGATACCATGGACCCCTTTCCAATTGTTTTCTGATTTTTTTGCAAAAACTTTCAATTTTTTGTAATACATATCAATTTAATTATTTTCCATTTATTCAAACTTTTAAATTAATACATTAACATAATCTATTCCTCTAATCTCCCTTTTAATAAAGAAGTATTAGTTGACGAAGAAAATTCTGTTTTAAACGTAAAATCAATTATATAATTTTTAAATATACAAATTTTATAGTGTATATATTATAAACTGAATTTTTTCTTTATGTCCACACCAATCTCTTTTCCTGTGGGATACAATGGACCCCTTTCCATTTTTTTTTTTCATTTTTTCGCAGAAAAATTCAATTTGATGTAATACATTACAATTTGTTTCTCATCTTCTGTTCATACTCTTTAAATTAATTCATTACCTTTATCAATTCCTTTAATCTCTCTTTTAATAAAGTAGTTTTAGTTGAAGAATAAAATTCAGTTTTATACGTATAATACATTATATTATTTAATAATATATAAGTTATATAATGTATATTTTTAAAACTGAATTTTTTTTTCGTGTCCACCCAAATCTCTTTTCCTGCGGGATACCATGGACCCCTTTCAATTTTTTTTCTGATTTTTTTGCAAAAACTTTCAATTTTTTGTAATACATATCAATTTAATTATTTTCAATTTATTCAAACCTTTAAATTAATACATTAACATAATCAATTCCTCTTATCTCCCTTTTAATAATGTAGTTTTAGTTGAAGAAGAAAATTCAGTTTTAAACGTAAAATCCATTATATAATTTTTAAATATATAAATTTTATAATGTATATATTATAAACTGAATTTTTTTTTTATGTCCACCCCAATCTCTTTTCCTGTGGGATACAATGGACCCCTTTCCTTTTTTTTTTTTCATTTTTTCGCAGAAATATTCAATTTGATGTAATACATTACAATTTGTTTCTCATCTTCTGTTCATACTCTTTAAATTAATTCATTACCTTTTTCAATTCCTTTAATCTCTCTTTTAATAAAGTAGTTTTAGTTGAAGAATAAAATTCAGTTTTATACGTATAATACATTATATTATTTAATAATATATAAGTTATATAATGTATATTATTAAAACTGAATTTTTTTTTCGTGTCCACCCAAATCTCTTTTCCTGCGGGATACCATGGACCCCTTTCCATTTTTTTTCAGATTTTTTTGCAAAATCTTTCAATTTTATGTATAACACATTAATTTAATTCTCATATTTTGTTCATACTCTTTTATTAATTCACTAACGTAGTCAATTTCATTTATCTCCCTTTTAATAGTGAATTTTTAGTTTAAAAATATATTCAGTTTTTAAATAAAATACATAATATTATTTAATAATATATAAGTTATATAATGCATATTTTGAAAACTGAATTTTTTTTTCGTGTCCACCCCAATCTCTTTTCCTGTGGGATACCATGGACCCCTTTCCATTTTTTTTCTGATTTTTTTGCAAAAACATTCAATTATATGTATTACACATTAATTTTATTCTCATATTTTGTTCATACACTTTAATTAATTCATTAACTTAATCAATTCCTTTGAACTCCCTTTTAATAAAGTAGTTTTAGTTGAAGAAGAAAATTCAGTTTTAAACGTAAAATCCATTATATAATTTTTAAATATATAAATTTTATAATGTATATATTATAAACTGAATTTTTTTTTTATGTCCACCCCAATCTCTTTTCCTGTGGGATACAATGGACCCCTTTCCTTTTTTTTTTTTCATTTTTTCGCAGAAATATTCAATTTGATGTAATACATTACAATTTGTTTCTCATCTTCTGTTCATACTCTTTAAATTAATTCATTACCTTTTTCAATTCCTTTTATCTCTCTTTTAATAAAGTAGTTTTAGTTGAAGAATAAAATTCAGTTTTATACGTATAATACATTATATTATTTAATAATATATAAGTTATATAATGTATATTTTTAAAACTGAATTTTTTTTTCGTGTCCACCCAAATCTCTTTTCCTGCGGGATACCATGGACCCCTTTCCATTTTTTTTCAGATTTTTTTGCAAAATCTTTCAATTTTATGTATAACACATTAATTTAATTCTCATATTTTGTTCATACTCTTTTATTAATTCACTAACGTAGTCAATTTCATTTATCTCCCTTTTAATAGTGAATTTTTAGTTTAAAAATATATTCAGTTTTTAAATAAAATACATAATATTATTTAATAATATATAAGTTATATAATGCATATTTTGAAAACTGAATTTTTTTTTCGTGTCCACCCCAATCTCTTTTCCTGTGGGATACCATGGACCCCTTTCCATTTTTTTTCTGATTTTTTTGCAAAAACATTCAATTATATGTATTACACATTAATTTTATTCTCATATTTTGTTCATACACTTTAATTAATTCATTAACTTAATCAATTCCTTTGAACTCCCTTTTAATAAAGTAGTTTTAGTTGAAGAAGAAAATTCAGTTTTAAACGTAAAATCCATTATATAATTTTTAAATATATAAATTTTATAATGTATATATTATAAACTGAATTTTTTTTTTATGTCCACCCCAATCTCTTTTCCTGTGGGATACAATGGACCCCTTTCCTTTTTTTTTTTCATTTTTTCGCAGAAATATTCAATTTGATGTAATACATTACAATTTGTTTCTCATCTTCTGTTCATACTCTTTAAATTAATTCATTACCTTTATCAATTCCTTTAATCTCTCTTTTAATAAAATAGTTTTAGTTGAAGAATAAAATTCAGTTTTATACGTATAATACATTATATTATTTAATAATATATAAGTTATATAATGTATATTTTTAAAACTGAATTTTTTTTTCGTGTCCACCCAAATCTCTTTTCCTGCGGGATACCATGGACCCCTTTCCATTTTTTTTCAGATTTTTTTGCAAAATCTTTCAATTTTATGTATTACACATTAATTTATTTCTCATATTTTGTTCATACTCTTTTATTAATTCACTAACGTAGTCAATTTCATTTATCTCCCTTTTAATAGTGAATTTTTAGTTTAAAAATATATTCAGTTTTTAAATAAAATACATTATATTATTTAATAATATATAAGTTATATAATGCATATTTTGAAAACTGAATTTTTTTTTCGTGTCCACCCCAATCTCTTTTCCTGTGGGATACCATGGACCCCTTTCCATTTTTTTTCTGATTTTTTTGCAAAAACATTCAATTATATGTATTACACATTAATTTAATTCTCATCTTTTGTTCATACTCTTTAATTAATTCACTAACGTAATCAATTTCTTTTATCTCCCTTTTAATAGTGAATTTTAAGTTTAAAAATATATTCAGTTATTAAATAAAATACATTATGTTATTTAATAATATATAAGTTATATAATGCATATTTTAAAAACTGAATTTTTTTTTCGTGTCCACCCTAATCTCTTTTCCTGTGGGTTACCATGGACCCCTTTCCATTTTTTTTTTGATTTTTTTGCAAAAACTTTCAATTTTATGTATTACACATTAATTTAATTCTCATCTTTTGTTCATACTCTTTAATTAATTCACTAACGTAGTCATTTTCTTTTATCTTCTTTTTAATAGTGTATTTTTTTTTTGTGTCCACCCAAATCTCTTTTCCTGCGGGATACCATGGATCCCTTTCCATTTTTTTTCAGATTTTTTTGCAAAAACTTTCAATTTTTTGTAATACATATCAATTTATTCAAACCTTTAAATTAATACATAAACATAATCATATCCTCTAATCTCCCTTTTAATAAAGAAGTATTAGTTGAAGAAGAAAATTCAGTTTTAAACGTAAAATCCATTATATAATTTTTAAATATATAAATTTTATAATGTATATATTATATACTGAATTTTTTTTTTATGTCCACCCCAATCTCTTTTCCTGCGGGATACCATGGACCCCTTTCAATTTTTTTTCTGATTTTTTTGCAAAAACTTTCAATTTTTTGTAATACATATCAATTTAATTATTTTCAATTTATTCAAACCTTTAAATTAATACATTAACATAATCAATTCCTCTAATCTCCTTTTTAATAAAGAAGTATTAGTTGAAGAAGAAAATTCAGTTTTAAACGTAAAATCCGTTATATAATTTTTAAATATATAAATTTTATAATATATATATATTATAAACTGAATTTTTTTTTCGTGTCCACCCCAATCTCTTTTCCTATGGGATACCATGGACCCCATTTGATTTTTTTACTGATTTTTTTGCAAAAACTTTTAATTTGATGTAATACATTACAATTTATTTCTCATCTTCTGTTCATACTCTTTAAATTAATTCATTACCTTTATCAATTCCTTTAATCTCTCTTTTAATAAAATAGTTTTAGTTGAAGAATAAAATTTAGTTTTATACGTATAATACATTATATTATTTAATAATATATAAGTTATATAATGTATATTTTTAAAACTGAATTTTTTTTTCGTGTCCACCCAAATCTCTTTTCCTGCGGGATACCATGGACCCCTTTCCATTTTTTTTCAGATTTTTTTGCAAAATCTTTCAATTTTTTGTAATACATATCAATTTAATTATTTTCAATTTATTCAAACCTTTAAATTAATAAATTAACATAATCATATCCTCTAATCTCCCTTTTAATAAAGAAGTATTAGTTGAAGAAGAAAATTCAGTTTTAAACGTAAAATCCATTATATAATTTTTAAATATATAAATTTTATAATGTATATATTATAAACTGAATTTTTTTTTCGTGTCCACCCCAATCTCTTTTCCTATGGGATACCATGGACCCCATTTGATTTTTTTACTGATTTTTTTGCAAAAACTTTCAATTTGATGTAATACATTACAATTTATTTCTCATCTTCTGTTCATACTCTTTAAATTAATTCATTACCTTTATCAATTCCTTTAATCTCTCTTTTAATAAAATAGTTTTAGTTGAAGAATAAAATTTAGTTTTATACGTATAATACATTATATTATTTAATAATATATAAGTTATATAATGTATATTTTTAAAACTGAATTTTTTTTTCGTGTCCACCCAAATCTCTTTTCCTGCGGGATACCATGGACCCCTTTCCATTTTTTTTTGATTTTTTTGCAAAAACATTCAATTTTTTGTAATACATATCAATTTAATTATTTTCAATTTATTCAAACTTTTAAATTAATACATTAACATAATCTATTCCTCTAATCTCCCTTTTAATTGTATGCGCGAATACCCGACTTTGTAATTAACTAACTAGTTTAATTTGCCGGGGATAGACTCGCATATAATAGCGCCGGATATGTATCAAAATAATTTTGCTATGTATATAAAATAAAAGACATACAAGCTAAACTAGTGGACTGTATAAAAAATATGTTGTATTGCCAAAATTCTTAGGTTATTGAACAAAACTTAATGACTTAATAATAGTGTTAGTAGCTTAATACTAAACAAAAAAAAACAGGTACATATATGTATGTATATATATATGGAAAAGAGATAATAATAATAATATATAAGTATACATATATATATAAGCTAAAAATACATAAATATAAACAAAAGAAAACTTATCCAAAAAAAATGAGCAGCCGACTTGGAACCAGCGAACTATGGATTGATGATGGGAACAACGGCTACGACGATGGTGCGAAGTACCGAATACGCACGTCACGTATTATTTTATAAAAGTACAATGTCAATAAGTGACGATCAGTACTACTAATAAAAATAATAAAAATATGGTTGCGTCCATGTATCGTAGACCGTAAGGTAAAGGTAACGACCTATACGGTAATACACGACGTTGTGAGTTGCCAAAACAGCGGCGCACTACACAATATATAGCGATGGTATAAAATAAAATAACATTCACAAAACACGCACAAAATCAACAAATGTGAACAACAACACGGATTTGTCAACGGACGAACAAACCGGACGTACAACGGACATGGCGTATGTGTTTGTGTCGGGAACTGCGCAGTAGTCATGGACCAAATAATAATCCAGTTTCGTCCTGTCACGTGATGACGCATCGATGTCGGTATTAACGGTTGTCGCACGTGTTGCATGTCGTTCATGTCGCACCGACCAGATGGCATATCGTGATATGTTTTTTCGAACATTACTCCCCCCTTTGAAACCAAAGGTTTCAAAGTTCGATATTGTCAGCTACATTTTTTTAACTTGATAAAAATAACAAAATATACTACAATGTAAAATTAACATATCGTACTAATAACTATAAGAAAATTGGCAATATATATATATATATATAATTTAAGAAGTAATATTAAGAAACAGGCAATTTAACTAGCTTTACTACTGGTCTTTTAAGGATACCATCTGCTGTTCGAACCGTCACTACACGAATTATATTATCTGCACCTGGGTGTGTTTCGATTATCCGTCCGAGCTGTGGAAAACTTCAAACGACCACCAACTCGAATTATCCTATTAGCATCTACAAATGGGGCTAACTGGGCTAAACTACTAGGGGTTATGAATGCTTCAGGATTCATTATATTTCTTGCTAATTGTGGCCAATGTGAACTTTGCGTTATTTGGATACATTTATTCAAAATCTTGTCTAATTCATGGCAACTTATAGGACCGTTAATGATAGGCTGCTTACGAGTTTTTTGTATGAAACGGTAACAATAAGATAAAACACGCTGCATTTTGAGTAATGAAGAAAACCGTTGTAATACATTCTCGGAATTATACAATTGGTGTACATGTGAAACACATTCTGAGATGTCCTCACCTTCAGGCAGTTGATGTGTGGGCGGTAATTTTGCTTCCAATAATGTAAGCACAGGCCATTGGTGTTCAGGTAGATGTAGGAAATTGGGTCCATGTATATGTAATGGTTGTGATGTCAACTCTATTGGTAGCATTCCTCTGGACGCAGGATCCGCAGGATTGTCACCTGATCGCACATGAGCCCACTCGCAAGTTGGAATCAAACTCCGAATTTTTGCAATTCTATTTGTGACAAATACTTTAAATTGTTTTTGATCTTCTGTCAGCCATGCCAAGACGATGGTGGAATCTGTCCAAGCTCGGACTCGATTAATTTTAACAATATTCTTAAGAACCTCTAGCTGATGAGAAATTAATTGCGAAAGTAGGAGTGCAGCACACAATTCCAAGCGTGGAATAGTTAATGTATTGTCAGCAGTCAAAGATTTAAGTGGAGCAACCTTGCTTTTACAGGCAATGAAGTGAACTCTGACGATGTTTTTCACGTTGACAAGTCGTAAATAGACCACCGCTGCATATCCTTTCTGGGAAGCATCGGCGAATCCTAACAACTGTACGTCCTTCACATTACAAACATCAATATGACGAGGTAAAACCAAATCTGACAAAGATGGTAGTTCATTGATAAAATTTGTCCACTTATTAACTATCGGACTTGGAGGTGGCGTATCCCAATCAAGCTTTTGCAACCACAGTTCTTGGATGACACATTTAGCCCAAAAAATTGTTGGTCCGAGTGTACCAATTGGGTCATACAATCGCGCAATGGTTGATAAAATTGATCGTTTTGTTACAACATCCTTTTCTGATCTTGTTTGATATCCAAAAATATCTAAATCAGTATTCCAATAAAGACCCAAAATCTTGATAGAATCATTAGCTTCAAATATTGGATTGATTGCGCGATCTTCTATATCTATAGCTTCCAGAACAGCTTGACAGTTGCTTGCCCACTTTTTAAGATTAAAATTATCTCGACGAAGTAGTGCCACAATCTCACGTTTTAATTGAAGTATTTCTTTGATACTATTCGCCCCAGCAATAATATCGTCGACGTAAGTGCATGTTGTTAATATATTTTTCGCTAGTGGATACGAATCACCCTCCTCTTCGTTTAGTTGGTGAAGACATCGTATAGCTAAAAAAGGGGCTGGACTCATACCATAAGTAAGAGTACATAATTGAAACTCTTGGACTTCTTCGTTTGGTGAATTTCGCCACAGTATATGCTGATAAACACAGTCATCCTCTCGAACATTGATCTGTCGGTACATCTTTTCGATGTCTGCAATGAACAGAAACCTGTGAAATCTACTCTGCAAAAGGATATCACTAATTTCCAGCTGTAGTTTGGGACCAGTTATTAAACAATCATTGAGAGAATATCCTGTTGACGATCTTGCCGATGCATCAAAAACTACCCGAATCTTAAGGTTACCCTTGTTTCGCTTAATAACTGGATGGTGTGGGATAAAGTAGTGTCCTGAACTGACGGCAGGTCGCATGTGACCAAGAGACAAATATTCATTCATGAACTCTCGGTAAGCTGAATATAATTCTGGGTCCTTTATCAAACGACGTTCTAAATTATAGAGTCGATTTAAGGCCATTGTTCGTGATGAACCAATACCAATGGCTGTAGAATCGTGAGAGCTTTCGAATACTCGTGAACGGAACGGAAGGGCAACACAAAATCTTCCTGTCGAATTTCGGGTGACTGTTTTCCGGAACCATTCTTCAACCAATTCATCTTCCGTTGTCGGTGTACTTGGTACATGTGGTTCTTCTACTTTCCAAAACTGTTGCAGAAGTCCTTCAATAGATGGTGACTTTGTTATGGAAAGTGAAACTACTGATGACAACGTTGACTTATTTAATGCACCACCGATCACCCAACCAAGAAATGTACTCATTGCTGACGGCAATCCTGGGCTATGAATGACATCTGTCTTAGCCGATAATATCAACGGGTATAAATCATTTCCAATTAACATGTCAATCGGACCAGGAACGTCAAATTCTGGATCCGCCAAGACCAGGTGGCGATAGCGTTCACGAACAGAAGTAGGTAACTTGTCGCATGGCATGTACTTCGTAATTTGCGAAAGTACGATAATATCGGAAGCAACAAATTGTGGTTCTTTAGTCTGAAGGGGGACAAATGTACAATGTGTGATACCCTTAATATTTGTTACTGGTTGTTGAGACAGTCCAGATACATTCGTGCGAGTTTTACTTTTCTGCAAACCGAGTCGAGAAACACATGCGGAAGTGATAACAGAAACTTGTGATCCTCCGTATAATAAAATGCGAACATTTTGTAACTGTCCTGTATCGTCAAAGACACGCACGACAGCTGTTCCCAAAACGACAGTCTTGTCTGTACATGCAGTACCGGCAAACTTTGATAAACCAGCAGAAGGTTGTGACTCGTCAGAAAGCGGCTGTGCCTTATCCACACGTTCTTGGCTAAACTCTTTTGAAGGGACTTTGTCATTATCCATATGCAATAGTGTATGGTGTTTATTTTGACAAGATTTACATTTAAAATTCGAAGAACACATATTCATCGAATGCCCTGGCTTCAAACAGCAAAAACACAAACCGTTGTTACTAACAAACTTCCGTCGCAATTCCACCGAATTTTTCTTAAACAAAAAACACCGATAAAGTGGATGTTCATGTTGACAAAACAAACATTTTGACTTGGGTGACATAGGCGACACCGTAGTTGAAGTCAAAGAGGACTTCATGGGTGCAAGACCCCTGCCCTTCTTTGGTATATTTTTCAACGCAACTTCTAATTTGTCACTATTATGGCCGATATTTTCTAATATTCTACATCTCTGAGAAATAAAATCTAATAAGCTGTCTAGACTCGGTATTTCGGATTGTGGAATACTAGCTTCAAATAAACGACGTGTCTCAGTATCCAATACACGAGAACCAATATAAAAAAGTAAAAAACTGGAAATATCCTCAATACCGAGTGTTTTTATAGCTGTGACATTTTCGCGAAAGGTATGGACAAATGATGACAAAGATGAAACAGATTCCTTCTTTAGAGGGGTAAAGGCAAATAGTTTATCAACATGCGCGGTAGCTAATAACCGACGGTTTTCAAAGCATTTTTTTAATTCACCCCAAGCAATTGCATAATTATTTGCACTCAACGGAACGGCTTTGACAATGGTAAGCGCTGGGCCCGCTAAGCAAGATATTAAATAGTGATAGCGCTCAATATCTGATATCGCGTTGTTATGATGTATAAGTGATTCAAACATATCACGGAAGGAACACCATTCGATAACATTGCCATCAAATTTAGGGAGTTCAATTTTTGGTAAGTTGACCGTATGATACGACTGAATACCTCCAACATTAAGTGCACGATTTTCATCTTGATGTGAATAATTCATTTGTAACTGGTTCTCAACCGATCGTATATCTCCACACATAGCTTCCATAGCGTCTGCAACTATAGCGTCAACACTCTCAAACTCTACCACTAAATTCAAATCCACTAATATAGTAAGGATCTCTTGCTGAAATTGTTCGAATTGAGAAATGTATTTTTCGAGTGTAGCCACACGTGCCTTGAAAATTTGTTGTTTTTCAATGTCTGTTTTACATTCCTTTGCCAAACTATCGAGATTCCGAATCGACCGTAGTACACCATCACGTGCCGAACGTGCTCGAATCAGAGACTTAGAAGAATTAAAAGATTCATCGTCCTTCTTATTTTTAGGGCGACCCATTGTTGAACGATATAACAAAAGACACAAATCGAAAACGAAAAATAAAAATAAAATAAAATGAAACAGATACGATATCCGGCTCGAAGGACCAAAATGTATGCGCGAATACCCGACTTTGTAATTAACTAACTAGTTTAATTTGCCGGGGATAGACTCGCATATAATAGCGCCGGATATGTATCAAAATAATTTTGCTATGTATATAAAATAAAAGACATACAAGCTAAACTAGTGGACTGTATAAAAAATATGTTGTATTGCCAAAATTCTTAGGTTATTGAACAAAACTTAATGACTTAATAATAGTGTTAGTAGCTTATTACTAAACAAAAAAAAACAGGTACATATATGTATGTATATATATATGGAAAAGAGATAATAATAATAATATATAAGTATACATATATATATAAGCTAAAAATACATAAATATAAACAAAAGAAAACTTATCCAAAAAAAATGAGCAGCCGACTTGGAACCAGCGAACTATGGATTGATGATGGGAACAACGGCTACGACGATGGTGCGAAGTACCGAATACGCACGTCACGTATTATTTTATAAAAGTACAATGTCAATAAGTGACGATCAGTACTACTAATAAAAATAATAAAAATATGGTTGCGTCCATGTATCGTAGACCGTAAGGTAAAGGTAACGACCTATACGGTAATACACGACGTTGTGAGTTGCCAAAACAGCGGCGCACTACACAATATATAGCGATGGTATAAAATAAAATAACATTCACAAAACACGCACAAAATCAACAAATGTGAACAACAACACGGATTTGTCAACGGACGAACAAACCGGACGTACAACGGACATGGCGTATGTGTTTGTGTCGGGAACTGCGCAGTAGTCATGGACCAAATAATAATCCAGTTTCGTCCTGTCACGTGATGACGCATCGATGTCGGTATTAACGGTTGTCGCACGTGTTGCATGTCGTTCATGTCGCACCGACCAGATGGCATATCGTGATATGTTTTTTCGAACATTAATAAAGAATTATTATTTGAAGAAGAAAATTCTGTTTCAAACGTAAAATCCAATATATAATTTTTAAATATATAAATTTTATAGTGTATATATTATAAACTGAATTTTTTTTTCGTGTCCACCCCAATCTCTTTTCCTTTGGGATACAATGGACCCCTTTCTATTTTTTTTTTTGATTTTTGCGCAGAAATATTCAATTTGATGTAATACATTACAATTTGTTTCTCATCTTCTGTTCATACTCTTTAAATTAATTCATTACCTTTATCAATTCCATTAATCTCTCTTTTAATAAAGTAGTTTTAGTTGAAGAATAAAATTCAGTTTTATACGTATAATACATTAAATTATTTAATAATATATAAGTTATATAATGTATATTTTTAAAACTGAATTTTTTTTTCGTGTCCACCCAAATCTCTTTTCCTGCGGGATACCATGGACCCCTTTCCATTTTTTTTCAGATTTTTTTGCAAAATCTTTCAATTTTTTGTAATACATATCAATTTAATTATTTTCAATTTATTCAAACCTTTAAATTAATAAATTAACATAATCATATCCTCTAATCTCCCTTTTAATAAAGAAGTATTAGTTGAAAAAGAAAATTCAGTTTTAAACGTAAAATCCATTATATAATTTTTAAATATATAAATTTTATAATGTATATATTATAAACTGAATTTTTTTTTCGTGTCCACCCCAATCTCTTTTCCTATGGGATACCATGGACCCCATTTGATTTTTTTACTGATTTTTTTGCAAAAACTTTCAATTTGATGTAATACATTACAATTTATTTCTCATCTTCTGTTCATACTCTTTAAATTAATTCATTACCTTTATCAATTCCTTTAATCTCTCTTTTAATAAAATAGTTTTAGTTGAAGAATAAAATTCAGTTTTATACGTATAATACATTATATTATTTAATAATATATAAGTTATATAATGTATATTTTTAAAACTGAATTTTTTTTTCGTGTCCACCCAAATCTCTTTTCCTGCGGGATACCATGGACCCCTTTCCATTTTTTTTCAGATTTTTTTGCAAAATCTTTCAATTTTATG
This sequence comes from Sipha maydis, assembly GCA_034509805.1. Taxonomy (NCBI): domain Eukaryota; kingdom Metazoa; phylum Arthropoda; class Insecta; order Hemiptera; family Aphididae; genus Sipha; species Sipha maydis. The sequence continues at coordinate 170,809 of JASXSY010001106.1, forward strand.
TATAACACATTAATTTAATTCTCATATTTTGTTCATACTCTTTTATTAATTCACTAACGTAGTCAATTTCATTTATCTCCCTTTTAATAGTGAATTTTTAGTTTAAAAATATATTCAGTTTTTAAATAAAATACATAATATTATTTAATAATATATAAGTTATATAATGCATATTTTGAAAACTGAATTTTTTTTTCGTGTCCACCCCAATCTCTTTTCCTGTGGGATACCATGGACCCCTTTCCATTTTTTTTCTGATTTTTTTGCAAAAACATTCAATTATATGTATTACACATTAATTTTATTCTCATATTTTGTTCATACACTTTAATTAATTCATTAACTTAATCAATTCCTTTGAACTCCCTTTTAATAAAGTAGTTTTAGTTGAAGAAGAAAATTCAGTTTTAAACGTAAAATCCATTATATAATTTTTAAATATATAAATTTTATAATGTATATATTATAAACTGAATTTTTTTTTTATGTCCACACCAATCTCTTTTCCTGTGGGATACAATGGACCCCTTTCCTTTTTTTTTTTCATTTTTTCGCAGAAATATTCAATTTGATGTAATACATTACAATTTGTTTCTCATCTTCTGTTCATACTCTTTAAATTAATTCATTACCTTTATCAATTCCTTTAATCTCTCTTTTAATAAAGTAGTTTTAGTTGAAGAATAAAATTCAGTTTTATACGTATAATACATTATATTATATAATAATATATAAGTTATATAATGTATATTTTTAAAACTGAATTTTTTTTTCGTGTCCACCCAAATCTCTTTTCCTGCGGGATACCATGGACCCCTTTCCATTTTTTTTCAGATTTTTTTGCAAAAACTTTCAATTTTTTGTAATAGATATCAATTTAATTATTTTCAATATATTCAAACCTTTAAATTAATAAATTAACATAATCATATCCTCTAATCTCCCTTTTAATAAAGAAGTATTAGTTGAAGAAGAAAATTCAGTTTTAAACGTCAAATCCATTATATAATTTTTAAATATATAAATTTTATAATGTATATATTATAAACTGAATTTTTTTTTCGTGTCCACCCCAATCTCTTTTCCTATGGGATACCATGGACCCCATTTGATTTTTTTAATGATTTTTTTGCAAAAACTTTCAATTTGATGTAATATATTACAATTTATTTCTCATCTTCTGTTCATACTCTTTAAATTAATTCATTACCTTTATCAATTCCTTTAATCTCTCTTTTAATAAAATAGTTTTAGTTGAAGAATAAAATTCAGTTTTATACGTATAATACATTATATTATTTAATAATATATAAGTTATATAATGTATATTTTTAAAACTGAATTTTTTTTTCGTGTCCACCCAAATCTCTTTTCCTGCGGGATACCATGGACCCCTTTCCATTTTTTTTCTGATTTTTTTGCAAAAACATTCAATTATATGTATTACACATTAATTTAATTCTCATCTTTTGTTCATACTCTTTAATTAATTCACTAACGTAGTCAATTTCTTTTATCTCCCTTTCAATAGTGAATTTTAAGTTTAAAAATATATTCAGTTATTAAATAAAATACATTATGTTATTTAATAATATATAAGTTATATAATGCATATTTTAAAAACTGAATTTTTTTTTCGTGTCCACCCTAATCTCTTTTCCTTTGGGATACCATGGACCCCTTTCCATTTTTTTTTTGATTTTTTTGCAAAAACTTTCAATTTTATGTATTACACATTAATTTAATTCTCATCTTTTATTCATACTCTTTAATTAATTCACTAACGTAGTCAATTTCTTTTATCTCCCTTTCAATAGTGAATTTTAAGTTTAAAAATATATTCAGTTATTAAATAAAATACATTATATTATTTAATAATATATAAGTTATATAATGCATATTTTGAAAACTGAATTTTTTTTTCGTGTCCACCCCAATCTCTTTTCCTGTGGGATACCATGGAACCCTTTCCATTTTTTTTTGATTTTTTTGCAAAAACTTTCAATTTTATGTATTACACATTAATTTAATTCTCATATTTTGTTCATACTCTTTAATTAATTTATTAACTTAATCAATTCCTATGAAATCTCTTTTAATAAAGTAGTTTTAGTTGACGAAGAAAATTCAGTTTTAAACATAAAATACATTATATAATTTTTAAATATATAAATTTTATAATGTATATATTATAAACTGAATTTTTTTTTTATGTCCACCACAATCTCTTTTCCTGTGGGATACCATGGACCCCTTTCCATTTTTTTTCTGATTTTTTTTGCAAAATTTTTCAATTTATTGTAATACATAACCATTTAATTATTTTCAATTTATTCAAACCTTTAAATTAATTCATTTACTCAATCAATTTTTTAATCTCACTTTTAATGATGTAGTTTTAGTTGAAGAAGAAATTCAGTTTAAGGCTTATAATACATTAAATAATTTTAAAATATATAAATTTAATAATGTATATATGATAAAATAAATTTTTTTTTTTGTGTCCACCCCAATGTTTTTTCCTATGTAATACCATGGACCCCATTTCATTTTTTTACTGATTTTTTTGCAAAAACTTTCAATTTTATTTATTACACATTAATTTAATTCTCATCTTTTGTTCATACTTTTTAATTAATTCATTAACTCAATCAATTCCTTTGAACTCCCTTTAATAAAGAAGTATTAGTTGATGAAGAAAATTCAGTTTTAAACGTAAAATCCATTATATAATTTTTAAATATATAAATTTTATAATGTATATATTATAAACTGAATTTTTTTTTTATGTCCACCCCAATCTCTTTTCCTGTGGGATACAATGGACCCCTTTCCATTTTTTTTTTCATTTTTTCGCAGAAATATTCAATTTGATGTAATACATTACAATTTGTTTCTCATCTTCTGTTCATACTCTTTAAATTAATTCATTACCTTTATCAATTCCTTTAATCTCTCTTTTAATAAAGTAGTTTTAGTTGAAGAATAAAATTCAGTTTTATACGTATAATACATTATATTATTTAATAATATATAAGTTATATAATGTATATTTTTAAAACTGAATTTTTTTTTTGTGTCCACCCAAATCTCTTTTCCTGCGGGATACCATGGACCCCTTTCCATTTTTTTTCAGATTTTTTTGCAAAAACTTTCAATTTTTTGTATTACATATCAATTTAATTCTTTTCAATTTATTCAAACCTTTAAATTAATACATTAACATAATCAATTCCTCAAATCTCCCTTTTAATAAAGAAGTATTAGTTGAAGAAGAAAATTCAGTTTTAAATGTAAAATCCATTATATTATTTAATAATATATAAGTTATATAATGCATATTTTGAAAACTGAATTTTTTTTTCGTGTCCACCCCAATCTCTTTTCCTGTGGGATACCATGGAACCCTTTCCATTTTTTTTTGATTTTTTTGCAAAAACTTTTAATTTTATGTATTACACATTAATTTAATTCTCATATTTTGTTCATACTCTTTAATTAATTTATTAACTTAATCAATTCCTATGAAATCTCTTTTAATAAAGTAGTTTTAGTTGAAGAAGAAAATTCAGTTTTAAACATAAAATACATTATATAATTTTTAAATATATAAATTTTATAATGTATATATTATAAACTGAATTTTTTTTTTATGTCCACCACAATCTCTTTTCCTGTGGGATACCATAGACCCCTTTCCATTTTTTTTCTGATTTTTTTTGCAAAATTTTTCAATTTATTGTAATACATAACCATTTAATTATTTTCAATTTATTCAAACCTTTAAATTAATTCATTAACTCAATCAATTTTTTAATCTCACTTTTAATGATGTAGTTTTAGTTGAAGAAGAAATTCAGTTTAAGGCTTATAATACATTAAATAATTTTAAAATATATAAATTTAATAATGTATATATAATAAAATAAATTTTTTTTTTTGTGTCCACCCCAATGTTTTTTCCTATGTAATACCATGGACCCCATTTCATTTTTTTACTGATTTTTTTGCAAAAACTTTCAATTTTATTTATTACACATTAATTTAATTCTCATCTTTTGTTCATACTCTTTAATTAATTCATTAACTCAATCAATTCCTTTGAACTCCCTTTAATAAAGAAGTATTAGTTGATGAAGAAAATTCAGTTTTAAACGTAAAATCCATTATATAATTTTTAAATATATAAATTTTATAATGTATATATTATAAACTGAATTTTTTTTTTATGTCCACCCCAATCTCTTTTCCTGCGGGTTACCATGGACCCCTTTCAATTTTTTTTCTGATTTTTTTGCAAAAACTTTCAATTTTTTGTATTACATATCAATTTAATTCTTTACAATTTATTCAAACCTTTAAATTAATACATTAACATAATCAATTCCTCAAATCTCCCTTTTAATAAAGAAGTATTAGTTGAAGAAGAAAATTCAGTTTTAAACGTATAATCCATTATATAATTTTTAAATATATAAATTTTATAATGTATATATTATAAACTGAATTTTTTTTTTATGTCCACCCCAATCTATTTTCCTGTGGGATACCATGGACCCCATTCCATTTTTTTTCTGATTTTTTTGCAAAAACTTTCAATTTTATGTATTACACATTAATTTTATTCTCATATTTTGTTCATACACTTTAATTAATTCATTAACTTAATCAATTCCTTTGAACTCCCTTTTAATAAAGTAGTTTTAGTTGAAGAAGAAAATTCAGTTTTAAACGTAAAATCCATTATATAATTTTTAAATATATAAATTTTATAATGTATATATTATAAACTGAATTTTTTTTTTATGTCCACCCCAATCTCTTTTCCTGTGGGATACAATGGACCCCTTTCCATTTTTTTTTTCATTTTTTCGCAGAAATATTCAATTTGATGTAATACATTACAATTTGTTTCTCATCTTCTGTTCATACTCTTTAAATTAATTCATTACCTTTATCAATTCCTTTAATCTCTCTTTAAATAAAGTAGTTTTAGTTGAAGAATAAAATTCAGTTTTATACGTATAATACATTATATTATTTAATAATATATAAGTTATATAATGTATATTTTTAAAACTGAATTTTTTTTTCGTGTCCACCCAAATCTCTTTTCCTGCGGGATACCATGGACCCCTTTCCATTTTTTTTCAGATTTTTTTGCAAAAACTTTCAATTTTTTGTAATAAATATCAATTTAATTATTTTCAATTTATTCAAACCTTTAAATTAATACATTAACATAATCAATTCCTCAAATCTCCCTTTTAATAAAGAAGTATTAGTTGAAGAAGAAAATTCAGTTTTAAACGTAAAATACATTATATTATTTAATAATATATAAGTTATATAATGCATATTTTGAAAACTGAATTTTTTTTTCGTGTCCACCCCAATGTTTTTTCCTATGTAATACCATGGACCCCATTTCATTTTTTTACTGATTTTTTTGCAAAAACTTTCAATTTTATTTATTACACATTAATTTAATTCTCATCTTTTGTTCATACTTTTTAATTAATTCATTAACTCAATCAATTCCTTTGAACTCCCTTTAATAAAGAAGTATTAGTTGATGAAGAAAATTCAGTTTTAAACGTAAAATCCATTATATAATTTTTAAATATATAAATTTTATAATGTATATATTATAAACTGAATTTTTTTTTTATGTCCACCCCAATCTCTTTTCCTGCGGGTTACCATGGACCCCTTTCAATTTTTTTTCTGATTTTTTTGCAAAAACTTTCAATTTTTTGTATTACATATCAATTTAATTCTTTTCAATTTATTCAAACCTTTAAATTAATACATTAACATAATCAATTCCTCAAATCTCCCTTTTAATAAAGAAGTATTAGTTGAAGAAGAAAATTCAGTTTTAAACGTAAAATCCATTATATTATTTAATAATATATAAGTTATATAATGCATATTTTGAAAACTGAATTTTTTTTTCGTGTCCACCCCAATCTCTTTTCCTGTGGGATACCATGGAACCCTTTCCATTTTTTTTTGATTTTTTTGCAAAAACTTTCAATTTTATGTATTACACATTAATTTAATTCTCATATTTTGTTCATACTCTTTAATTAATTTATTAACTTAATCAATTCCTATGAAATCTTTTTTAATAAAGTAGTTTTAGTTGAAGAAGAAAATTCAGTTTTAAACATAAAATACATTATATAATTTTTAAATATATAAATTTTATAATGTATATATTATAAACTGAATTTTTTTTTTATGTCCACCACAATCTCTTTTCCTGTGGGATACCATGGACCCCTTTCCATTTTTTTTCTGATTTTTTTTGCAAAATTTTTCAATTTATTGTAATACATAACCATTTAATTATTTTCAATTTATTCAAACCTTTAAATTAATTCATTAACTCAATCAATTTTTTAATCTCACTTTTAATGATGTAGTTTTAGTTGAAGAAGAAATTCAGTTTAAGGCTTATAATACATTAAATAATTTTAAAATATATAAATTTAATAATGAATATATAATAAAATAAATTTTTTTTTTTGTGTCCACCCCAATGTTTTTTCCTATGTAATACCATGGACCCCATTCCATTTTTTTTCTGATTTTTTTGCAAAAACTTTCAATTTTATGTATTACACATTAATTTTATTCTCATATTTTGTTATACACTTTAATTAATTCATTAACTTAATCAATTCCTTTGAACTCCCTTTTAATAAAGTAGTTTTAGTTGAAGAAGAAAATTCAGTTTTAAACGTAAAATCCATTATATAATTTTTAAATATATAAATTTTATAATGTATATATTATAAACTGAATTTTTTTTTTATGTCCACCCCAATCTCTTTTCCTGTGGGATACAATGGACCCCTTTCCATTTTTTTTTTCATTTTTTCGCAGAAATATTCAATTTGATGTAATACATTACAATTTGTTTCTCATCTTCTGTTCATACTCTTTAAATTAATTCATTACCTTTATCAATTCCTTTAATCTCTCTTTTAATAAAGTAGTTTTAGTTGAAGAATAAAATTCAGTTTTATACGTATAATACATTATATTATTTAATAATATATAAGTTATATAATGTATATTTTTAAAACTGAATTTTTTTTTCGTGTCCACCCAAATCTCTTTTCCTGCGGGATACCATGGACCCCTTTCCATTTTTTTTCAGATTTTTTTGCAAAAACTTTCAATTTTTTGTAATAAATATCAATTTAATTATTTTCAATTTATTCAAACCTTTAAATTAATACATTAACATAATCATATCCTCTAATCTCCCTTTTAATAAAGAAGTATTAGTTGAAGAAGAAAATTCAGTTTTAAACGTAAAATCCATTATATTATTTAATAATATATAAGTTATATAATGCATATTTTGAAAACTGAATTTTTTTTTCGTGTCCACCCCAATCTTTTTTCCTGTGGGATACCATGGAACCCTTTCCATTTTTTTTTGATTTTTTTGCAAAAACTTTCAATTTTATGTATTACACATTAATTTAATTCTCATATTTTGTTCATACTCTTTAATTAATTTATTAACTTAATCAATTCCTATGAAATCTCTTTTAATAAAGTAGTTTTAGTTGAAGAAGAAAATTCAGTTTTAAACATAAAATACATTATATAATTTTTAAATATATAAATTTTATAATGTATATATTATAAACTGAATTTTTTTTTTATGTCCACCACAATCTCTTTTCCTGTGGGATACCATGGACCCCTTTCCATTTTTTTTCTGATTTTTTTTGCAAAATTTTTCAATTTATTGTAATACATAACCATTTAATTATTTTCAATTTATTCAAACCTTTAAATTAATTCATTAACTCAATCAATTTTTTAATCTCACTTTTAATGATGTAGTTTTAGTTGAAGAAGAAATTCAGTTTAAGGCTTATAATACATTAAATAATTTTAAAATATATAAATTTAATAATGTATATATAATAAAATAAATTTTTTTTTTTGTGTCCACCCCAATGTTTTTTCCTATGTAATACCATGGACCCCATTTCATTTTTTTACTGATTTTTTTGGAAAAACTTTCAATTTTATTTATTACACATTAATTTAATTCTCATCTTTTGTTCATACTTTTTAATTATTTCATTAACTCAATCAATTCCTTTGAACTCCCTTTAATAAAGAAGTATTAGTTGATGAAGAAAATTCAGTTTTAAACGTAAAATCCATTATATAATTTTTAAATATATAAATTTTATAATGTATATATTATAAACTGAATTTTTTTTTTATGTCCACCCCAATCTCTTTTCCTGCGGGTTACCATGGACCCCTTTCAATTTTTTTTCTGATTTTTTTGCAAAAACTTTCAATTTTTTGTATTACATATCAATTTAATTCTTTTCAATTTATTCAAACCTTTAAATTAATACATTAACATAATCAATTCCTCAAATCTCCCTTTTAATAAAGAAGTATTAGTTGAAGAAGAAAATTCAGTTTTAAACGTAAAATCCATTATATTATTTAATAATATATAAGTTATATAATGCATATTTTGAAAACTGAATTTTTTTTTCGTGTCCACCCCAATCTCTTTTCCTGTGGGATACCATGGAAACCTTTCCATTTTTTTTTGATTTTCTTGCAAAAACTTTCAATTTTATGTATTACACATTAATTTAATTCTCATATTTTGTTCATACTCTTTAATTAATTTATTAACTTAATCAATTCCTATGAAATCTCTTTTAATAAAGTAGTTTTAGTTGAAGAAGAAAATTCAGTTTTAAACATAAAATACATTATATAATTTTTAAATATATAAATTTTATAATGTATATATTATATACTGAATTTTTTTTTTATGTCCACCACAATCTCTTTTCCTGTGGGATACCATGGACCCCTTTCCATTTTTTTTCTGATTTTTTTTGCAAAATTTTTCAATTTATTGTAATACATAACCATTTAATTATTTTCAATTTATTCAAACCTTTAAATTAATTCATTAACTCAATCAATTTTTTAATCTCACTTTTAATGATGTAGTTTTAGTTGAAGAAGAAATTCAGTTTAAGGCTTATAATACATTAAATAATTTTAAAATATATAAATTTAATAATGTATATATAATAAAATAAATTTTTTTTTTTGTGTCCACCCCAATGTTTTTTCCTATGTAATACCATGGACCCCATTTCATTTTTTTACTGATTTTTTTGCAAAAACTTTCAATTTTATTTATTACACATTAATTTAATTCTCATCTTTTGTTCATACTTTTTAATTAATTCATTAACTCAATCAATTCCTTTGAACTCCCTTTAATAAAGAAGTATTAGTTGATGAAGAAAATTCAGTTTTAAACGTAAAATCCATTATATAATTTTTAAATATATAAATTTTATAATGTATATATTATAAACTGAATTTTTTTTTTATGTCCACCCCAATCTCTTTTCCTGCGGGTTACCATGGACCCCTTTCAATTTTTTTTCTGATTTTTTTGCAAAAACTTTCAATTTTTTTGTATTACATATCAATTTAATTCTTTTCAATTTATTCAAACCTTTAAATTAATACATTAACATAATCAATTCCTCAAATCTCCCTTTTAATAAAGAAGTATTAGTTGAAGAAGAAAATTCAGTTTTAAACGTATAATCCATTATATAATTTTTAAATATATAAATTTTATAATGTATATATTATAAACTGAATTTTTTTTTTATGTCCACCCCAATCTATTTTCCTGTGGGATACCATGGACCCCATTCCATTTTTTTTCTGATTTTTTTGCAAAAACTTTCAATTTTATGTATTACACATTAATTTTATTCTCAAATTTTGTTCATACACTTTAATTAATTCATTAACTTAATCAATTCCTTTGAACTCCCTTTTAATAAAGTAGTTTTAGTTGAAGAAGAAAATTCAGTTTTAAACGTAAATCCATTATATAATTTTTAAATATATAAATTTTATAATGTATATATTATAAACTGAATTTTTTTTTTATGTCCACCCCAATCTCTTTTCCTGTGGGATACAATGGACCCCCTTTCCATTTTTTTTTTCATTTTTTCGCAGAAATATTCAATTTGATGTAATACATTACAATTTATTTCTCATCTTCTGTTCATACTCTTTAAATTAATTCATTACCTTTATCAATTCCTTTAATCTCTCTTTTAATAAAATAGTTTAAGTTGAAGAATAAAATTCAGTTTTATACGTATAATACATTATATTATTTAATAATATATAAGTTATATAATGTATATTTTTAAAACTGAATTTTTTTTTCGTGTCCACCCCAATCTCTTTTCCTGCGGGATACCATGGACCCCTTTCCATTTTTTTTCAGATTTATTTGCAAAATCTTTCAATTTTTTGTAATACATATTAATTTAATTATTTTCAATTTATTCAAACCTTTAAATTAATACATTAACATAATCATATCCTCTAATCTCCCTTTTAATAATGAAGTATTAGTTGAAGAAGAAAATTCAGTTTTAAACGTAAAATCCATTATATAATTTTTAAATATATAAATTTTATAATGTACATATTATAAACTGAATTTTTTTTTATGTCCACCCCAATCTCTTTTCCTGTGGGATACAATGGACCCCTTTCCATTTTTTTTTTTGATTTTTTCGCAGAAATATTCAATTTGATGTAATACATTACAATTTGTTTCTCATCTTCTGTTCATACTCTTTAAATTAATTCATTACCTTTATCAATTCCTTTAATCTCTCTTTTAATAAAATAGTTTTAGTTGAAGAATAAAATTCAGTTTTATACGTATAATACATTATATTATTTAATAATATATAAGTTATATAATGTATATTTTTAAAACTGAATTTTTTTTTCGTGTCCACACAAATCTCTTTTCCTGCGGGATACCATGGACCCCTTTCCATTTTTTTTCAGATTTTTTTGCAAAATCTTTCAATTTTATGTATTACACATTAATTTAATTCTCATATTTTGTTCATACTCTTTTATTAATTCACTAACGTAGTCAATTTCATTTATCTCCCTTTTAATAGTGAATTTTTAGTTTAAAAATATATTCAGTTTTTAAATAAAATACATTATATTTTTTAATAATATATAAGTTATATAATGCATATTTTGAAAACTGAATTTTTTTTTCGTGTCCACCCCAATCTCTTTTCCTGTGGGATACCATGGACCCCTTTCCATTTTTTTTCTGATTTTTTTGCAAAAACATTCAATTTTATGTATTACACATTAATTTAATTCTCATCTTTTGTTCATACTCTTTAATTAATTCACTAACGTAGTCAATTTCTTTTATCTCCCTTTTAATAGTGAATTTTTAGTTTAAAAAAAAATTCAGTTTTTAATTAAAATACATTATGTTATTTAATAATATATAAGTTATATAATGCATATTTTAAAAACTGAATTTTTTTTTCGTGTCCACCCTAATCTCTTTTCCTGTGGGATACCATGGACCCCTTTCCATTTTTTTTCTGATTTTTTTGCAAAAACTTTCAATTTTTTGTAATACATATCAATTTAATTATTTTCAATGTATTCAAACCTTTAAATTAATACATAAACATAATCATTTCCTCTAATCTCCCTTTTAATAAAGAAGTATTAGTTGAAGAAGAAAATTCAGTTTTAAACGTAAAATCCATTAAATAATTTTTAACTATATAAATTTTATAATGTATATATTATAAACTGAATTTTTTTTTTATGTCCACCCCAATCTCTTTTCCTGCGGGATACCATGGACCCCTTTCAATTTTTTTTCTGATTTTTTTGCAAAAACTTTCAATTTTTTGTAATACATATCAATTTAATTATTTTCAATTTATTCAAACCTTTAAATTAATACATAAACATAATCATATCCTCTAATCTCCCTTTTAATAAAGAAGTATTAGTTGAAGAAGAAAATTCAGTTTTAAACGTAAAATCCATTATATAATTTTTAACTATATAAATTTTATAATATATATATTATAAACTGAATTTTTTTTTCGTGTCCACCCCAATCTCTTTTCCTATGGGATACCATGGACCCCATTTGATTTTTTTACTGATTTTTTTGCAAAAACTTTCAATTTGATGTAATACATTACAATTTAATTCTCATCTTTTGTTCATACTCTTTAATTAATTCACTAACGTAGTCAATTTCTTTTATCTCCCTTTTAATAGTGTATTTTTAGTTTAAAAAAAAATTCAGTTTTTAAATAAAATACATTATATTATTTTATAATATATAAGTTATATAATGTATATTTTTAAAACTGAATTTTTTTTTCGTGTCCACCCATATCTCTTTTCCTGCGGGATACCATGGACCCCTTTCAATTTTTTGTTCTGATTTTTTTGCAAAAACTTTCAATTTTTTGTAATACATATCAATTTAATTATTTTCAATTTATTCAAACCTTTAAATTAATACATTAACTTAATCAATTCCTCTAATCTCCCTTTTTATAAAATAGTTTTAATTGAAGAAGAAAATTCAGTTTTAAACGTATAATACATTATGTAAATTTTTAAATATATAAATTATATAATTATATATTTTTAAAACTGTATTTTTTTTCTTGTCCACTCAAATTTCTTTTCCTGCGGTATACCATGGACCCCTTTCCATTTTTTCTCTCATTTTTCTGCAAAAACATTCAATTTTTTATATTACACAACAATTTAATTCTCATCTTTTGTTCATACTCTTTAATTAAATCATTAACGTAATCAATTTCTTTAATCTCACTTTTAATATTGTAGTTTTAGTTAAAAAAAAAATTCAGTTTTTTAATTAAAATACATTTAATAATTTTTTAATATGCAAATTATATAATGTATATTTTAAAAACTGAATTTTTTTTTCGTGTCCACCCAAATCTATTTTCCTGCGGGATACCATGGACCCCTTTCCATTTTTTTTCAGATTTTTTTGCAAAATCTTTCAATTTTATGTATTACACATTAATTTAATTCTCATATTTTGTTCATACTCTTTTATTAATTCACTAACGTAGTCAATTTCATTTATCTCCCTTCTAATAGTGAATTTTTAGTTTAAAAATATATTCAGTTTTTAAATAAAATACATTATATTATTTGATAATATATAAGTTATATAATGCATATTTTGAAAACTGAATTTTTTTTTCGTGTCCACCCCAATCTCTTTTCCTGTGGGATACCATGGACCCCTTTCCATTTTTTTTCTGATTTTTTTGCAAAAACTTTCAATTTTTTGTAATACATATCAATTTAATTATTTTCAATTTATTCAAACCTTTAAATTAATACATTAACATAATCAATTCCTCTAATCTCCCTTTTAATAAAGAAGTATTAGTTGAAGAAGAAAATTCAGTTTTAAACGTAAAATCCGTTATATAATTTTTAAATATATAAATTTTATAATATATATATTATAAACTGAATTTTTTTTTCGTGTCCACCCAAATCTCTTTTCCTGCGGGATACCATGGACCCCTCTCCATTTTTTTTAGATTTTTTTGCAAAATCTTTCAATTCTATGTATTACACATTAATTTAATTCTCATATTTTGTTCATACTCTTTTATTAATTCACTAACGTAGTCAATTTCATTTATCTCCCTTTTAATAGTGAATTTTAAGTTTAAAAATATATTCAGTTTTTAAATAAAATACATTATATTATTTAATAATATATAAGTTAAAAAATGTATATTTTTAAAACTGAATTTTTTTTTCGTGTCCACCCATATCTCTTTTCCTGCGGGATACCATGGACCCCTTTCAATTTTTTTTCTGATTTTTTTGCAAAAACTTTCAATTTTTTGTAATACATATCAATTTAATTATTATCAATTTATTCAAACCTTTAAATTAATACATTAACTTAATCAATTCCTCTAATCTCCCTTTTTATAAAATAGTTTTAATTGAAGAAGAAAATTCAGTTTTAAACGTATAATACATTATGTAAATTTTTAAATATATAAATTATATAATTATATATTTTTAAAACTGTATTTTTTTTCTTGTCCACTCAAATTTCTTTTCCTGCGGTATACCATGGACCCCTTTCCATTTTTTCTCTCATTTTTCTGCAAAAACATTCAATTTTTTATATTACACAACAATTTAATTCTCATCTTTTGTTCATACTCTTTAATTAAATCATTAACGTAATCAATTTCTTTAATCTCACTTTTAATATTGTAGTTTTAGTTAAAAAAAAAATTCAGTTTTTTAATTAAAATACATTTTATAATTTTTTAATATGCAAATTATATAATGTATATTTTAAAAACTGAATTTTTTTTTCGTGTCCACCCAAATCTCTTTTCCTGCGGGATACTATGGACCCCTTTCCATTTTTTTTCACATTTTTTTGCAAAATCTTTCAATTTTATGTATTACACATTAATTTAATTCTCATATTTTGTTCATACTCTTTTATTAATTCACTAACGTAGTCAATTTCTTTTATCTCCCTTTTAATAGTGAATTTTTAGTTTAAAAAAAAATTCAGTTTTTAAATAAAATACATTATGTTATTTAATAATATATAAGTTATATAATGCATATTTTAAAAACTGAATTTTTTTTTCGTGTCCACCCTAATCTCTTTTCCTGTGGGATACCATGGACCCCTTTCCATTTTTTTTCTGATTTTTTTGCAAAAACTTTCAATTTTTTGTAATACATATCAATTTAATTATTTTCAATTTATTCAAACCTTTAAATTAATACATTAACATAATCAATTCCTCTAATCTCCCTTTTAATAAAGAAGTATTAGTTGAAGAAGAAAATTCAGTTTTAAACGTAAAATCCGTTATATAATTTTTAAATATATAAATTTTATAATATATATATTATAAACTGAATTTTTTTTTCGTGTCCACCCAAATCTCTTTTCCTGCGGGATACCATGGACCCCTCTCCATTTTTTTTCAGATTTTTTTGCAAAATCTTTCAATTCTATGTATTACACATTAATTTAATTCTCATATTTTGTTCATACTCTTTTATTAATTCACTAACGTAGTCAATTTCATTTATCTCCCTTCTAATAGTGAATTTTTAGTTTAAAAATATATTCAGTTTTTAAATAAAATACATTATATTATTTGATAATATATAAGTTATATAATGCATATTTTGAAAACTGAATTTTTTTTTCGTGTCCACCCCAATCTCTTTTCCTGTGGGATACCATGGACCCCTTTCCATTTTTTTTCTGATTTTTTTGCAAAAACTTTCAATTTTTTGTAATACATATCAATTTAATTATTTTCAATTTATTCAAACCTTTAAATTAATACATTAACATAATCAATTCCTCTAATCTCCCTTTTAATAAAGAAGTATTAGTTGAAGAAGAAAATTCAGTTTTAAACGTAAAATCCGTTATATAATTTTTAAATATATAAATTTTATAATATATATATTATAAACTGAATTTTTTTTTCGTGTCCACCCAAATCTCTTTTCCTGCGGGATACCATGGACCCCTCTCCATTTTTTTTCAGATTTTTTTGCAAAATCTTTCAATTCTATGTATTACACATTAATTTAATTCTCATATTTTGTTCATACTCTTTTATTAATTCACTAACGTAGTCAATTTCATTTATCTCCCTTTTAATAGTGAATTTTAAGTTTAAAAATATATTCAGTTTTTAAATAAAATACATTATATTATTTAATAATATATAAGTTAAAAAATGTATATTTTTAAAACTGAATTTTTTTTTCGTGTCCACCCATATCTCTTTTCCTGCGGGATACCATGGACCCCTTTCAATTTTTTTTCTGATTTTTTTGCAAAAACTTTCAATTTTTTGTAATACATATCAATTTAATTATTATCAATTTATTCAAACCTTTAAATTAATACATTAACTTAATCAATTCCTCTAATCTCCCTTTTTATAAAATAGTTTTAATTGAAGAAGAAAATTCAGTTTTAAACGTATAATACATTATGTAAATTTTTAAATATATAAATTATATAATTATATATTTTTAAAACTGTATTTTTTTTCTTGTCCACTCAAATTTCTTTTCCTGCGGTATACCATGGACCCCTTTCCATTTTTTCTCTCATTTTTCTGCAAAAACATTCAATTTTTTATATTACACAACAATTTAATTCTCATCTTTTGTTCATACTCTTTAATTAAATCATTAACGTAATCAATTTCTTTAATCTCACTTTTAATATTGTAGTTTTAGTTAAAAAAAAAATTCAGTTTTTTAATTAAAATACATTTTATAATTTTTTAATATGCAAATTATATAATGTATATTTTAAAAACTGAATTTTTTTTTCGTGTCCACCCAAATCTCTTTTCCTGCGGGATACTATGGACCCCTTTCCATTTTTTTTCACATTTTTTTGCAAAATCTTTCAATTTTATGTATTACACATTAATTTAATTCTCATATTTTGTTCATACTCTTTTATTAATTCACTAACGTAGTCAATTTCTTTTATCTCCCTTTTAATAGTGAATTTTTAGTTTAAAAAAAAATTCAGTTTTTAAATAAAATACATTATGTTATTTAATAATATATAAGTTATATAATGCATATTTTAAAAACTGAATTTTTTTTTCGTGTCCACCCTAATCTCTTTTCCTGTGGGATACCATGGACCCCTTTCCATTTTTTTTCTGATTTTTTTGCAAAAACTTTCAATTTTTTGTAATACATATCAATTTAATTATTTTCAATTTATTCAAACCTTTAAATTAATACATTAACATAATCAATTCCTCTAATCTCCCTTTTAATAAAGAAGTATTAGTTGAAGAAGAAAATTCAGTTTTAAACGTAAAATCCGTTATATAATTTTTAAATATATAAATTTTATAATATATATATTATAAACTGAATTTTTTTTTCGTGTCCACCCAAATCTCTTTTCCTGCGGGATACCATGGACCCCTCTCCATTTTTTTTCAGATTTTTTTGCAAAATCTTTCAATTCTATGTATTACACATTAATTTAATTCTCATATTTTGTTCATACTCTTTTATTAATTCACTAACGTAGTCAATTTCATTTATCTCCCTTCTAATAGTGAATTTTTAGTTTAAAAATATATTCAGTTTTTAAATAAAATACATTATATTATTTGATAATATATAAGTTATATAATGCATATTTTGAAAACTGAATTTTTTTTTCGTGTCCACCCCAATCTCTTTTCCTGTGGGATACCATGGACCCCTTTCCATTTTTTTTCTGATTTTTTTGCAAAAACTTTCAATTTTTTGTAATACATATCAATTTAATTATTTTCAATTTATTCAAACCTTTAAATTAATACATTAACATAATCAATTCCTCTAATCTCCCTTTTAATAAAGAAGTATTAGTTGAAGAAGAAAATTCAGTTTTAAACGTAAAATCCGTTATATAATTTTTAAATATATAAATTTTATAATATATATATTATAAACTGAATTTTTTTTTCGTGTCCACCCAAATCTCTTTTCCTGCGGGATACCATGGACCCCTCTCCATTTTTTTTCAGATTTTTTTGCAAAATCTTTCAATTCTATGTATTACACATTAATTTAATTCTCATATTTTGTTCATACTCTTTTATTAATTCACTAACGTAGTCAATTTCATTTATCTCCCTTTTAATAGTGAATTTTAAGTTTAAAAATATATTCAGTTTTTAAATAAAATACATTATATTATTTAATAATATATAAGTTAAAAAATGTATATTTTTAAAACTGAATTTTTTTTTCGTGTCCACCCATATCTCTTTTCCTGCGGGATACCATGGACCCCTTTCAATTTTTTTTCTGATTTTTTTGCAAAAACTTTCAATTTTTTGTAATACATATCAATTTAATTATTATCAATTTATTCAAACCTTTAAATTAATACATTAACTTAATCAATTCCTCTAATCTCCCTTTTTATAAAATAGTTTTAATTGAAGAAGAAAATTCAGTTTTAAACGTATAATACATTATGTAAATTTTTAAATATATAAATTATATAATTATATATTTTTAAAACTGTATTTTTTTTCTTGTCCACTCAAATTTCTTTTCCTGTGGTATACCATGGACCCCTTTCCATTTTTTCTCTCATTTTTCTGCAAAAACATTCAATTTTTTATATTACACAACAATTTAATTCTCATCTTTTGTTCATACTCTTTAATTAAATCATTAACGTAATCAATTTCTTTAATCTCACTTTTAATATTGTAGTTTTAGTTAAAAAAAAAATTCAGTTTTTTAATTAAAATACATTTTATAATTTTTTAATATGCAAATTATATAATGTATATTTTAAAAACTGAATTTTTTTTTCGTGTCCACCCAAATCTCTTTTCCTGCGGGATACTATGGACCCCTTTCCATTTTTTTTCACATTTTTTTGCAAAATCTTTCAATTTTATGTATTACACATTAATTTAATTCTCATATTTTGTTCATACTCTTTTATTAATTCACTAACGTAGTCAATTTCTTTTATCTCCCTTTTAATAGTGAATTTTTAGTTTAAAAAAAAATTCAGTTTTTTAATAAAATACATTATGTTATTTAATAATATATAAGTTATATAATGCATATTTTAAAAACTGAATTTTTTTTTCGTGTCCACCCTAATCTCTTTTCCTGTGGGATACCATGGACCCCTTTCCATTTTTTTTCTGATTTTTTTGCAAAAACTTTCAATTTTTTGTAATACATATCAATTTAATTATTTTCAATTTATTCAAACCTTTAAATTAATACATTAACATAATCAATTCCTCTAATCTCCCTTTTAATAAAGAAGTATTAGTTGAAGAAGAAAATTCAGTTTTAAACGTAAAATCCGTTATATAATTTTTAAATATATAAATTTTATAATATATATATTATAAACTGAATTTTTTTTTCGTGTCCACCCAAATCTCTTTTCCTGCGGGATACCATGGACCCCTCTCCATTTTTTTTCAGATTTTTTTGCAAAATCTTTCAATTCTATGTATTACACATTAATTTAATTCTCATATTTTGTTCATACTCTTTTATTAATTCACTAACGTAGTCAATTTCATTTATCTCCCTTTTAATAGTGAATTT
Organism: Sipha maydis; assembly: GCA_034509805.1. NCBI lineage: Eukaryota > Metazoa > Arthropoda > Insecta > Hemiptera > Aphididae > Sipha > Sipha maydis. Next base: position 189,907 of record JASXSY010001106.1, read on the forward strand.
TAAGTTTAAAAATATATTCAGTTTTTAAATAAAATACATTATATTATTTAATAATATATAAGTTATATAATGTATATTTTTAAAACTGAATTTTTTTTTCGTGTCCACCCATATCTCTTTTCCTGCGGGATACCATGGACCCCTTTCCATTTTTTTTCTGATTTTTTTGCAAAAACTTTCAATTTTTTGTAATACATATCAATTTAATTATTTTCAATTTATTCAAACCTTTAAATTAATACATTAACATAATCATATCCTCTAATCTCCCTTTTAATAAAGAAGTATTAGTTGAAGAAGAAAATTCAGTTTTAAACGTAAAATCCATTATATAATTTTTAAATATATAAATTTTATAATGTATATATTATAAACTGAATTTTTTTTTATGTCCACCCCAATCTCTTAACCTGTGGGATACCATGGAACCCATTCCATTTTTTTTCTGATTTTTTTGCAAAAACTTTCAATTTTATGTATTACACATTAATTTTATTCTCATATTTTGTTCATACACATTAATTAATTCATTAACTTAATCAATTCCTTTGAACTCCCTTTTAATAAAGTAGTTTTAGTTGAAGAAGAAAATTCAGTTTTTAAATTAAATACATTATATTATTTAATAATATATAAGTTATATAATGCATATTTTAAAAACTGAATTTTTTTTTCGTGTCCACCCCAATCTCTTTTCCTATGGCATACCATGGACCCCATTTGATTTTTTTACTGATTTTTTTGCAAAAACTTTCAATTTTATGTATTACACATTAATTTAATTCTCATCTTTTGATCATACTCTTTAATTAATTCACTAACGTAGTCAATTTCTTTTATCTCCCTTTTAATAGTGTATTTTTAGTTTAAAAAATAATTCAGTTTTTAAATAAAATACATTATATTATTTTATAATATATAAGTTATATAATGTATATTTTTAAAACTGAATTTTTTTTTCGTGTCCACCCATATCTCTTTTCCTGCGGGATACCATGGACCCCTTTCAATTTTTTTTCTGATCTTTTTGCAAAAACTTTCAATTTTTTGTAATACATATCAATTTAATTATTTTCAATTTATTCAAACCCTTAAATTAATACATTAACTTAATCAATTCCTCTAATCTCCCTTTTTATAAAATAGTTTTAGTTGAAGAAGAAAATTCAGTTTTAAACGTATAATACATTATGTAAATTTTTAAATATATAAATTATATAATTATATATTTTTAAAACTGTATTTTTTTTCTTGTCCACTCAAATTTCTTTTCCTGCGGTATACCATGGACCCCTTTCCATTTTTTCTCTCATTTTTCTGCAAAAACATTCAATTTTTTATATTACACAACAATTTAATTCTCATCTTTTGTTCATACTCTTTAATTAAATCATTAACGTAATCAATTTCTTTAATCTCACTTTTAATATTGTAGTTTTAGTTAAAAAAAAAATTCAGTTTTTTAATTAAAATACATTTTATAATTTTTTAATATGCAAATTATATAATGTATATTTTAAAAACTGAATTTTTTTTTCGTGTCCACCCAAATCTCTTTTCCTGCGGGATACCATGGACCCCTTTCCATTTTTTTTCAGATTTTTTTGCAAAATCTTTCAATTTTATGTATTACACATTAATTTAATTCTCATATTTTGTTCATACTCTTTAATTAATTCACTAACGTAGTCAATTTCTTTTATCTCCCTTTTAATAGTGAATTTTTAGTTTAAAAATATATTCAGTTTTTAAATAAAATACATTATATTATTTGATAATATATAAGTTATATAATGCATATTTTGAAAACTGAATTTTTTTTTCGTGTCCACCCCAATCTCTTTTCCTGTGGGATACCATGGACCCCTTTCCATTTTTTTTCTGATTTTTTTGCAAAAACATTCAATTTTATGTATTACACATTAATTTAATTCTCATCTTTTGTTCATACTCTTTAATTAATTCACTAACGTAGTCAATTTCTTTTATCTCCCTTTTAATAGTGAATTTTTAGTTTAAAAAAAAATTCAGTTTTTAAATAAAATACATTATGTTATTTAATAATATATAAGTTATATAATGCATATTTTAAAAACTGAATTTTTTTTTCGTGTCCACCCTAATCTCTTTTCCTGTGGGATACCATGGACCCCTTTCCATTTTTTTTCTGATTTTTTTGCAAAAACTTTCAATTTTTTGTAATACATATCAATTTAATTATTTTCAATTTATTCAAACCTTTAAATTAATACATTAACATAATCAATTCCTCTAATCTCCCTTTTAACAAAGAAGTATTAGTTGAAGAAGAAAATTCAGTTTTAAACGTAAAATCCGTTATATAATTTTTAAATATATAAATTTTATAATATATATATTATAAACTGAATTTTTTTTTCGTGTCCACCCTAATCTCTTTTCCTGCGGGATACCATGGACCCCTTTCCATTTTTTTTCTGATTTTTTTGCAAAAACATTCAATTTTATGTATTACACATTAATTTAATTCTCATCTTTTGTTCATACTCTTTAATTAATTCACTAACGTAGTCAATTTCATTTATCTCCCTTTTAATAAAGAAGTATTAGTTGAAGAAGAAAATTCAGTTTTAAACGTAAAATCCATTATATAATTTTTAAATATATAAATTTTATAATGTATATATTATAAACTGAATTTTTTTTTATATCCACCCCAATCTCTTAACCTGTGGGATACCATAACCCATTCCATTTTTTTTCTGATTTTTCTGCAAAAACTTTCAATTTTATGTATTACACATTAATTTTATTCTCATATTTTGTTCATACACATTAATTAATTCATTAACTTAATCAATTCCTTTGAACTCCCTTTTAATAAAGTAGTTTTAGTTGAAGAAGAAAATTCAGTTTTTAAATTAAATACATTATATTATTTAATAATATATAAGTTATATAATGCATATTTTAAAAACTGAATTTTTTTTTTCGGTGTCCACCCCAATCTCTTTTCCTATGGCATACCATGGACCCCATTTGATTTTTTTACTGATTTTTTTGCAAAAACTTTCAATTTTATGTATTACACATTAATTTAATTCTCATCTTTTGATCATACTCTTTAATTAATTCACTAACGTAGTCAATTTCTTTTATCTCCCTTTTAATAGTGTATTTTAAGTTTAAAAAAAAATTCAGTTTTTAAATAAAATACATTATATTATTTTATAATATATAAGTTATATAATGTATATTTTTAAAACTGAATTTTTTTTTCGTGTCCACCCATATCTCTTTTCCTGCGGGATACCATGGACCCCTTTCAATTTTTTGTAATACATATCAATTTAATTATTTTCAATTTATTCAAACCTTTAAATTAATACAGTTAACTTAATCAATTCCCTCTAATCTCCCTTTTTATAAAATAGTTTTAGTTGAAGAAGAAAATTCAGTTTTAAACGTATAATACATTATGTAAAATTTTTTAAATATATAAATTATATAATTATATATTTTAAAACTGTATTTTTTTTCTTGTCCACTCAAATTTCTTTTCCTGCGGTATACCATGGACCCCTTTCCATTTTTTCTCTCATTTTTCTGCAAAATCTTTCAAATTTATGTATTACACATTAATTTAATTCTCATATTTTGTTCATACTCTTTTATTAATTCACTAACGTAGTCAATTTCATTTATCTCCCTTTTAATAGTGAATTTTTAGTTAAAAAAAAAATTCAGTTTTTTAATTAAATACATTTTATAATTTTTTAATATGCAAATTATATAATGTATATTTTAAAAAACTGAATTTTTTTTTCGTGTCCACCCAAATCTCTTTTCCTGCGGGATACCATGGACCCCTTTCCATTTTTTTTCAGATTTTTTTGCAAAATCTTTCAAATTTATGTATTACACATTAATTTAATTCTCATATTTTGTTCATACTCTTTTATTAATTCACTAACGTAGTCAATTTCATTTATCTCCCTTTTAATAGTGAATTTTTAGTTTAAAAAAAATTCAGTTTTTAAATAAAATACATTCTGTTATTTAATAATATATAAGTTATATAATGCATATTTTAAAAACTGAATTTTTTTTCGTGTCCACCCTAATCTCTTTTCCTGTGGGATACCATGGACCCCTTTCCATTTTTTTCTGATTTTTTTGCAAAAACTTTCAATTTTTTGTAATAGATATCAATTTAATTATTTTCAATTTATTCAAACCTTTAAATTAATATATTAACATAATCAATTCCTCTAATCTCCCTTTTAACAAAGAAGTATGAGTTGAAGAAGAAAATTCAGTTTTAAACGTAAAATCCGTTATATAATTTTTAAATATATAAAATTTTATAATATATATATTATAAACTGAATTTTTTTTTCGTGTCCACCCAAATCTCTTTTCCTGCGGATACCATGGACCCCTCTCCATTTTTTTCAGATTTTTTTGCAAAATCTTTCAATTCTATGTATTACACATTAATTTAATTCTCATATTTTGTTCATACTCTTTTATTAATTCACTAACGTAGTCAATTTCATTTATCTCCCTTTTAATAGTGAATTTTAAGTTTAAAAATATATTCAGTTTTTAATAAAATACATTATATTATTTAATAATATATAAGTTATATAATGTATATTTTTAAAACTGAATTTTTTTTTCGTGTCCACCCATATCTCTTTTCCTGCGGGATACCATGGACCCCTTTCAATTTTTTTTGATTTTTTTGCAAAAACTTTCAATTTTTTGTAATACATATCAATTTAATTATTTTCAATTTATTCAAACCTTTAAATTAATACATTAACATAATCAATTCCTCTTATCTCTCTTTTAATAAAGAAGTATTAGTTGAAGAAGAAAATTCAGTTTAAAACGTAAAATCCGTTATATAATTTTTAAATATATAAATTTTATAATATATATATTATAAACTGAATTTTTTTTTCGTGTCCACCCTAATCTCTTTTCCTGCGGGATACCATGGACCCCTTTCCATTTTTTTTCTGATTTTTTTGCAAAAACATTCAATTTTATGTATTACACATTAATTTAATTAACACTAACGTAGTCAATTTCTTTTATCTCCCTTTTAATAGTGAATTTTAAGTTTAAAAATATATTCAGTTATTAAATAAAATACATTATGTTATTTAATAATATATAAGTTATATAATGCATATTTTAAAAACTGAATTTTTTTTTCGTGTCCACCCTAATCTCTTTTCCTGTGGGATACCATGGACCCCTTTCCATTTTTTTTTTGATTTTTTTGCAAAAACTTTCAATTTTATGTATTACACATTAATTTAATTCTCATCTTTTGTTCATACTCTTTAATTAATTCACTAACGTAGTCAATTTCTTTTATCTCCCTTTTAATAGTGTATTTTTAGTTTAAAAAAAAAATTCAGTTTTTAAATAAAATACATTATATTATTTTATAATATATAAGTTATATAATGTATATTTTTAAAACTGAATTTTTTTTTCGTGTCCACCCCAATCTCTTTTCCTGTGGGATACCATGGACCCCTTTCCATTTTTTTTCTGGTTTTTTTGCAAAAACTTTCAATTTTATGTATTACACATTAATTTAATTCTCATTTATTGTTCATACGCTTTAATTAATTCATGAACTTAATCAATTCCTTTGAACTCCCTTTTAATAAAGTAGTTTTAGTTGAAGAAAAAAATTCAGTTTTAAACGTAAAATCCATTATATAGATTTTAAATATATAAAATTTATAATGTATATATTATAAACTGAATTTTTTTTTTATGTCCACCCCAATCTCTTTTCCTGTGGGATACCATGGACCCCTTTCCATTTTTTTTCTGATATTTTTGCAAAATCTTTCAATTTTATGTATTACACATTAATTTAATTCTCATATTTTGTTCATACTCTTTTATTAATTCACTAACGTAGTCAATTTCATTTATCTCCCTTTTAATAGTAAATTTTTAGTTTAAAAAAAAATTCAGTTTTTAAATAAAATACATCATATTATTTAATAATATATAAGTTATATAATGCATATTTTAAAAACTGAATTTTTTTTTTAGTGTCCACCCAAATCTCTTTTCCTGCTGGATACTATGGACCCCTTTACATTTTTTTTCTGATTTTTTTGCAAAAACTTCCAATTTTTTGTAATACATATCAATTTAATTATTTTCAATTTATTCAAACCTTTAAATTAATACATTAACATAATCAATTCCTCTAATCTCCCTTTTAATAAAGAAGTATTAGTTGAAGAAGAAAATTCAGTTTTAAACGTAAAATCCGTTATATAATTTTTAAATATATAAATTTTATAATATATATATTATAAACTGAATTTTTTTTTCGTGTCCACCCCAATCTCTTTTCCTGTGGGATACCATGGACCCCATTCCATTTTTTTTCTGATTTTTTTGCAAAAACTTTCAATTTTATGTATTACACATTAATTTCATTCTCATCTTTTGTTCATACACTTTAATTAATTCATTAACTTAATCAATTCCTTTGAACTCCCTTTTAATAAAGTAGTTTTAGTTGAAGAAGAAAATTCAGTTTTAAACGTAAAATCCATTATATAATTATTAAATATATATATTTTATAATGTATATATTATAACCTAAATTTTTTTTTTATGTCCACCCCAATCTCTTTTCCTGTGGGATACAATGGACCCCTTTCCATTTTTTTTCAGATTTTTTTGCAAAAACTTTCAATTTTTTGTAATACATATCAATTTAATTATTTTCAATTTATTCAAACCTTTAAATTAATACATAACATAATCAATTTCTCTAGTCTCCCTTTTAATAAAGAAGTATTAGTTGATGAAGAAAATTCATTTTTATACGTATAATACATTATATTATTTAATAATATATAAGTAATATAATGTATATTTTTAAAACTGAATTTTTTTTTCGTGTCACCCCAATCTCTTTTCCTGTGGGATACCATGGACCCCTTTCCATTTTTTTTCTGGTTTTTTTGCAAAAACTTTCAATTTTATGTATTACACATTAATTTAATTCTCATTTATTGTTCATACGCTTTAATTAATTCATGAACTTAATCAATTCCTTTGAACTCCCTTTTAATAAAGTAGTTTTAGTTGAAGAAAAAAATTCAGTTTTAAACGTAAAATCCATTATATAGATTTTAAATATATAAAATTTATAATGTATATATTATAAACTGAATTTTTTTTTTATGTCCACCCCAATCTCTTTTCCTGTGGGATACCATGGACCCCTTTCCATTTTTTTTCTGATATTTTTGCAAAATCTTTCAATTTTATGTATTACACATTAATTTAATTCTCATATTTTGTTCATACTCTTTTATTAATTCACTAACGTAGTCAATTTCATTTATCTCCCTTTTAATAGTAAATTTTTAGTTTAAAAAAAAATTCAGTTTTTAAATAAAATACATCATATTATTTAATAATATATAAGTTATATAATGCATATTTTAAAAACTGAATTTTTTTTTTAGTGTCCACCCAAATCTCTTTTCCTGCTGGATACTATGGACCCCTTTACATTTTTTTTCTGATTTTTTTGCAAAAACTTCCAATTTTTTGTAATACATATCAATTTAATTATTTTCAATTTATTCAAACCTTTAAATTAATACATTAACATAATCAATTCCTCTAATCTCCCTTTTAATAAAGAAGTATTAGTTGAAGAAGAAAATTCAGTTTTAAACGTAAAATCCGTTATATAATTTTTAAATATATAAATTTTATAATATATATATTATAAACTGAATTTTTTTTTCGTGTCCACCCCAATCTCTTTTCCTGTGGGATACCATGGACCCCATTCCATTTTTTTTCTGATTTTTTTGCAAAAACTTTCAATTTTATGTATTACACATTAATTTCATTCTCATCTTTTGTTCATACACTTTAATTAATTCATTAACTTAATCAATTCCTTTGAACTCCCTTTTAATAAAGTAGTTTTAGTTGAAGAAGAAAATTCAGTTTTAAACGTAAAATCCATTATATAATTATTAAATATATATATTTTATAATGTATATATTATAACCTAAATTTTTTTTTTATGTCCACCCCAATCTCTTTTCCTGTGGGATACAATGGACCCCTTTCCATTTTTTTTCAGATTTTTTTGCAAAAACTTTCAATTTTTTGTAATACATATCAATTTAATTATTTTCAATTTATTCAAACCTTTAAATTAATACATAACATAATCAATTTCTCTAGTCTCCCTTTTAATAAAGAAGTATTAGTTGATGAAGAAAATTCATTTTTATACGTATAATACATTATATTATTTAATAATATATAAGTAATATAATGTATATTTTTAAAACTGAATTTTTTTTTCGTGTCACCCCAATCTCTTTTCCTGTGGGATACCATGGACCCCTTTCCATTTTTTTTCTGGTTTTTTTGCAAAAACTTTCAATTTTATGTATTACACATTAATTTAATTCTCATTTATTGTTCATACGCTTTAATTAATTCATGAACTTAATCAATTCCTTTGAACTCCCTTTTAATAAAGTAGTTTTAGTTGAAGAAAAAAATTCAGTTTTAAACGTAAAATCCATTATATAGATTTTAAATATATAAAATTTATAATGTATATATTATAAACTGAATTTTTTTTTTATGTCCACCCCAATCTCTTTTCCTGTGGGATACCATGGACCCCTTTCCATTTTTTTTCTGATATTTTTGCAAAATCTTTCAATTTTATGTATTACACATTAATTTAATTCTCATATTTTGTTCATACTCTTTTATTAATTCACTAACGTAGTCAATTTCATTTATCTCCCTTTTAATAGTAAATTTTTAGTTTAAAAAAAAATTCAGTTTTTAAATAAAATACATCATATTATTTAATAATATATAAGTTATATAATGCATATTTTAAAAACTGAATTTTTTTTTTAGTGTCCACCCAAATCTCTTTTCCTGCTGGATACTATGGACCCCTTTACATTTTTTTTCTGATTTTTTTGCAAAAACTTCCAATTTTTTGTAATACATAATAATTTAATTATTTTCAATTTATTCAAACCTTTTAATTAGTTCATTAACTTAATCAATTCCTTTAATCTCTTTTTTAATAAAGTAGTTTTAGTTGAAGAAGAAATTCAGTTATTAACGTATAATACTTTATATAATTTTAAAATATATAAATTATATTATGTATATTTTAAAAACTGAATTTTTTTTCGTGTCCACCCAAATCTCATTTCCTGCGGGATACCATGGACCCCTTTCCATTTTTATTCTGGTTTTTTTGCAAAAACATTCAATTTGATGTATTACATTACAATTTAATTCTCATATTCTTAAATTAATTAATTTATTTAATCAATTTCTTTAATCTCCCTTTTAATAGTGTAGTTTGAGTTTAAAAGAAAATTCAGTTTAAAATATAATACATTATTTAATTTTAAAATATATAAGTACTATAATGTATATTTTAAATACTGAATTTTTATTTTTCGTATCCACCCAAATCTCTTTTCTTGCGGGATACCATGGACCCTTTTCCATTTTTTTTCTGATTTTTTTGCAAAATTTTTTAATTTTATGTATTACACATTAATTTAATTCTCAACTTTTATTTATCCCCTTTAATTAATTCACTAACGTAATCAATACCTTTAATCTCACTTTTAATAGTGTAGTTTTAGTCGAAGAAGAAATTCAGTTTTAAGCATATAATACATTATATAATTTTAAAATATATAAGTTATATAATATATATTTTTAAAACTGAATTTTTTTTTCGTGTCCACCCATATCTCTTTTCCTGCGGGAAACAATGGACCCCTTTCCATATATTTTCTGATTTTTTTGCAAAAACTTTCAATTTTTTTATGAAATATAACAAATTAATTATTTTATATTTATTCAAACCTTTGAATTAATTCATTAACTTAATCAATGCCTCTAATCTCCCTTTTTATAAAGTAATTTAGTTGAAGATGAAAATTCAGATTTAAAAGTATAATACGTTATATAATTTTAAATTATTTAAATTATATTATGTACATTTTAAAAACTGAATTTTTTTTTCGTGTCCAACCCAATCTCTTTTCTTGCGGAATACCATGGACCACTTTCCATTTTTTTTCTGATTTTTTTGAAAAAACTTTCGATTTTTTGTAATACATAACAATTAAATTATTTTCAATTTTTTCAAACCTTTAAATTAATTCATTAACTTAATCAATTCCTTTAATCTCTCTTTTAATATAGTAGTTTTAATTGAAGAATAAAATTCAGTTTTAATTGTATAATCCATTATATAATTTTTAAATATATAAATTTTATAATGTATATATTAAAAACTGAATTTTTTTTTTTTGTGTCCACCCCAATCTCTTATCCTGCGGGATACCATGGACCTCTTTCCATTTTTTTTCTGATTTTTTTGCAAAAACTTTCAATTTGATGTAATGCATTACAATTTGTTTTTCAACATTTGTTCATACTCTTTTATTTATTCACTAACGTAATCAATACCTTTAATCTTACTTTTAATAAAGTAGTTTTAGTTGAAGAAGAAATCAGTTTTAAACGTATAATACTTTATATAATTTTAAAATATACAAATTATATTATGTATATTTTAAAAACTGAATTTTTTTTTCCTGTCTACCCAAATCTCTTTTCCTGCGGGATACCATGAACCCCTTTTCATTTTTTTTCTGATTTTTTTTCATAAACTTTCAATTTTTTGTAAAACATAACAATTTAATAATTTTCAATTTATTCAATCCTTTAATTTAATTCATTAACTTAATCAATTCCTATTATCTCCATTTTAATAGTGTAGTTTGAGTTTAAAAAAAAATTCAGTTTAAAGTATAATACATTATATAATTTTAAAATATATAAGTAATATAATGTATATTTTTAAAACTGAATTTTTTTTTCGTGTCTACCCAAATCTCTTTTCTTGCGGGATACCATGGACCCTTTTCCATTTTTTTTCTGATTTTTTTGCAAAAACTTTCAATTTGATGTAATGCATTACAATTTATTTCTCAACATTTGTTTATACTCTTTTATTTATTCACTAACGTAATCAATACCTTTAATCTTACTTTTAATAATGTAGTTTTAGTTGAAGAAGAAATCAGTTTTAAACGTATAATACTTTATATAATTTTAAAATATAGAAATTATATTATGTATATTTTAAAAACTGAATTTTTTTTGTGTCTACCCAAATCTCTTTTCTTGCGGGATACCATGGACCCTTTTCCATTTTTTTTCTGATTTTTTTTGCAAAAACTTTCAATTTTTTGTAAATCATAACAAATTAATTATTTTCAATTTATTCAAACCTTTAAATCAATTCATTAACTGAATCAATTCTTTTAATCTCCCTTTTAATAAAGTAGTTTCAGTTTAAAAAAAAATTCAGTTTTAAAATTTAAATACATTATGTAATTTTTAAATATATAGGTACTACAATGTATATTTAAAAAACTGTATTTTTTTATCGTGTCTACCCAAATCTCTTTTCCTGCAGGATACCATGGACCCCTTTCCATTTTTTTTCTGATTTTTTTGCAAAAACTTTCATTTTTTTGTAAAACATAACAATTTAATAATTTTCAATTTATTCAATCCTTTAATTAAATTCATTAACTTAATCAATTCCTTTTATCTCCATTTTAATATTGTAGTTTGAGTTTAAAAAAAAATTCAGTTTTTATATTAAAATACATTTTATAATTTTTTTAATATTCAAATTAAATAATGTATCTTTTAATAACTGAATATTTTTTCGTGTCCAACCCAATCTCTTTTCCAGCGGAATACCATGGACCACTTTCCATTTTTTTTCTGATTTTTTTGAAAAAAGTTTCGATTTTTTGTAAAACATAACAATTTAATAATTTTCAATTTATTCAAACCTTTAAATTAATTCGTTAACTTAATCAATTCCCTTAATCTCCCTTTTAATAAATTAGTTTTAGTTGAATAAGAAAATTCAATTTTTAAATTATAATACATTATGTAATTTTAAAAACTGAATTTTTTTTTCGTATCCACCCCAATCTCTTTTCCTGCGGGATATCATGAACCCCTTTTCATTTTTTTTCTGATTTTTTTGCAAAAACTTTCGATTTTTTGTTAATCATAACAATTTAATTATTTTCAATTCATTCAAACCTTTAAATCAATTCATTAACTGAATCAATTCTTATAATCTCCCTTTTATTAAATTAGTTTCAGTTTAAAAAAAAAATTAATTTTTAAAATTTAAATACATTATGTAATTTTTAAATTTATAGGTACTACAATGTATATTTAAAAAACTGTATTTTTTTATCGTGTCTACCCAAATCTCTTTTCCTGCAGGATACCATGGACCCCTTTCCATTTTTTTCTGATTTTTTTGCAAATACTTTCAATTTTTTGTAATACATAAACATTTAATTATTTTCAATTTATTCAAACCTTTAAATTAATACATTAACTTAATCAATTCCTCTAATCTCCCTTTTAATAAAGTAGTTTTAGTTGAAGATGAAAATTAAGTTTAAAGTATAATACATTATATAATTTTAAAATATATAAGTAATATAATGTATATTTTTAAAACTGAATTTTTTTTTCGTGTCTACCCAATTCTCTTTTCTTGCGGGATACCATGGACCCCTTTCCATTTTTTTTCTGATTTTTTTGCAAAATTTTTTAATTTTATGTATTACACATTAATTTAATTCTCAACTTTTCTTTATACTCTTTAATTTATTCACTAACGTAATCAATTTCTTTAATCTCCCTTTTAATAGTGTAGTTTTAGTTTAAAAGAAAATTCAGTCTTTAATTTAAAATACATTATATAATTTTTAAATATATAAATTTTATAATGTATTTATAAAAACTGAATTATTTTTTCGTGTCTACCCAAATCTGTTTTCCTGAGGGATACCATGTACCCCTTTCCATTTTTTTTTTGATTTTTTTGCAGAAACATTCAATTTGATGTATTACATTACAATTTAATTCTCATATTTTGTTCATACTCTTAAATTAATTCATTTATTTAATCAATTGCTTTAATCTCCCTTTTAATACAGTAGTTTTAGTTTAAAAAAAAAATTCAGTTTTGAAATTAAAATACATTATATAATTTTTAAATATATAGGTACTACAATGTATATTTTAAAAACTGAATTATTTTTTCGTGTCCACCCGAATCTCTTTTCCTTCAGGATACCATGGACCCCTTTCCATTTTTTTCTGATTTTTTTGCAAAAACTTTCAATTTTTTTGTAAATCATAACAATTTAATTGTTTTCAATTTATTCAAACCTATAAATTAATTCATTAACATAATCAATTCCTTTAATCTCCCTTTTAATAAATTAGTTTTAGTTGAATAAGAAAATTCAATTTTAAAATTATAATACATTATGTCATTTTTTAAACTGCATTTTTTTTTCTTGTCCACCAATTCTTTAAATCAATACATTAACTTAATCAATTCCTCTAATCTCCCTTTTTATAAAATAGTTTTAGTTGAAGAAGAACATTCAGTTTTAAACGTATAATACATTATGTAAATTTTTAAATATATAAGTTATATAATTATATATTTTTAAAACTGAATTTTTTTTCTTGTCCACTCAAATTTCTTTTCCTGCGGTATACCATGGACCCCTTTCCATTTTTTCTCTCATTTTTCTGCAAAGACATTCATTTTTTTATATTACACAACAATTTAATTCTCATCTTTTGTTCATACTCTTTAATTAAATCATTAACGTAATCAATTTCTTTAATCTCACTTTTAATATTGTAGTTTTAGTTAAAAAAAAAATTCAGTTTTTAAATTAAAATACATTTTATAATTTTTTAATATGCAAATTATATAATGTATATTTTTAAAACTGAATTTTTTTTTCATATCCACCCTAATCTCTTTTCCAGCGGCATACCATGGACCCCATTCCATTTTTTCTGATTATTTTGAAAAAACTTTCGATTTTTTGTAATACATAACAATTTAAATCTCTTTAATTTATTCATACTCTTAAATTATTTCATTAACCTTATCATTTCCTTTAATTTCCCTTTTAAAAATGTTGTTTTAGTTGAAGAAGAAAATTCAGTTTTAAACGTATAATACATTATGTAAATTTTTAAATATATAAATTTTATAATGTATTTATAAAAACTGAATTATTTTTTCGTGTCTACCCAAATCTCTTTTCCTGATGGATACCATGTACCCCTTTCCATTTTTTTTTTGATTTTTTTGCAGAAACATTCCATTTGATGTATTACATTACAATTTAATTCTCATATTTTGTTCATACTCTTAAATTAATTCATTTATTTAATCAATTCCTTTAATCTCCCTTTTAATACAGTAGTTTTAGTTTAAAAAAAAAATTCAGTTTTGAAATTAAAATACATTATATAATTTTTAAATATATAAGTACTACAATGTATATTTTAAAAACTAAATTTGTTTTTCGTGTCCACCCGAATCTCTTTTTTTGCGGTATACCATGGACCCCTTTCCATTTTTTTCTGATTTTTTTGAAAAAACTTTCAATTTTTTGTAATACATAACAATTTAATTCTCATATTTTGTTCATACTCTTAAATTTACTCATTTACTTAATCAATTACTTTAATCTCCCTTTTAATAAAGTATTTTTAGTTGAAGAAGAAAATTCAGTTTTTAACGTATAATCCTTTATATAATTTTTAAATGTATAAGTAATATAATGTATATTTTCAAAACTGAATTTTTTTTTCGTGTCTACCCAAATCTCTTTTCATGCGGGATACCATTGACCCCTTTCCATTTTTTTTCTGATTTTTTTGCAAAAACTTTTAATTTTATGTATTACACATTAATTTAATTCTCAACTTTTGTTAAGAGGTGACAATGAGAATATTGGTTCGCTGCACAATGGTAATTTTTTTATGTGTCTTGAAATGATCGCAGAATTTGATCCTTTTTTGGCTAATCATTTGTAGAACTATGGTAATCCTGGTAAAGGTTATACTTCTTACTTGTCTCATTCAACATATGAACAATTTATCAAGTTAATGTCGACTAAGGTTCAAAATAAAATAGTTGCAGAAGTCATTAATGCGCAATATTTCTCCATTGTTATAGATTCAACTCCAAATATTGCACATTTTGATCAATTATCTTTTATATTTAGGTATGTAAACAACAAAGGTTTACCTGTACAAAGATTTTTATGTTTTTTAGAAAATGTTGGACATAAATCTCAGAGCATGGCTGATACTGTGTTTTCTATCTTAAAAAAATATAATATTGATATTGCATATTTGAGAGGTCAATCATACGATAATGCAAAGAATATGTCTGGTATTTACTCGGGTCTCCAGGCTAGAATTAAAGAAGTTTCCCCATTAGCTGACTTTGTACCATGTTCAGCACATTCCCTCAATTTAGTAGGGTCATGTGCAGCAAGTTGCTTTAAGGAAGCAAATATATTTTTTAATTTTATTCAAAGTATTTATACATTTTTTCCTCGTCTACTCATCGTTGGAACTTAAAGTAAAATTCACATTGAAAAATCTTTCCTAAACAAGATGATCCGCTCGGGAAGATGCATGTAAAGCTCTAAACCAAAATTGGGATAGTGTTAAACAAAGTCTATGCGACATATCAGAAAATATTAATGAAAAATCTATCACTCAAAATGAAGCTCGTGGTTTATTTAGATTAATGAACCGTTTTGAAGTTACATTTATGTCACTATTTTGGTGTGATTTACTTCAACGATTTAATGTGGTTAGTAAATATCTACAATCAGTCAATATATGTATGTACAGTGTGTGATCAATATGAAGCATTGATAAAGTATGTTGTAAATCTCCGTTCTGATGAAATGTTTCAACATTATGAAGTTCTAGCAATGAAAACATGTTCTGAAAATCGTTACGAAACGATTTACAAACGTAAGAAAAAAAAAGGACAAAACATCATGATGAAACAGCTAGTATTATTGAAAATGAAATCAATTTAACCGGTAGTTTGGAATTCAAAGTAAACACATATTTAGTGATTTGTGATTCTATAATAGAAGAATTAACAAATCGAAAGTTAGCTTACGATAATGTACAAAGTACAAAGTATAGTTTTTTTTAAGACTCACAAAGATAAAACTTTCAGAAGTTCGTGTTTCAGCTGAACATTTGTACTCAATGTATACAAAAGATTTGGATGTAACATTTATTAATAAATGTGTTCATTTTCAAAGTTATATTCAAAGTATGAAAAATTCTCCATCAACTATAATTGATATGAGTTCTATGTTGAAAATAGAAGGATTAGAAGACATTTACCCGTATGTGAGTATTGCTTTACACATGTTTTTATGTACTCCCTGATCAAATTGTACCGCTGAACGGTCATTTTCAACTTTACGCCAAATAAAAACATACTTAAGGTCAACAATTTCTAATGAGAGATTAAACTCACTTGCAGTATTAAATATTGAATCAGAATTAACAAAACAAATTAAATATGAAGATATTATAGATCATTTTGCTGATATTCAATCAAGAAAAAATTTGTAAAATAAACAATAAATATTATTATTCTACTATATTATATATTATTAATTGTTTATCATTCATTATTATTTGAATCATGGAAGATTCTAAGTAGATAGTACCTAAATTATAAATTAGTTACTTATGTTTTTAATGTATAGTTTACCTATCTACTATTTAAAATAGGTAAACTATACTATATCTACTATTTAAAATATAATATTGGAATGCATAGGTACCTAGTTAAAATTGCTAAAAATTAACTGCAAATTAAATTGTCAATGAGAAAGGGAAACATAAAAAATGAATTAATTGTATGCCTCCACCCTAAAAAAAAAAAAAAAAAAATTAGCCACCACTTCTATGGTATTAAAAAAAATTTGTTGGAAAGGGGCGCCATAAATATTGTGCCCAGGGGCGAAAAATCCCTTAATACGACCCTGGTTGTTATTGAAACCGTATTGCTGTAACGTTCTATAACGTAAAAAATTATTGATGGGTAGTAAAATAATAATAATATTAATAATGATAGCGGCAATTCAAGTTGGACCAATCAGAGCCACCCGTTTCTGAGTGTACATACATTTGCAAAATACGCTGGCCGGTTCTGGTGCCCCCGCGGATCCTCAATGACACCTCCCGCCCAGTCCAAACCGGTTTGTCGCCACATGGATGTGGTGGTAAAGTGGGGAGGTTGTGATTTAGTTGTTATCACCTTATCAATGTTTTATTCCACGTCCACATATGTGATAAGAGCGTAATCAACAGTGGGGGTGTTATCAATCTACCTGTTATCACCGTACTTATCGATGTTCGACAGTGTTTACCATAGATAATAAAGAATTTCTTTATTATCTATGTGTGATTCCAATTCCTTATTATTTCTTATAATAAATTGATAAGATAAAAGGTTAGTAATTTTTTCGTCTTGCCATTCGTCACCTTAACTCGTGGAAAAAAAAATCGAGAATTTTAGGCGTTCGTCTAGACAAATTATTTTTGAAAAGTGAAGGCGTACGAAACTGAACGAACCGCGTAATGTGAAACTATCTCTATAAGTGTGCATACACTTCTCAAACAATAGTCGTACCCATTCCTTTTTTTCATAAAATAATGTTCTATAATCTACAAGCATCTACAGTTACTATGTTCATATAGAAACTACATATGGTGACTATATCTTTAAAAACGTGGAAAAATCGAGAAACTTCA
This sequence comes from Sipha maydis, assembly GCA_034509805.1. Classification (NCBI taxonomy): domain Eukaryota; kingdom Metazoa; phylum Arthropoda; class Insecta; order Hemiptera; family Aphididae; genus Sipha; species Sipha maydis. The sequence continues at coordinate 207,698 of JASXSY010001106.1, forward strand.
TTATGCAACACAAATTGTTTCAATGGTCATAACAAATGGACGAAAGGGTGAGCATCCGTGATAATACAAAACCCTTAAGGAAATATGGCAGTATAAGTAACAATACAAATTTTGTTCGCAATGAAAACTATATCAAACATGTTGTCACAGAGACTGACACATTGCAAGGGCTTGCACTTAAATACAGTGTGACGGTAAATATATTTGTTTTTTACATTTAATTGTAGTTTTTGCTTTTATATTTTTATGTTATAATTTTCATATTTATATGTTACTTAATTGTTTTTTTAGACTGAGCAAATACGAAATGCTAACCGATTGTTTACTAATGATAGTTTGTTTCTAAGAGAACATCTATATATACCAACTTGCGATACAAATTCTTCAGGAACAGGCAACTTCCAAAATGTTAAACGATTACAACCATCAAATATTTCACCAATTGAAGAGCATAATATTGATGACTGTAATAATTTCCTAAATAAAATAGATAATAAAATTGCTAGTACAAGAGCTCAAGTTATAGATAGTCAAGACAGAAGTGTGTAAGTTATTATACATGATTATTAAGTGTAATAGAAATTATAATTTTATATTGATAAATTTATAAATAATTTTACTGTGGCTCATTAATAATAACTTCATTTAATTAGTTAGTCTATTATTATGTATAAAATTATAATTTAGTAAATTATTTATTGAATTTTATTTAACAAGTTAGACTGGGATTATATTATTATATTTTTTCATGGGTTCTCTAAAATGTTGCTTTCAAATACGATATTTGTTTCATATATTAAAGAATTAAAAAAATGTTACCATTATGGACATTTTTTAATCTTTTACTAGTTTTACTTTGGTGAAAAACCAAAACTTATTCCTTTTATATAATATATGTATATATATATGTTTTAAATTTAATTAGCATTAACACTCTAACCACCAAGCCGAATTCTACGATTTATCTGTGTGCGTCATGTCAGTCAAATTAGACTTACAATAATTTATCTCATGGCGCCGGGGCGAAAACATGCGTACCACTCAAACAGGCTTATATGCGATCAAATTAGTATCCGTTTAGATAACACGTTTTGGATCAATGTAGCTATATTAGGGGATGCATATGAATCGAACTGATAAAAAAGAGCGTCAGTCATATGTGACTGACAAGGCCCTGAACATGCAATGATTATATTTTGTCAACAAAAGTTGTTATCAAATATCATATACTATTATACAATTATTAAATTATTTACTCAAAACATACTCTAACTGAAGGTAACTGGTTAATATTATTATGAGAAACAAATTCTGCAATACATTAATTATTATACATTTTAACATGATGGTTTTAAAACTGTATAATTTTCATTATTTTTTTAGACTTGACTTTATAGTTAGTACTATGTATTAATACTATTTTTGAAATCATTAATTTTTTACACTATAGTTAGTTCTATATATTAATACTATTACTATAGCAACTGTTAATATTTACTTCTCAGTAAGAACTAAAAATATTTAATTACTATTTGTTTTGTTTGAATATTCTAACATGAACATTTTTAATTATGAGCTTGTGAAATTTTAAATTTTATATATCATACAATTTTTTTAAACTATTTCAGTAAGGCTAACTGTATTACATTTATTATAATTTGATAAATATATGTTATGAAAAATAAAATGATAAATCTTTGCCGGTTGGCTCAAATATCTATATTTCAAATCATTTTTTGTAAGAGAAATATTGTTTTAACGAAAAAATAGCTTAAGAATAAGTTTCTTAAAATTTAATTTTATATATATTACAATTTTAATAACTTTTTTTTTTCAAATTTTTTTATTATGCATAATAATTTATATACATATTGATAATGAATATATTACAAATTAACATGTACTCAAGAATATTTTTGAGCAGAAAAAGTATTAAAAATGAATAATTATCAATGAAAAAAATTGAAATTAAAAAAATAAGATTGTCAGTCATAAATGACACACGTGGCCACAATGTTAATTTCCATGTCAGTCACATATGACTGACAAAGCCCAAAGATACGAACCAGGAAAATATTCGAGAATCCAAATAGAGAACTAAGAGTCAGTCATATTTGACTGACATGGCAGTGAGAGTGTTAAATAAAAACAATTTCAATATTTTTATAATTGTATCTTATGAAATTTTAATTTATTGGTCTTATGCTTACCTTTTGTAACAGTATTTAATATTTTAACTTCAAAGGTCATCCAAAGAGAAAAAAAAAGTACATTTGATAGGTTCAATATTACAATTTTTTAGGGAGACTCAGTTAACAGTTCTAGATATAAGATTTAAAATATGTTTTTTTTTCACCTAAATATTTAGTTTATGTATATTGTTTTTTAATTTATAATTATGTAATCATTTAGTAATCAATTTCTGAAAGTATCTTTATTATATAAATACATATAATTGATAACAATTTGTAGTCCGACAAATTTTTTTCGATTTATATGTATGTTATACATTTTATTGACTCAATTTTTATTTTATGTTGTTCTAAATTGCATCGGCTACCAGGCCATTAGTTATTTGTTAACATTTTATTTACATATATTTAACAATTAAGTTTACATTAAGTTTGATTAGAAGTCGAGTTGAAGGGGTTCCCCCTACTGTTGAGGTATGTCATGTTTTCGTATTTTGAACTTGTGACATTCGGCTAAGACTTTTCTTTAAATTATGAAGTAATTAATAAATTCAACGGACAAAGTATTTTCTAAAATAATCTTATAATAGTCTAAAAAAATCTTTTTATCAGGGCTTCAAACCGGTTAAAACCGTTTTTTTTTATTAACCAGTTTTATTGGAAAATATGTATGAACGAAAACAAAAATGGAACCATTATTACTTATTTTATAGAACAAAAACGAAATAGTTAACCAGAAAAATAGTTTTTGTTCTCGAACGGAAATAAATACATTTTTAATTACTAAGAATAATTAATATTTAATTTTAGTTCTTGCACATTTTATTATGTTGGTTAGCTTGTTTTTGACAAACATTTTTTGATAAAATTTATTTTGTAGTATATTATAAAATGGTACCTAATTATAATGTATATTATTATTTATTATGTAATATTCAATATCTTAATAAAAACTTAAAAATATGTATCAAATTATTTATAGTACAATAATATTTTATAATTAAAACAATGAATGTCTAAGGCAGTAGTTCTCAACCTTTTTTGATTCATGTCACCTTTAGCCACTAGAATCAAACACTGTGTCACCCTAACATCAAAATAATAAACAATCTTAGCTGTATATTTTAAAATTATTCTTTTATTAAAAAAAAAATACAGTACACAAAAACGTTGACACTTTATATTTAAACAGATAAACTTTAAAATAGCCAATAAAAAAATAACTTTGAGGTATGTTATGTACATGACAGTGGCGGTATAGGTATATAATATATTTAAATATAGAAATAAAAAGATTGTTTTCAAAAAAATTAATATTTTTAAATTTTTTTTCTTTTCTTGTTAAAATTCTGCGTCACCCCTAAACTAGGTCCATGTCACCCTAAGGTGACATGTCCCCCCGGTTGAGAACTACTGGTCTAAGGTATAAAATTGTTATAAAAAAAATATATTTTTTTTAAAAAGAACAAAATTAACCGGTTTTATTACATTGAAAACTGGTTTTAAAAAATTATAAAATAAGATCAATATTAATCAGTTTTCAAAACCGTATAAAATAGAAGTTGAACTAAAACCATTAACCACAAAAAATCATTATGGTTTAAAGCCCTGCTTTTTAAATTATATAAATTATATATTTTAATATTGAAACGTAAAGGGATATATAGTACCACCATTTTTTATTGTAAATGTTTATACTTAATCTCATTAATTAATATTAATCTTTTTATTTTTGAAATGAGAATTGTAACATGTATGTATATATATATAATTAATATATTATCTGATTATTTTGTTTGTTTAATAGGTACTGCCCAGAAGAACAGGTTTTATTTACACGCCAACGACTATCAAATCGTAGAATACAGGGTTCTTCACTAAGTACAGATGATATACCAATAATTGTAACCCAGAACAAAAAGTTGATGAATTCACGACAACGACTTGGAGAAGAAGAAGAAGAAATGTTTTCTCTGTGATAATTAATATTAAGTATTATGTAACTTGCCAATATATGTTTTATTTTATAGCAATTATTTTAATGTTATTTTACCCTAGATATTGATTTATTGGTTTGACTTATGTAACTATTACGAAATTGTGTACTTAACACTATTTGTTTCTAAAAGTTATCACAATCAACTTTCAATCTTAGTAAGGTTGTGGACTTGTAGTTATGTTAATCATTATGTTTTAAATACATTTATTTTTGTCTCTCTAAATGTAACAAATACTATTATTTGGTTTTATTTTATTGTTATTATGTCAAATAATATTTTTGTTCAATAAATATTTAAAAGTTCTCTGTTAATTTTTTGATATAAAATATACATTGTGGAGCATTATGATTGTATTTGGGTTTTCAACAACAACATATAGAATTTTAACAGTGGCGTCGGATAAGGGGGCAGAGGGATCAATTGATCCCTCAGATGTAATCCAAGGGAGCCAAACATATACTTTTTGCCCCCCTACCACATTAAAATTAAAAGGTATTCAATTGTAAATTATGTTTAATTTATATGCTTACGTATTTAAAATTGGTTTCATTTTTATGAATGTACTTATTATTATTTATTACATATTGTTATATTTGATTATAACTTCAGGTATATACTATACAGTAAATTTATTTCTTTTATATTAAATTTATTATATTAATTTATACATTGTTACTTTTAAATATGACTTTAAGTATAAAATAAATATGGTTTTTATTTTGTTTCAATATATAAATATAATGTATTTATATTTATATTACACTATAATTTATATAATATACTATCTATATCAACATTAAAAAAATAACATATTAAAAAAGGTTTTCTGTCATCTATCACAAATAAATATATAACAGTTGTTAGATTTTTTATGTTTTGCCCCTCCCCCTCATGAAAAATAAATCCTGTGCCACTGAATTTTAACATTATTTGATATATTAAATTTGATTATAATTATTTTATAAAAAAAAAAAAAAAACATTGGAACAAAATAAGTATTTATAAAATTTAAATTTAATTAAATTAGTTCCTTAAAATATGCATTAATATGAAACAGAAGCCGAAAAAAAATTCTCATAAAAAGAAAATTTATTTTTATTTTAAATATAAATACAGTAGACGCCGCTTATAAGACTCACGGATATAAGGTTCAGCCGCTTATTAGACTCAAAGTCGTCTGGAACGGTCCGGACGTATCCAAATATGTTAAAAAGGAATCGGTTATAAGACTCAAATTTTGTAAAATAAATGGTAGAAAATACATTTTTTTCATTATAATTTAGAAATAAATTGGTATTGAAAAATTATATATTTCTAGCTTCTGTTGATACCTTATTTAATTTCATCACAGATAAAAGCTTACATTTATCATATCGATTATCGTTATGCAGTTAACAGACGTGTTAAGAAAAGCTGTCCATCACCGTGGTATTAATTTCAATGTACAATATGTGTACGAGCAGTATATTTCCGGAATATTGAAACAAAATAAAAAACAAACTAAAATTAAAAATTTCTTTCAAAAATAATAAATATGTACATACATGCACACATAAAATGTACTAATTATACCTGAAAAAGCAAAATATGTGTGCAATAAAATAAAATTAATAAATACTTAATTAAAATTTGTTTTCCACTTCGCCTATAAGATCATTCGGTTATAAGGCTCACTTTATGCTGGTCCCAAAGTGAGTGTTATAAGCGGCTACTGTAAATAGTTTATTTTTTCACCTTTTTTTTTTATTTCGCATGTATAATTGATTCTTTTTATAGAGGTAGGCGAAAACTATCAATATTTTTGTTAAATACATCGATATTGTCAAACAGCCAGGACTTGATTCCTTGTCGTCGAACCATCCAACCGCTTGTCTGAGTTACGATATATTCGTAAACGCCAACACCCGTTAGTACGTCCATTACCCAGCCCCAAGAACGGCCTAGGTTCCCGGTGGCCTGACCGCTCAACGACTGAATTTCATTATTTTTAATTTCTTTATTCTATTATATAGGTATATTATTGTTAATATTTGTAAACTATACCACAGAATAGACTAAATTAGTCTATTCTGTGACTTTACTACAGTAGAAAAATTCCGATTCGAACACCCGTAGCCCTTAAATTGTAAATATTTAATAATTAATTACAAATATGAAATAAGTAATAACTAGAATTGCCCATTTAACATGGATATTTTATTTTGGTATGCATAAACGCATTAAGGTCTGTTTACACATAATCGTTCCGTGTCCGTTCAGTATCAGTGCTTTGGATTTACACAGTACCGTTCCGTGTCCGTTGTTCGTGCCTGTTCAGTGTCGTTAGAATACAGATTAGAACCTACCGACCTACCTGTTAGAACCTACCGACGAATATGTCCGTATCAGTAAAATTCCCCAAAATATTGTCTCCGACAAATCTAAAATTACGGACACGGACGGAGTGCAAAAGCGCGGCTCCCCCCGCCACTCAAAAGTCTAGAAAATACCGGCTGATCACGGGTGCACGCACGTCTCGTTGCCATCAACAATGCGCGAACAATTTATTAGATGTGGATTTAACACCCGAGATTTTGTAATTTAATGCTTAATAGAATAAGTAGGTATCTACTTATGACTCAAATGAGATTCATAAACGAGACTTTGGCCTAAGAAAATAAATAGTATTACTTAAACTAAGGATAGTCGAGACCTACTTTAAGCATTGCTTTTAGTTCCTATCACAAATTTTAGATTCTGAACGGAGTGAAGAATGTATTGATTTTACAATGATGTGTGTTTTTTTTTTTTTTTTTTTTTGTGTCTGTCGACACGTTTTGGGGCAGTAAAAATGCTTCAAATGCCTTATGTAGCAACTTTTCTGAAAGGAAAGTGAATCTATTTGGTACTTTGGGGGGTCAAAAGTAAAAAATTTCCAATATTTTTTAAATGCGACGGGAAAAACCATAAAAAAATTTGGGAAAAACGGGAGTTTTTACGCAAAACCAGTTTTCGACATAATCAAATTTTTTATTTTGCTATAACTCAAAAACTAATCAATGTAAATACTTGAAATTTTCACCAAATGTTTAGATTAGCGTTTTCTATACACCATTAAATTTTCAAAGTATTTTGACTTTTATTGAGCTATTTATAGACAATTGAAATTTTCAAATTTTTTTAAGTATTTTTTTTTTTAAATAACGATAAAATTTTTTTGGCTGCCCAGAAAATCTTGAAAATTTAATACAAGGTTTCTTATAAGTTGTTCCTTAACTGATAAAAAAAAATCTAAAATCGTAAGTCACAATTTTTTTTTATAAGTGCTCAAAGTTCCAATTTATACGAAATATGTAAAAATCACGATAATTTGCAAGTTATTTTGTAGATAAAAATTCATAAAATTTTTTCTGTTCATACTTAAGGTTCAAAATTTTAACACTAGGTTATCTATAAGCTACTCTTCAAAAATCTTTAAAAAAATTTCTACCGGAATTAGAGGAAAAAATGTTATGACTGTTTGAAATTTAAATATTTACGAAATTGCATAAAATAGCGATTTATTCTCAAACGATTTTAAATATTTTATATAATTCAAAAAGTATAAGTCGCAGATTTTTGAAATTTCTACCAGCTGTTACGATTGGTATTTCCTTTATGTCATATTTTTTTCAAAATATTATATTGATTTTTAAGTCACTTATAGGCATTTAAAATATTCGATTTTTTTACATTTTTTTTTTATAATCGGTGATAAAAAAAATTTGGCTCGTACAAAATACTCGAAAATTTAATAGAAGATTCCACAGAAGTAGTTCTTAAAGTCATTCAAAAATTATTAAAATCCATAGGCACAATTTTTTTTATAAGCGTTTGAACAGCGAATATTGACATAAAATTACAAGTAAAATATAATATAATGTAGAATGTTCTAGACTGACAAAGATATTGGTTTTTTTTAAAATGCTCTAACTCAAAAATGAAAAACCGCAACAACTTGAAATTTTCACCAAATCTTTATATTGACGTTCTCTATACATGGTTAAGATTTCAAAGTATTTTGACATATTTTGACTTATTTATAGACAATTTAAATTTTCGATTTTTGTAAAATTTTTGTTTTTAAACATCTATAAAATTTAATTGGTTGAGCGAAAACTCTTGAAAATTTTATACTAGGTTTATAATAAGTTAAACTTATCGTAACTAAAAAATATCGGTGATCGGTTAACTCAATTTTTTTTTATAAGCCCTTAATGCTCAAATTTGTATAGAATGTGTAAAAATCACGATAATTTGCAAGTTATTTTGTAGATAAAAATACATAAAATTTTTTCTGTTCATACTTAAGGTTCAAAATTTTAATACTAGGTTATCTATAAGCTACTCTTCAAAAATCTTTAAAAAAATTTCTACCGAACTTAGAGGAAAAAATTTTATGACTGTTTGAAATTTAAATATTTACGAAATTGCATAAAATAGCGATTTATTCTCAAACGATTTTAAATATTTGTTATAATTCAAAAAGTATAAGTCGCAGATTTTTGAAATTTCTACCAGCTGTTAAGATTGGTATTTCTTTTATGCAATATTTTTTTCAAAATATTATATTGATTTTTAAGCCACTTATAGTCATTTAAAATATTCGATTTTTTTACATTTTATTTTTATAATCGGTGATAAAAAAAATTTGGCTACTATAAAATACTTGAAAATTTAATCGAAGATTCCACAGAAGTAGTTCTTAATGTCATTCAAAAATTATTAAAATCCATAGGCACAATTTTTTTTATAAGCGTTTGAACATCGAATATTGACATAAAATTACATGTAAAATATAATATAATGTAGAATGTTCTAGACTGACAAACTATATCGCTGTATGCAACTGCCAACCCATATTAATTGAAAAATATATTTTTCGTTTCAAAATAAAATATACTTTTTACAATGTTTATAAATAACAATGTATTATATCCTAGACAAACATATGAACTCCGTTCAGAATCGTTATTCGTATACAATGATATCTATTATTGCATTCAAATTTAACAAATCCATTATAATAATGACCTATCCTATAAGCGAGGTGCACTCCACCCCTAACTGTACAGCAGAGCGAGGCCCATCCGGTTCTTTTTTTTTTTTTAAATTACCAAAATTAATTAACTTAAGCAATACTTATTTTTAAGCATCGACTATGAATATGGCCCTTTCCTTACTGTTAAATTGTATAGTAATGGTAAATAGTGATAGAGTTACTAATTATTCATAATATTGAAAAGTTTACATGTTTATATTGTTATTTTTTTATTTTTCTCCGTAAGAAATAGATAATAATAAATAATACAAGTATACGTTATAGGTTTACAACTATAACACAAGGTTGTTATTGCTATATTATATTGGAACATACTATTTGTTGGGACAATAAATAATGTTGATTGGTTACTATTTTACTATATTGATTTTTAATATGATATTAAACTAATATAATACAATTTTCAAAATAATTTAATTATTATAGTTGCTTTTTTTTAATTTTAGTCAGCAAGATACAGTAACTGGTGTATGCATGGTGTACCCAGGCCATGAAGAGATTATTATATTTCTATTATGGAAAAACTTCTTCTGAAAAAACTATTTCCACTAACAGTCCCACATGGCGGTTTAGGAGTAATGAACAAAATGGGCATCTAGCTTCAACATCTAGATTCACTCTTGAAAAAATGTCATTAAGTTATACTATATATGCGGAAAATGTATTTACAATTCCATTACATACTCCATAACAATCCATTTCAGCTATTTTTGACACTTGATTTACAAAAACTTACTATTTTATAATACTAAATTACAAATTACAGAATCTAAAAAATATATATTATCAAAGCTCGGGACTTATAGCATTTGCTTATTTTTATTGTTTGACATAAACTATAGCAGAGAGTTATGGATATGTATGTCATGTTAAAACACGTTCATTTATGGAATTTGAAAAAGCTTTTTTTGCTTTTTTCGACGATTTTTTAAAAAAATGCTTATTTCCTGTTTTTCTGATTATTTTTGCTTTTTTTTGCATATTTCTGTTGAATTATAAACAATGACGAAGCCATTGACCTTTCCCAGATTTTTTAACTATTTATAAATAGTTATAAATAGTTTTTCAAAAATTGTAATATATTGTTGTATATTATTCAAAAAATTTATAATTCTTAATAAATAAATAAATCTTAAAACCGACTTTAATTGTGCATGTAAACGTAGTAAATGTTACGAACTTACAACCGGATTAAAATGTTAATTGTTAAATGTTAAATTATCCAACCAATTTCTGCCCACTGACCTCGTTTTGAGACTTGTTTTCGATTACCCACTAACCTATCTACGTTTTGGTTTTTAAATCGAGCTTTCCCCGATTTTCTAACTATGTTTAAATAATATTCAAAAACATCGGTATCGGGTTACAAAATCTCACCCGAACCATTTATTCTATTGCTGGAGTTGGACATTTTCGCGAGCCCACTGACCTCGTTTTGAGACTTGTTTTCGATTTACCACTAAATTATCTACGTTTTAGTTTTTAAATCGAGCTTTCCCCGATTTTCTAACTATATTTAAATAATATTCAAAGTCGTCGGTATTGGACTATAAGATATATAAAATAAACCATGTTCCTTATTTTTGGGGCTACGATACGCAACTCAACATACAATTTGATGATCGGCAATAATTTAACAATTTTAGAAACCACTGGGCTTTCTTATCAATTATTGCTAGCGGAAAATACGCTTATAAATAGTGTATACTTTATCTCAATATGGCTAATATAAATTTAAGTTATCTGTGGATTTACAGCTGCTAATATTCATGATTATAGTTTTTCACAGGTTTCAGGCTTGAAATTTATTAACGAAAATAAATAATTGGGTTAATATTTGATTAGTTTTTATGCATATTTTTTTAAATTGATAATAAGTAAATATTAAAAGTTAATTTTTTAATTTTAAATTTTTGGTTTTACAATCTATACAAGTTGTTAAGTATATGATAATTAAATTTATTGTGACATGGAGATTAAGATGAAGTCGATTAATAACTCTCAGTTAAAGTTAATTTTAATATCTTTTTACCATTTTAATTTTTTATAAATATTTTATTCTTACCAGACTTTTGTACTGATTTGAATTTGATTTCGCTTTAGGTTCAATTACTAAAAAAATACTTTCATTGTTTGAAAATGATCCATGTTCATTCTATCTACAAATCCATTGTAGACTTATATATTTAATATATATATATATATATTAATGTAAGTATTTTTATATTCAATAGTTCAATAACGTTTTTAAGTTTTTTTATTAGACTTATTACATTATACTATAATAATTTATGTTATACATGAAGATTTGAGTCTTAGTATTATATGACTCAATAAAACTAAATGTTTATTTTAATTTAAGTATGGGTATATAAATACATATATAAGTAAATAAGTATCAATAAATACAGGTATTTAATTTCATATATTTTACTTTTCTATAAACCTATATCTTTAATTCTTATAAATACTGATATTTATGGCTACATATTCTTATTTTTAATCATAATTTTATCAACTTCTTAATAGGAAAAATTATAGAGATAAAAAATAGTTTCGTTCATTAAATTGTACCTACCTATTGATTATTTGTTTGAATAAAGTACAAATTATAACATATGAAAATATTTATTGAAATTATAGGTAGTTGTCAAATAATGAATTATCTTTAATTTTTGATGTATGTTATACTTTTTTAAATCTGAAAATAATATTATGTTTATCATTTAAACAACATTACATTGTAGTTAAGATAAAAAAACAATTATAAATTTAAAATTTTCAGTCAATTTTTCATATGAATTTTTTTAATCTTTTAAAATTCAAAATAGAATTATTTTTACTTCGTTTATGACTTTTTAACTTATGTGTAATTATGTAGAATTATAAAAATATCATTTGTTGATTTATCATTGGATAATTAGTATCTACAAATGGAACTTAATAATTTGAAAAATGATATACTATTAATTTTTTATCTTGATTTACAGTAATTGATGTCTGTATCAAAATACTTTGCACAAGAACCTCAACAAAACAAAGTCAAAACTGATTTGGTTGATGAATTTTTACGCCTTGAAAATGATCTTATATCTCAATTAAGCAGTTTGAATTATGGGCCAGATGTTGATTATATTTATAATCCAATACAGTATGCTTCTAACCTTCACAAAGCATTTTTAAAAAAGTTTTTAGTAACACATAAGAAAGTATTATTCTTAGGGATCAATCCAGGACCCTGGGGAATGTGTCAAACCGGGGTGAGTAAATATTTATCATTTGATTCCTACTTTGTTTAAGAAATTAATTAACAATACTTTGTAATAATTTTTTAGATACCATTTGGCGAAGTAAATATTGTGAGAAGTTATTTAAAAGTGGATGGAGAAGTCTTACCTCCAGATAATTTTCATCCACAAAGACCTGTTAATGGTCTAAACTGTACTAGAAGTGAAGTTAGTGGTAAAAGATTATGGAATCTTTTTATTACGCTCAGTAAAGGCGATCCTTACATATTTTTTAAATATTGCTTTATTCATAACTATTTTCCCTTAGCATTAATGAATAAAAATGCTAAAAATATCACGCCAAGTGATTTAAAGGTAATGTGAAACCTACTTTAAATAATTATTATTTTTCAATATTAAATTTATAATTATTTTTAATAATGTATTAATCTATTAGAGTGAATATCAAAAAAAGTTACAAGAAATCTGTGATAAATCATTAAATGATATAATTACCTTAATTGGAGTTGATATAATTGTAGCTATTGGAAATTATGCTGAAAAAAGGTGTAACGAAGTAATTAAAAAATTTAAGTTAAACAAAATAAAGGTAAAAATATAATATATTTTATACTAGCTAAGGATTATTAAAACTAACGAAATAATTATTAATTTAGCTTATAAAAATTCCTCATCCAAGTCCTCGTAGTGTGGGTACTACTGAAAAATGGGAAAATGAGACTTTAAGTCAACTAAAATTGTTTGATATTGTTAAGCTATTAAAATAAAAATGAATTGGAGCACATATATGAATAAATCATTAAATCTAGCCAAAGAAGCTTTAAAATCAGGAGAAGTTCCTGTTGGCTGTATATTTGTTGATAATGATGGTAATATTTTAGCGTCTGGTCGTAACACAGTTAATGAAACAAAAAATGCGACTAGGCATGCTGAAATAAATTGTGTTGATATTATTATTGAAGCTGGTTTATTAGAAAAAATGTCAACTATTACTGTCATTGTTACAGTAGAACCTTGTATAATGTGTGCAGCAATGTTGACAAATATTGGATGTACTAAAATTATTTATGGTTGTGCTAATGACCGTTTTGGTGGTTGTGGTACGGTACTTATGGTGCCTGGATTAGAAAAATTGAAAGTTCAAGGTGATTTTTATGGAAATCAATCAATGGATTTACTGAAACAATTTTATAAAGGTCAAAACCCTAATGCTCCTGAGAATAAAGTTAAAAGAAAAGCAATAAAACAATAAAAGAAAAAATTAATTTGCTTTTATGTTCATATATTTACTATAAAGTAAGTAATTTTTAGACATTTCAAATCTATGTAATATTTGTTCTAAGATGTATAATTTCAAAATTAAAGAGTTTCAATGAAATATCTTTGTTGGATGTATACTTTACAGTTTTTGTTTTGTTTAACATAATAAATCCATTTTCATTAAAAGAACCATTTATTTGAGTAGTATTTAGCCAAACAAATAAAGCTATTCCTGTTGATTCCATTTTGATATTAATTTCTTTTTTATCTTCTTGCCAAATTTTAGAAACCTAAATAAGGGCAAAAAATATTATTTTATTAAAAAAAAGTGTATTTTTATATAAATAAATTTATATTATATAATATGAAAACAATTTTTTCAACACTTTTTGGAAGTTATTCTACCATGTAACCATTATTAGGATGGCAATATTGAACGTTTTCTCCTTGTTTACTTTCCTAAATTCATTAGCTTAGATTTTTATTGATTTATTGGATAGTATATATATATATAATTTAATTAGTTAAGAGATTTATTAATAACTGGGTTTTATTTTTTTTGATTCATAATTTCATAAAATTTCATAATACTAATCATTTGTAATTAATTGTATAATTTATAATATTAAATTCTTTATCTGGAAGTTATAAACATACATTTCACGCTATAAGTGAATAGTAAGATTTTGATAAATATTCACAATAATCCAAAATACTAACCGATATACTAGGTGACTTATAACCAATAATCTTTTTAAGAGATGAGGGGAACAAGTAGTTTGATGGAGAGGCCTCAGTCATATTAAAGTTATTAAAATACAACTTTGTGTGCAAAAAACAAGATTGAATTTGTTGGGTTATATTTAATCCACATTTATCTGTCATTGATTTTAACCAGCTAAAATAATTTTTATTCATAATTAACTGAGCTCCATTTTTTTTCTAAAAAATAAAAAAAAAAATTAATTAGAAACAAGATTAAAAATATTTATAATTAATAAGCACGCACTAACCAATAATATAGTGTCTGATATAAATGTAGCAAGTGGTATATTACTTTCCCAGCTATATATCTCTACTTTCAAAATTACTTCTGAATCAACCAACATATCAGAAACAAGATAAATGGTCAAATTATTTGAAATCTCTAATTCTGGAACTACAATAATTGGTGAAAAAAAATCAGCTGCACTATAGTGTAACATTTTCCATCGTCGATCATAATCTTAGGACAAAAATTTCATATTAAATTAGTATATCATAAAGTTGTTTAAATTAATAACTTATTATTAGTGTCTAATTTGATATGTTATTTATAATGTTATTATATATATATATATATATATATTTTTTAAATTCATTTTTACCAATTGATGACCAAGTTGGTGCTTGCCAAACATCATTTAGCTGCCAATATAAAGCACCCATTGTTAAACCTCTGCCATCTTTTAATAAAGTATTTCTATGTTTTCGATACCACTCAGTTTGTATTCTCATAGCTCTAGCTTGAACAATCTATAAAATATTAATATTGATTAAAAACTAATTGTTGGATTAAATACAACTATATTAAATTTTAATAAAAAGTACTAACTTGACTTAAGTATACATAATCACTAACGGATGGTTTTAATGGAACAGGTAAATTTAATTCTATTTGATATAACATAAATCCATAGCCTAAAGGTAAATGCTGTCTATGAATTAATGCAGGTGAGGGAAAATTAACTAAATCATTTTCATCTAGAGCATTTTGTAATGTTTGATAAGCAGGAAGAGACTGTAATCCATATTCTGATGCAAATCTAGTCCATGGAAAAAAAATTGAACTCCAACTGTTTACTTCATAGTTATAATAGTGGACTAAAAGTGCAATAAATTTAATTATTATCTTAATATTTGATTAAAATTATTTATTTGTTACCTACCATCTCCATATAAGCCACTATATGGATTTTCTGCTATATAGTTTTCTTCTTCAGACTTTAATCCATTTGTTGGACTTGACACTAAATAATGTCTTGATTTATCCTCCTCTGATACTATATTTTTTATTGTGTTGATATATAGTGTAATATAGTCAGAAGCAAAGAAAGAAAAATTGTTTCTTGTTCCGTACCAATTACCTCTCAATGCCGCTTCGTTTTCATTATTACCTGCCCACAATACTATACTAGGATGATGTTGTAATCTTCTGATTTGTTGTTTTATTTCTATTCTTACTGTTTCTAAAAACTGCTCATTTGCTGGGTACATATTACAAGCAAACATCATATCTTGCCATATCATAATACCTAATTTGTCACAAATCTAGGGAAATAACTTAAGATTAATGGAACTTCTTTATTGATATAGTACCTATATACAATATTTTACTCTATAAAACTCATCAGATTCATACACTCCACCACCCCATACACGAATAGTATTCATATGAACTTTTTTTGCTGATGTTAATAAGTAATTAATAACATCTTTATTATTCATTTTCTCTGGAAATATATTGGCTGGAATATAATTAGAACCTTTAGAAAATATTGCTACACCATTGATTTTAAAATAAAAAGATAACCCTGAAACAATATTGATAACATTCAAATGGTATTCAAAATAAACAATTCAATTATATAATATACCCATTTTTGGATATTTTTCATCTATTGGTTCTTGAATAAGTTCTGCTGTTCTAAATCCTACAGAAATATTTTTTGATTGAATGTTATTTATAGTATTAAATTCTATACTTAAATTATATAATGGCTGTTTTCCGTATCCATTTGGCCACCAAGTATTTACATCAGCCTAAAATGTCAATTGTATAATTAATAAATTACAATAGGTACCTATACAAAGTCGACGTATCTAATACAATATCTGTTTAAATTTGTATAGAATTATACAAAATACAAATCAAACTATTTTTACGTAATTTGTTTATTTCAAGTCTTCACAGACTACAGAAATATATTTTTGCCGTTTTTCTAAAACTAATTTAACTAGGTATATGATATACTCGTATAAGTTATATTTTTAAAATTGTTAATACACTTAAGAAAAATGATGAGTAATCATTTTTGAAATGTTTTTAATTAAAACTCGTAGTATATATTATTATAAAATTAATGATTTGATTAGGGATTTAAGTCATAGATATTAACTCATTATAAGGTAGAAAAATAACAATAAAATTATTTATATTATATTTGAACAGAAGAAGTCTATAAGATAGAAGTATATCTATTAATTCACGAGATTTGATGTAAATGTTAGTTAAAATGTATTTATTATGGATACTGTTATAACTTAAATGTAAGTTTAAGACAAAAATATCACATTTTAACCATAAATATTAATGTGTTATTAAAATAATCAATAATAAAATGAGAAAAAATAAATTAAAAACTAGTAATTGGGTAATACTTCTAAATTAGTATATAAATAAAAAAAATGGTTTATATATAGAAATAAATAAATAAACCGATCGTACTTTACATATATAATTATACTCCAGGCTAAGTATTTATTTATTTATATTTATAAATTATTTTTTTTTAATGTATTAAAATAATCAATTAAAAATATTATTAAATTGTTGTTACCGAAGGCACGTATAATTCAATCGCCACGCGTGTTTCATTTTGAACGCATATGCCATTACAACAATTTTGTTCATTGCTTAAAATACTTTTTTCAGTATTTAAAATTAGTTTAAATTTAGCATCAGTAATACTTCCAAAGCATTTGACATATATATCTGTTTTTAATAACCAGTGTGATGCATTTACTCTAATTGTATGGGTTGTAATACTTTCTAATAAATTATTTTGAAACATTACCAAACGTACGTTCTTCCTAAAGCACAAACATCCATTAATATTCTGTTATAATTTTTATCCATTTTTTATTCCTATTTGTATACCATATTCCAATAGAAGGAAATGCAGGTCCCCAATCCCACCCGAATGAACTTTGCATTTTTCTTACATAGTTGACATGACATTCGCCATTATATTCTTTTGGAACACAAAATGGTGGTATTTTATTTGATGAATTATTGAAAAAAATGTTCACCATACGTAAAGGTGATTTTATAATGACTTCTAGTAGATTTTTTTCTTTCTAATATTATAAAATAAAATAAAAAATACACATGTCAGAATAAAATACAAACACTTACAACACTTATAGGTAAATATTACGAACCTCAAGATACTCCTCAACTGAAAAGGTGTACGTTACAAACATATTATTTGTGGATCCAATTAATTTGTTGTTCAAATATATTTCACTAATTGAATCTATTCCATCGAAAATAATAAATTTCTTATTGAATAATTCCAAATTTGAATTAACTAAAAATATTTAAAATTAAATATTTATAATATTATTAAGTAAATGGGATCGAGCAGAATAAGGCAGTTGTCTGTCAGTCATTGGTTTGAACCCATCATCGGTGATTTCAATTCCTTGATGGGACGTCTGCAAGAGGAGAAACCACCAACGCCTTCTCGCCCAACGTGTATCACACAAACAAAAACCTAAAAAGAAACTTACTACTGTTTCACCATGATAGAAACTTCCAACATACAGTAGCCCTAACTTGTCGCAGATCAATTTAAAAAAATGTATAATACAATCAAATTGTGATAAATCAAATGTATCCTTTCTATTTTTTAAATAATAGTTAGTCAATGCATATTCGGGTTTACTACTTTATTATTAATGATATTATAAAATAATTATGAGTTAAATATATAGTTTAACTAATTATTAAAGAATATATTTAATATGTGCATATTATTTTTGACGGTATATAAATTGAAACGCTAGAAGAGTAGGCCATACATCAGTAACGCGGGTGGCAGTCTATAAATATTGTACTTCATACTACACAAGGTATTTTAAAAAACCTTCAGTATTATGGTCTTTGTGATTCGTGGTTAACTTTTTTTTTCATTAATTTTGAATACTATGAACTAACTATTATTAGAGACATTTTTTTAACAACAGCAGAGTACAACATCAGCACAAATCAAAATCGTACATATTGACATTTTTTAATTTAAATAACAATGTATAATTCTTCAATATGCACACATAAACTCAAACTATAATCCATTGGTATGTAAATAGTATTATGTAATACAGTCCAAACAAGGATGTATTAGAAAAAGTAGGTATTGTTTTATTATGAAATGACTGAGAATAGGAGTGTTTAACCTTTAAAATATAATCGTAATGTATAGATTATATATATTTATCTAGATATATTTAATGTATATAAGTTGGTTGAGTATATAGTTTTATGATATAAATTGTTCAAATTAATTATAATTTTCAATTTATATAAAATGTTTTTAACATTATTGATTACAAAAAAAACAATTAACATTAGTAAACTATGATATCAAATCCCTATCGTTTTTTCAAAATAGCTTCTAATTGTTTACACGTACATTTTTTTCAGTAAAAGTAAATTTTTTACATTATTCTTAAAAGCTTTAACAAATTACTATTGTTAATTGTATGTACATTTATAAGTATGAATTGATTATAAATACTAGAATTTATAATTAGCATTATAGATTTGAATTTAAAATACAGATTTTTAAATAAATATATTGTTTTAAATACTGAAAAATGTATATCGGTTAGGGAACGTTCAAATATTTTGTCAGCTCATTTTTTAGCATTTTTGACACCTTGTCTTTTCACGTCAATGTATGTGAAATAGTGACCTCCCCCTCCTGTCTTACGTCAACGTTTTTCATAAATAAATTATTTTACTATTTTTAAAAAATGAATTTCTTTAATTATTGAAATAAAAATAATAAGATGTCTTCGATATCAGTGGCGTACCTGTGGGGGGGGGGGCAACAGGGGCATTCCCCCCGAGAAGTTTTTTGATGCCATAATGCAAATTCATTGTCCAGCTTAAATAATGTAAATAATAAATATTTTCACTGATTATAATACAAATAATATAAATAATAAAAAAAAATTATTGAAACAAAATTGAGTTATTTTAATGTATAGATGGAGTTGTTCTTACTGATGCATTAACATATATGAACCAGTGTAATGAAATATTATACCCAAATATTAAACAAATACTATATATTATTGCTTGTTTGCCTGTTTCTGTAGCTTCTGCTGAGCGTAGTTTCTCAACATTAAGAAGGTTAGTTAGTTATATGCTTTTGCATCATGCATGCTTATATTTTATTATATGCTTATAATTTATATTGCTTTGTACTTTTAAATTTAGATTAAAAACTTGGTTAAGGTCAAACATGGGCGAAGAATGCTTGGTTGGGT
The DNA here is from genome assembly GCA_034509805.1 of Sipha maydis. Taxonomy (NCBI): domain Eukaryota; kingdom Metazoa; phylum Arthropoda; class Insecta; order Hemiptera; family Aphididae; genus Sipha; species Sipha maydis. The sequence continues at coordinate 227,796 of JASXSY010001106.1, forward strand.
TAGCTTTGCTTAATATTCATAGACACAGAACAGTCGAAGTTGACGAAGTTATTGATTTATTTGCTGGCAGTAAAAAAAGAAATTTAGATTTTGTTACATAATTCATGTTTTAAGTATTTAACAATAATTTATATTTTATAATAAAATTTCAGATTACTTATATTATAAAAAGGGCTCGGAAGTTCTAGCAAATGCATATTTTTCTTGGTTCGTTCTAGAACATCCAAATTAAGATACAAGTATGTTTCACACTTCTCTGATGCCATACACGAAATTTAATTTTGCTATTTTTTGCATATTTACGGTTTTTATCGCTATTTTGCTAATTTGGAGTTTTATATGCTGTTTATGGGCATATTTTTAGATAATTAAGGAAATAAACACATATTTTTGAAAAACTAAACTACCTACTAAACAGCAGTCTACGAATATGTGAACGAAAACAAATCGTTTCATTTTAAAATGGTACTCATCCAAAATAAAGAGTCTTAGACTGCTGTTATTGTCGATTAAATCGGATAATTCCATTCGATTCCAATAAATTGATTATTTTTTAAATCGTGTCAGTCACATCGTACTATCGCACTATCATCGGATTTGTTGTATTATTATGCAGTCGTTTTAACTATGTACTAATGACTGAACACGGTAATTTTATTTTAATGTTCCGTCATCATTTAGATGTGTCACGTGTTCTATTGATCATGAACTGTTGTACTTACTCTTAAATAGTACCTATAGTTCTTACATACCTACCACCATATTCTATGAAATACATTAAAAAATCAAATACTTCATGTTTAAAAAAATCTGCAAATTAAATACATCTTAAATTTCACGTATATTTAATTTGCAGATTTTTTTAAACATTAATCTTAAATTTCACGTTTAAAAAAATTTGTTGAAAAAATTTTATTTTGCATATTTTCCAATTTTTAGTGTTATTTATAGCGCTTATATTAATATTTTTATGTGCATATTTAAACGCTAAAAATTAATTTTTTTAGTGCTATAACTTCCGAGCCCTGATTATAACCATAACAAATTGTGCAAATTAATTTATGCCCCCCCCCCAAAAAATGTTTCACAGGTACGCCACTGTTCGATATACTGCCGGTAATTAATATGAAATTTGGCCCCTTCCTTCCTCTAGTCTAGTGACCTAATACTTGATTGCTCCATTAGAAAGAAGATAGCCTTTATCAACAAATAAAAAAAGTTTATGTAAAGTCTATACAATTGACCAACCATGTATTTGATTATTTCGCCTAATTTTAAAATTATAATTTATATTTAATCATTATGACTAAAGCTTCTCTATTACCTATTATATATAACTTCTTTGATTATTATTTCAATATTAATACTTAAAATTGCAATTTTTATTAGAAATTCAATAATGAGCTTATTTTAAAATATTTACTGAGATACATTCTAAAAATAATTTAACCTACATTTTAAATAAACTAAAATACCATGCATAAATGTTATATTATAAATGGTATTAAAAATTATAGAAAAACAATTTGGTATAATTATAATGCCGAGTAATGCAATATCAGTATTATTACAGGTGCCTATTGAGCAATTAATATATAATTCATTTCAGTACAAGATCATTCCCACTTCATACATTTTTCCATTATCAATAACAAATAACAATGTAATCATAATATGATCAATCGCATTATTAATGTATTGCTTAGTGATAACTTATTTGAATAACAGCTTAGATAAAAAATAATCCTAAAATAATTAGTTTTAAAACCTTAACAAAAAACACGCATTTAATCAATTTATTGTTACAATCATTCATTTTATAATAATTTAAAAGAGATTATAGAAGAAATTATAACTTTTTAAGTTAATTTTGTATCCAGTTTTCAACCCTTACGTATAAAAAATTGTAGACATTTTTTCTAATAATAAATCGAATTAGGTATTGTTATTTTTATCGTTCAGTATTTTTTTTTTTATATCAGTCATATATGTGTATAAAGAAAACTATGTATAAACATTCAATATCTTCTATCAAATTTAAATTATGTTTTCGAATTTTTTAAATAAACACTAAAAAAGCGAATATTTTAAGTTTTCATAAATAGATCAAAATATCTTTTGAAAATTATTCTACTTATTCTATTTCTATTTAAGAAAACTTTTGGAAAATTCGTAAAATTCCATCTACCATTTAGATCAGCGATACTCAACCTGCGGCTCTCCGACGATTTATATATGTCCCGAACAGAACTCATTGAATTGATAAGAAAATAAGAATTTAGTGCAAGGAAAATACAAAACCCTACAAAAATGTGCCCACTTTTTGATGACAACGTACACATCAACATATCTATGTGAAACTTCATATTCAAAAATGAAATATGCTAAGAATATGTTGAGAAATCGGCTTATTAATGCACATCTTGACGACTTGTTAAGAGTAGCATGCAGCAACTACAAACCAGATATATCCAAAATAGTGAAAAAAAAACTATTCCAACATCAAAATTTTCATTAATTTAGAACAAATATTTAATTTAATTTTTTTTATAATACATATTCAAATGTACAATATACACAATATATAAATTTATTTTTAGTTTTTTTTTTTTAATTTCTGTTCCATACATTTCGTTTTGCGGCCCTCGTAATATTTTTAAATATCTTATGTGGCCCAAATAAAAAAAAGGTTGAGTATCGCTGATTTAGATGATAATTTTAAAATTTATAAAAGTAGAAATTTAGTAGTTTAGACATTTTATAACAGTTAAGGATTGCCAATAAAACATTTTATATTAATCATACTAATTTATCACTATTTTTTAATGTTATAATAAAAGGGTCGCTCAAAATTTTGGTGCCGTTCTAGCGGGTTGCAGCCTCAAAAGGATTGATAACCGCTGAACTAGACAACATTTTCTAGTAGAAATCTATAATAATTATGATAATGATTTATATTTTATATAATATATAAATATATACATGGTTAAATTAATAAACTAATTTTAAAGCATTTAAGTAAAAACATGGTTCCGAAATTATATAAATGTGCAACATACAATTTTAGAATCAAAAATCTTGTTACATAAAATGAAATTTTAACCTATTCTAATATTTGTATCTATATTATATAAGAATTACCAAATTTCAGTAAATTCAAAATTTTAATCAAGCAAAATATTCAAATATCACTTTTTAATCGTTTTTCGAAAGTAATGATTAATCAATGTTATCCACGAACAAGTTTCCCATGAGGAGCAAATTGACAAAAGGATCAAAACTATTTAGTTTTTTATCACCTATTACAGGCCAAGTATTTACACTGTAAATTTTACATCATTTCTATTATAAATTCATAATATTTTTACGTATTAAATGTAATAAAATATGAATTTTATATGTTAGTTGTAAATACGTTTATATTTTTTTCCTAGAACTTTTAGTCATTTCTAAAAAATATGATATTTTATATAGTAGTATTCATTTAAATATTAAATTCCTATTTTATTTGTAATAATAGGTCTACATTGTAATAAAATTCAAAAACAGTTTAGAATTTTGGAAAATTTAAAGTTTACATATACCATCGTATCTATACACACAATGTGTGCGTGTTACACAGTAATAATAGTAGGTAGTAATACAAATGGAATAATTATAAATTAGTAAAGCTTTTAACAATTCTATATAGGTGCAGTTATTACAATAGTCAGTAAAGTTAAATCTTGGTTATGTAAATTACAATAAGTATATAAAAAACAAAAATTGTTTTTTCGAAACGTCACTGAAGTATGAAATAAATCCTGTTCTGCTACTTGGTGTTTATTATTCAATGATTAATTCAGTATGCTGTGTCGACTTGCTTCTTAAAATACGGAAAACTTGCTTTATTTATTTATTATTTTTTTATATTTAAAAAGCTATAAATCTATTTACGATAATATTGACAATGTTTATAAAATGTCAAGTCAAACACTGTAGTTAAATTTATGTGACATCGTTAGAGGCTGGAAAAACTGTTCAACTATAAATTATATAAATTAACTTTTAAAATGGTTGAGAAACGAAAAATCTATTTCCTAATTTTAAATCAAGAATGGAAATGGATTCTGTTCCTTGTTGGCGAAATGAACGTGAATGTGAATTTCCTTTTTTAGATAAGCTTTGCAAATACTGCTTATTATACATATACAAAAATGTATTACATACAAAATAAATTTGTTATTATTTACTAGGGTGAAATCTTAATAAATATCTTAAATTTAATTACATTTCTTAAAAAATAATATGTGGTTTTTCGCGGGCATTTTACTTTATTGACTCCTTCCGCATTTGATTATTGAAATTAAATAGCTTACTCAGAACCGTCATAAGAATTTTTAGGACCTCAGGTAAATTAATTCAAGGGCCCCTCAATCATCATAATAATATACGAATATGATAAAAAAAAATGCACACCAAGTTTGCAAAATATTGATAAATATATTTTTCCAAATTAAAACCAATCAAGCTCATTTAAATACATCGATACTATGAATTACATTTTTAATAAATTGTCATCAATGATTTATCGGTTAAAAAATTTAATTTATTCCTATACAATTTTTAAACAGCCATAGAAAATAAGAACTTGGATGTTGTGGCGTTAATACTTGTGATAATTAATTTCTACGTAAATCTGGAGAAAATTATGGTATTCTTCGCACTCCAGCAATAATCATAATAAATACCAGTTATAATTATTTAAAAATAAGAATAACTAAAAATGTAGCCTGTATAATAGCGCTTATATATAAATGTATGGTACTTATATTTGATTAAATTTATTATTATTTTCTAAATAAAAATAGATTAGGAATAATATATTAATATTAATAATCATACAAAGGTAGGTAACGCTGAGTATTTTTAAACATAATGGACCTTAAGGAGTCCATTTTTAAATTTTCCTAGACTGAGGCCTGAGATTATCCCGTTGCTTTCACTCTGATAACGGCCCTGGGCATATTTCTAAAATGAGTCCAAGGAGCAGCCACAATTGTATTAGTTTAAATATCTAATTATTTATTTATTTATTTTTTTTTTTTGTATAAGACATTTTTTACTTAAAAATATAATTCTAAATTATTATAAGTGATAATAATTAGATAAATCTGGTAAAACTCTACGGTTGGGTGAATGATATTGCTGTATTGGATTTTGAACTTGAACCAATATACCAAGGGCCTATTTAGATATTTTTGGGGATGGAACTGGGGAATTACTTCTAAACAAAGTTTCATAATTCAACAAATTAAAAAAAAAAAAAATTAGTATATAATTTTTATTACATAATCATAACTTTTTTTTATAAAATTAATGAAATAAGATGAAATAAAATACCTAGATTATTATATGGTGACTATCAATTATAAAATTAATGAAATAAAACACTTGCATAAAAATAAAAAAATTAATAGGTACATTGCATAACATGAATAATTTGAATCAAATAGTTCATAAAACAATCATAATATGAGCTTCTACAATTTGCATTTTATAAGGTAAAAGCAGACTCAACATTTTTTCTGAAATTTCAATGTTTTCTAAATATGGTAAATATAGTAATAGAATGAAATTTCATAATAAGGCAGGTTGAACATATAAAGTCTTACCTTTTGAAAAAAATAAGAACACGATACATTTTTGGAGTCACTTCGACGTTATATTATACTAAGTATACGACATTATTATCGTATAATCGAAATTTATTGAAGTACCCAATTTTTTAACATTTAATTTTCTAATATTATACAACGTTTTTGCGACTTTCCGATAAATATTTTTTTGGCTGTTAAGAAATTCTCATGGAAAATCTCTGATCCAATTTTTAAATATTAATTATTAAAATTTAGAATTTTATGAATTATTAACTACACATTTTTAACAAATTTACATGAATTTTGTTGTTTTTTTAGTTTCATAATCAAATGTTTATATATATTTTATGTACCTAACTACCAGTAAAAGATATCAATGCATAACATTCAATTTTAAAATCATTTATAACTTAAAAAAAATAATAATAAATCAATAATAAATAAAAAATAATAATAAATAATTCAGAATTTTGAAAATAACCGTCTATAACAAATAGTGATAGGTATCAAAGCATACAGTTGAAATTTCAAGTCGCTACGAGTATTAAATTTTAAGTTTAAATAAAAACAAAAATATGATTTTACCAAAAAATCGTTGAAAAATTAAAATATTTCGTAAGTTTTTCGCAATTGTTAACAAAACTTTTGAGAAATTTGTAAATTAACCATCAATAATCCATTTAGAGTCTAGATTCTAGACAATATTTTCTATCAAAAATATCTTATAATATTGTTGATTGGAGCATTCATTCTGGTCGATATTGTACGCAAATATTGGTATCAATGCCATATCAACCAAATATTGCACCTGGGACTTTATAAGAGCTTCTTATGTATTTTTAATTAAAAAATATTATAATTTTTAGATATTATTTTTAACAATTACTTAAATTAATATAAAGGAATTTGAAGTTTTTGTAAACAAAATATACAATATTTACTGTAATTGTTAACATAAAATGTAAATTTTTCATTTTTATGCCCTCTTAGAAATTGTAGTTCGGGTATAGGCAGCTCTCGCCTTCTTGCTACGGCCCTGATCATAATAAAACCAATGCATTGTTCGTTTCACTCAGAATCTTAAATTATTTAACGTAGTATACCAATATACTTAATTAATTAAAGGTTTTTTTTAATTAAAATCAATGAAAGAATGTGTTTTAAACTTTTGGCGTAATCAGTTACGATGATTTGTAATGCTTGAACGCAAAATAGAAAAATGTACCATACACATAACATTATTAAAAAAAAATATTCCGTGAAAATAAAATATGGCAAGTAGGCCAATTTAGGCTAATCCACAATATCTTCCAGATTATATTGTACTAATTAGATATTTTGAGATATTAATATATTATGCAATATTCGCGTTGAATACTTGTTCAACGCTATACCCATATTTTTTAAAAATAAATAATAACCAATAGCTAGTGTTTTTAAAATATAATTTAGTATAAAATAATATTCATTAATAGTTTAAACTATTTTATGTAGTCATATATTGAATCCAAAACCCACACTTTTCACATTCCGATTAAATATTTTAAGCTTGATTTCAATTGGTGAAAAATATTTCTACAAGGGAATATAATAACTAAAATTGAATTCATAAAACATAAAAGTGTGTAACAAAAAAACTTTAATAAGTTTTAAGTGCGTCAGTTAAGTGTTATAAGATACTGATATTCAATGGCTTACCAATAGCTGACAAAAACAAAAAAGAAGATATTAATAAAAACGAAATAATTACTGCTTTTGCTCAAATTTTTCTTAGCAGTAAACAAATGTTGGAATAGTGCAAGTAACATTAAAATCATAAATATATTCTTATTTAATTTTTTTATCAAATCATTTTTATTAATTTGCATATCAATAAAAATACCTTAATACATTTTGGAGAATTCGAACTTCCTCATCAACCCTAACCTACGCCAATTACACAAGAAAAACAGTTTTAAGTCCCACCGATTAAGAATCCTGATTATATATATATATATATATATATATATATATATATATATGTAGTTTTTTAAATTGTATTAGGTTTTTTTTAATTGGTTAAATGACACACGTAGTAGTGGCTTATTTGCACAACAAGTCCGTTCTCAAGGTGCGTGTATATAAAGTTCTGACAAAAAACACGTGGAATTAGTGAAAATATAAATTTACGGCAAGAACCTTGAAGCATCTACAGATGCCTCCCCCTACTACCGGTTGAATAATCTTTCATGTATACTATAATAAAATAATCACCGTCGAAAGTCACCGTGTACGTCCAATCGTCCTCGGACACCCATCGGTAAGCTACATCGTTGTACCGGCGTAACGGGTCTTCCTTCAAAACACCGTTGGCTCGCAAATCGGCAAACACTCCACCGGGTACCCTTGCCGTCCCCACGATACCTGAAACGTAAGGTACAACATGTTGAAGAATAGCGATTCGTAATAACGTATAAGATACGTATTTGACAGCGAGCGGATTTCTAGCGGTAAACGTGCACGCGAACAAATATGTTTAAATGCGCTACGATGCCGGTAAACGCCGTGTACCGTCGATACCGCTCTTACTGGTATTTCCATTCGAAAAGCGCCAGTCGGACGAGTCCAACGGCAATTGGAAAACCGAGGCGGTGGCGGACGCCAAGAAGTAAAGCACGGCCGGCAGCAAGCGAAAAGGCAACACCATGGTTACGTATGCTCGATCTGGTTCGCAGTCAAAAGTTGTACTGAATAGTTCAGCGTACACGATTGACCATAATAATAAATAGCGCTTCCCAGTACCGTCCCGCCGACCAACTACTAATCTGATGACTCCCAAATACTGTGATAATGTGTACACGTACGGCACGACTACGTTTGCGCGCGTACCGCAGCTATGGAGTAGGTATACGATGGCGGTTCCTCGTACATTTTACCGAGCCATTTGTACGTCGTTCATTGCCACTATTATACCTCTTTTGATTATACGCAGTACAATGCACGAACTAGTATTTGCGTTGCGTGCTTCCTACAATATGTGTACACACAGTTTTTAAAAACGTTCTAATTTTATGTGTATTTGGTACAATGATACGTGCGCTCTGCGCTTAAAAATTGTTGTCTTTAATACGTATTACGTACGTGACGCAACACGCATGCTCCCCGCTCAGATTGGTCCCCCGCGACCCTACAGTGCGTGAGCGACGGGCGCAGCGTGGCGGTGGCGCTATTCGGCGAATACGATATTACAACCCGAACCGTCCGGTCGCGCGAGTCAGTCGAAGTTGGACTGCTTTGACTAGCTGACGTGCGTACTGTTTGCCCTGCGCACTCGCAGCATCCAAAATCGATAAGTAATATCGCTCGTGTACTCGCCACATCGACGTCGGCCAGTTTTCTTCGTTCGCAAATTTTCCAGCCGACGCAGACGAGACGCGCGTTTTGGCGGCGCCGTTGCCAGATATCCAGACCCCCCGCGGAACCCGTCCGTTCACAACGGCGACAACAATGGATGACAATCAAAATGGCGCCGCACTCGCACAGCCGCCCAGCAGCGATACCTGCGGAATGATCGGCAACCACGACGACGGACCGGCAGACGCAGCCACAACAGCTGCAGCGATACCACCGATCGCGATGTCAGCGCCGCCGCCAGCAGCGGTAGCGGTACCAGCCGTCTTCGGAGTTGTGGCGCGCCCAGCGCCCCCGTACGGCGCGCATCTGAACAACAACAATAACAATTCGGTCATTAAAGGACAGCTAAAGGTACAAATAACGCTCGCTCTCATGCGTCGACCCTCACAAGGGAAATAACTGAATGCACTCCGGTGATTCCCTCCCCTGTTTATGTAGTTCCGTATCACACCATCCGTTGTAGATATACGGACGTTTTTCTCGTTGCATTTTGATTAAAATTGAATATCGTTCCGCATATTCACCCCTCCCTCTGTTAATTTTTTGTTTATTTTGTTCAGCCAATTTTACGGGGCTAATTGATGCATTTCGTCTTTGAAACCTTGATCGTTAAAAGTAAAAGTTCTCCACTACATCATGTAATTTTCTCATCAATATTAATTGTTTGACAATTAACTGTGATAACTAATCGTTTCAAATGCTAACCAATTGTATTTAATCACATGAACTAGATCATGTCCTAATAAATTGGTATTATATGAATATGTGACATTTTTTAGAGGGACTTCTTGTTTTTAGCAATGATTACATTTTATACATTTTGGAGCTACATTATTATAACTATAACTATTATTTGTACTAAGAAGCATTTTAATGACATAATGAAAATGATCCATTAAGCTTATGTTACATCAATATTAATTACATTAAACCACAGATTAAATTGTTCCTCATTTAAATTAGGTACTTATATCATTTTTGGCTTAAACTAAACTAAATAATTTCTATAAAATTGCTTTATTATATACACATACACAATTTACTGTTATTCTCATAGTATGCCAAGGACAACTTCTAAAAGAATATTTTAGAATAAAATTGTTTATTGTGTATATGAAACATAAACAAAATAATTTAATTAATTAAATAATATATGTTTTAATTTGGAAATATTATTTGTGATATACTATCTGGTATTGTTCATCAAAAATATGTATTTACAATTAAATTTGTACTTATAATATTGTAATGCTTACACCTGTGCATTGGTTATACTATTTTCAATCTCATTTAAATAATATTTAATTCTTCATATTATTCTTCATTTTTGGTAAAAATATATAGTTTTACAAGATTAACTGTACTTGTAAATAATTTAGTAAAGTATAGTATAGTTAATCTATTAAGATTATTTTAAAATTGAGAAAATGTGTTAAAAAAAAATTTGGTGGTTCTTAAAATAACTAGTCAAATATTTTATAGGGTCCCGGTAATCCAGATCACAGGACTAGACGTCCACGTCGTGGTAAACGTAAAAGCAAGAAAGTCACTCCTTACACAAAAGATGGAATGATGTTTCGTCTTAAAGCCTTAGCACCCAATAATACTAACCAATTTTTAATGGACGATCATAATGATGGACCAGACATTGATAAAAAACTATCTGCCCGGTACAATGAGAATGGACGCAAAAGAAATTCAAGTTATACTAGTATAGAGTCGGAAGGAGAACAGATATATTCTTCATCAGATGATGATGGTACTTCAATACAGAAAGAATTCATTGATACCTATAGACTTGTTCAAGAAGAAGAATTGGATGGTTTAACAAAAAACGAGCTAACCCAACGAGTAATTGAACTTGAAGAAAAAGTACAAATGCTTGAATCTAAAAGGTAAAAATTATTTTTTATTTTTGTGATTGTAGAAAGAATGAACAATTACAATTCACACTATTTCTTCTTAATGATACAAATTTAGTTATGTTGTTAAATTTTTATCTTAATAGTTAATAATTTATAATAGATAAATGTACCATCCATCAGATTTCAATATAATAGAAAATGTATAAAGTTTAAGTAATAATAAATTATGTATTTTTAAATATAGGTATAAAAAAAATATGACGTATTTTAATGGAATACCTAAAGAAGATGAAGAAGACTCAATTGATCCAGAAGAATATAGATTAATGCAAAAGCAAATTAGAGAGTTGACAACACAAAACAAAATGCTACAAAATGAAATTGAAATGCTAAAACAAAATCCTAAGAGGACCACCAATTCAGATACCTCTATGGATAGTGAAAGCTCATCAGATTCCAGTGATAGCTCTTCCAGTTCATCTGAAGGACATTCTATTGAAATGAAATTTTCACTACGGAGTAGTGAACCAGATGATCTTATACTAAACAATGATGATTGATCAGCAAAGTACCAAATTGATGTAAACACTTTTTCCTTTGTAAATATATAAGTATATATTTATATATTTTTTTTTAAAAACTTCTGATAATACTTTTAATTTATGTTATTAATATTAAGTTTTACCCTTTCTTCAACAAATTTTTGTTGATAAATGATTATTTGAATAGTTTTTAATACTCATTGTATTTTAATTTACCGGTATATATATTACATTTTTTATTTTGTAAATTCCGGTGACGATCTCCTCAAGTATTACACATAATATAAGCCAAAAACTTACGTTTTGCCTTTATAAAACGACAAAAATCATGAATCCCATAACATACAAATATATATATAAACACTAACATAATTCCAAAAATTCCTTTTAAGAGATTAATATTTATCTAACCTAACGTTAGCTGTTAATTTTCAAAATTGACAGTATTTTACAGGTTTGGTGATGTTACCACTTGTACGATATGTTGTGTTGTATTGTTTTTTTTTTTCTAATAAATTGTATGTAGACAACAAAACAGATAAAATAAAAAATTTTACTATAAACTATTAATCATGTCATACAATTTTTATTAGTATTTACAATCTTTTAATGAATACATTTTATGCTTAATATTCTGAATTTGATCAAGTAAAATATGCTGACATTAAAATTAAAACACATAAAAAGGAAATAGTTTTATCACTGGTAAGAAAAAAAAAATTACTGTTAAGATATAAAACTTGTAGTTTAAGTTTGCTGAAATATTATATACATACGTATATAAAAAAAAAAAAAAAATGACGAAAAAGTAACTGGCTTTCAATTAAAAATAATAGTTGTAAAAAAGTTTGATGAGTTAATTTTGAAGATTGTCAACCATCAAATACCAATATTTACATAGCATATCATCTTTCACTTGTAGTTCTTTAATAGTATTTTCTTTATTTATCATTGCAATAAAACAGGTTTCTAAATAATTTCTAGTTTTGAAATAACTTTTTGCTAATAGTTCTAATAATTTACCCATTTCCAATGATGTACCTGTAAACACACAAGTAAATTGTTATTTTCTTTAAATAATTAATTATGAAAATCATGAATGATAATAAAAGAAGAACTGAGTTTGAATCAATATCATTTTGATAAAATAATATTAATAATTGGTGAGTAATAAATTTAATTAACATAGTATTTTCCAAAAACTTTAAATCTAAACATTGATAAGTTAAAAATCTTATACATAAACTAGATTTAAAGTTAATGTGAATGCATGCTTTCAAATTTACAGAAAAAATACAGTAAAATAAATATTTATTTCCTTTCACTATTACGTAGTGATATTTTAAATAACTTCCAATGACACATTACAATTAAGTTTTAGTTGTACTAAAGATTAACTATGAAGTTGATAATCCAAATAAATGACATGGTTAAGATTTAAATCATGTAAAATACACAAAAATAATGAAAATGTATCAATATAATTTTAAACCATGGATATCTTAAAACAATACAAAACATAAAAAGATATTTTAATTACATTTATTTTATATTAGATTGTTACTAATTAAAAGGTAATAATATGTTTCAGAATGTTTACTATGGAGTTGAGAAGTGATTACCATGTAACAACTCCTGGATATTGGTGATAACTTTTGTTATAACATAATACTTGTCAGGTAATTCAACTGTGAAGTACTAAAGTAAAATATGTAATAATTTATACTTTATATCAAATTACAAGAATTTAAACAAGATAGATTGATGTAGGTAGTTATTAATTATTTATTAGTAGACCAATATGCTCTTGATCACATATCAGTCTTTATAAGGATGTATAATTTCATTTTAAAAAGAAAAAAGGCCATGTTTCAATTATTTTCTAAAACCTGAAAACCTAACAAAAAAATCATCTATTAAATAGGCGCCTTAAATTAATGTAATACAATTACTTAATAAAAAATGCATGCAGACAATAAATATAAATATTCTTCTAAAAATTGAAATGGAAATCACTTTTACACTTATACTCCTCTAAGTAATAACTAGTGTTTGGATGTTTATGGAATTGAACATTTTTTCTATAAGTCCAATTTAATTCATACCTAGATACAACTTTGATTCATGTTCTACTGAATCAAAACAATAATACTTTTATTTTTAATATTTTAAGGTTATATATTTAAATTAATATTTTTAGGATTTAAAAAATATAAATGCATATTTCAGTACATTTTTGAACTTTTAAAAAAACAATTTAATTAATTAACCAGTATAATTATATTGGTCCTAAATATTTTAAGTTACAAGTTTGACCAAAATTTTTAATTTTTTATACTTAGGGTAGAATAAATTTTACTCTACATATTTTCGAGTTTATGTTATAGCTAAAACGCATATTTTAAGTTCAGTAAGTTGAAATTGATAAAAATAGTCCATAATAAGAAGATTGTTAATAAACTTATGTTTAGCATGTATGACTATGCCAGTATTATCAATTTATACAATGAAGTTACAATATATCACCAATGACTAGTTTATATTATAAGAAATAAATATTTATAAATTACATTTCTCAAATAATTTATGTATTGTATATGATGATTAGTGTTTATAATGACCAAAGACCGGATTTATATGTTTTTGCATATCGTTACTGGGTCTATGCAGTCTTATGAGAGTACAAAATGTGGACGATTCGTTCAATGCTGAATGCGAAGAAAAAAGTTTTTTTTGCATATTTAAGAATATTTCATGGGTTAGAGAATATTTAACCCATTTAGCATATTTTGGAATACTTCGTAAACGGTGAGAATAAATATCTATTTATTTTTAATTTCGGTACCCAGAAAATTTTTTTTGAACATTTACAATTTTCTTTTTTTTTATCAATTTGATAAAAATAATACACACAGTAATTCTTTGGTATTATCAGTGTTATAGCACAGAATAGACTAAATTTAGTCTATTCTGTGGCTAAGGTGCTTTATCATATTAAGTTTCTGTGCCGTTCCCTAAACATGGTGGCTAACCTACAATGCTGGCAGTTGTTTTCTTACTGATTTTTACTATTATTCTGTTATATTTATACTATATTCCTATTTTCCACTCTTACTAAAGTGCAATGGTATTCCATTAGGTATAATACACAACTTTAAATACCTAATTAATACCTCACTATTAAAATAATGTTGAAAAAAAAATTTAAAAATGCATATTAAAGCATATAATGATATTGATTGAATATTTTAGCATATTTTTGCATATTTTATACATTTTTGAGAGAATATAATGAGAATATATGAAGGTTTTTTAGAGAATATTAGCATCATATTTTGGGCATTTTAAGAGAATATAAATCCGGTCTTTAATAATGACCAATTATATTATTATTATAGTGCACATATAATATACTTACGTAATATATATGTATATACATATATAAGATAAGGAACTACCTTGTCAGTATGTAATTAAGACAAATTTAATTTACATCAAATTACTTGATTTAAACCAAACCAAATTTAAATAGTTAGAAAATTCAGCTATATTGTACCTTTAAATTTTAAAACAAAAAAACTTAATTATGAGAAAAATAAGTTTGAAATTAAAAAATGATAAGATGAGGCTTCTTTCCAAAATTTCACATGGTAATATCTCTACAATTTTCAAAGTGATCTGTTAAAGACTGAAATTCAATTTTTTTTTTTTTTTTTTCTAATGAATTTGCCTATCTCAAAAAATAAAAATAGATAAAATAGCACCTTTTATTATAAAAAACACAACAATTTTCAGGGTAGTTTAGCTAGTAGAAATAGTCTATACTATGGAATCTATTACTGTTATTGATAATAATTTGAGTTTTTTGTTTAAATATAATTTTTATCTTTTGCTAGTTGATATGAAATTGTTCATATTTAATATAAAAAGAATTGAACAATAAACAAAAATACTATATTGGGAAATTATATCTTAAGATTAAGTAAAGACTAATTATGATGCAGTAAACCTTTTATAACTTCCGATATTATAAACTTATATATAATAATAATAACTTAATAAAAATAATTATAAATTAAAATCTAATAACTTAAATAAAATAATATAAAAAAAAAAAACCAATATTCTTTCTCAAATAAAAAGAAGGCTTACATGTGCATACAAAGATAAGTGAAAAATTGTCTAACAAATCTATAGTACATTAAGGTTTTAAGTAAATATATATATTTTTTTTTTTTTAGATTTTTGTAAATACCAGAAAAATGGCTACTATTTGTTAATCAATGAAAAACATAAGAAGTCAGAGTTCATTAATAACTCGTTTATATGGAACCACAGATGACACAGTAGGTACACACAAATTTTTTTTTTTTCAATTTAACATTACTGGAATAAAATATATCAAAAAAAAAAAAAAAAAATGTTGATATCTTAGCTTATATTTAAGAAAATATCCTATTGAATCAATTTATGATCTAAATATATTGGTAATATTTAAGTAAGAGTATAAACTTAGTGATCACCCAGACTACTAATACTAATGGATTATACTATTTTTTTATACATTTTTTCATTAAAACAATTTCTAAAAAATTGGCTTAAGAATACACATATTCTAATTTGTTACATTTACAGAAACTTTTTAGAGATCATTTTTAAAAAAATTGAAGTAAAAAAAAGTATATCAAATTTTTTGAGCTTAGGTCGACTTACAAAATCTATTTTTCAAGAACAGAAAAAAAAAAGTGTTTAATTGACAAGTTAAGGCTGTATTCTCATATAAACAAATAATACTAGGAAAACATTTTTAATAAAGATATTTTGCTTTATACTCATTTATTTGAAAAAAATTCTATAGATTCAAATGTTAATTACATTAATACAAATGCCATATTATTTTATATTATTAATGAACTTAGATATAATTTAATTTAGTTTTTATAAATTAAAAATTAACATAGACAAAGAATGAGATTATTTAAATTGATCTCCATAAATATGTTTTGAAAAAAACTAACTTTAATGGTATTAAATTTGTAAGGATTTAATAAAGTGTCAAATAAATTGAAAACACATTTAAATAAAAATTGGAAACAAAATAATCCAAAAATTATTATTAAATATACATTAAATGATAATGGAAAGTCTTCTACTACTTAGATTTTAAAAAAATATTTATTTTTATTTATATTTATTTTATTTTCTATTACATTTTTATACATAATATAAATATATATATATATATATAATTTTGATGATATAATACACTTAAAATTAACATAAACTGAAGTTAAATAAACAATTATTATTGAATAAGAGTTAAAAATTTTATTTAAATTTAAAAACTATCTTATTCATAATAATACACTAGAAATATCTTTAAATCTTATAACTAAATCTAAAATTATAATGTTCATTTACGAGTAACAATTTAAAAAAATAAATTTAAATTAAATATATCATAATTATATTTTGTAATCTAGAGATCCATTTTAACATAATTACTAATAATATGCTTTTTAATACTAGTATAATAATAAATTAAAGAATGTATATTATTAAATTCAAAAAATAGTTATTTTTATTTTAAATTTATTTATAATATGAAATTTTATAATATAATAATTGTACTATAATACTCATTTGAATATTTTACGAATTAATAATAAAAAGAACATCATAACATTATTACCAATTAAATGAAAGTTCTAAAAAAAGTCTTAGATTAATTATAATGGATTAAAAATAACAACTTACTGGATGGTGTCATTTCATACAATTTTGGATTAGTACTCATTTTTTGTAAAAGATTTTTCCATATTTCTAATGTCTCCATCATTTGATTAACAACAGGTACATCTTGATGAGATAAAATATTTTTAAACAGAACCAATATTTGTGTAGCCTAAAATCAATGAAATTAAATAGCACTAAAATTAGTTATAAAAAAAAAAAAAAAAAATTGTTTTAAAAATATAATATTACCATTAAATAGTCATCTCGAATTGTTAAATAAAATCGTTCAGTTTCAGTGACAGATTGTATAAATCCAATTATTCGATTACAAGTATCTAAAACACCTAAATCCACTTTTTCCATATAATTTTTGTAATATAACCACATATGTATGAAAATCTGTTGTATTTCAGATCGAAGTTCAGTTGAATGTTCAGTAATTAAACAAAGTTTCCATTTTAGATCATATGCAGGTAATTTCATAACACTAAAAATTGATAATAATTTTATTGAATTTTTGTAAGTGGGGAAAACAATTATTTATCATTAAGTGGCAATTTATCACTAGGACCTAACAAGATTTTTAGGAACTCGTACGCTATAATAAGAGTCAAAAAAATACAAAATTTTTGTATACAGTGTACTATTAAAATCCAGCAATAAATGTTTAATTTAATTTAAGTATTTTAAAAATTATTACCACAACAATTAAAACTTTAATCTAACGTTTGGAAACCCTGTTATTAGTCCTATTAAATTAAAATAGAATATTACAAAATCTTGTTATCCCAAATATATGGAAAAAACTGCTTTATTCATATACAAATAATAATTAAAACAATAAAAATAATTAAGTACTAAGAATATATAAATATTTACTCAAAACATATTTTGTAAAATGGTAAAAACTCCGATGAACATTTTTTTAACGATAAACTTTTTGCTGGTAATCCTTGAACTGATTCTGATTTCTTGTGAACAGATGGACTAACCTATAAAATATCTTCATTTTTTAATTTATGTATTGTATTTAAGTATTTAAAAATATTTAATTTTAAAGTATAGGTCACTCTGAGAAAATATTTATGATAGAAGTAATAGGTATTAACTTTTAGAAAATGATTAATTATATTTAGTTGCAACATTCTTATTATAATAAAATATATGGTCCAAATTTCAGAAAATTTAAAAAAAATTTAATTTAAGAATAATACTTTCTTACATTAAACAATTATATTTATAAAATAATCATATCATTCATCAAATTAATTGTAATTTTTTTTAAAAATATAATGAAATGAGATATTTGTATTCTTATTAGATAACAATAGATGAATAAATTGTGATCAATATAGAATAACAATTGCAATTAGCTCGCCAAATATTCTTCTCCTTCCATTAATAAAAATAAAAATATTATATAGAGTAATATCTAGGACATAAATAAGACAGATGAAAAATTATGTTTCACAAGTAATTATTAGCTTTTTTTAAATGTTAATAATAATGTAAAATATTTCATAAAAAATAATTTTAATAAATATGTATTCTGTCCTTAATCAAATATAATTAAAACCTGTCAACATTTTTTAAATTATTTAGCAAAATTTAAATAAACAAGTTAAAAATAAGTAAAAATGTGAATACAATTAAATTATTTTTAAAATGTTTTAAAATAATATAAATTGAACCATGAACTTAAAAGTACCTGAGTGGTCTGTTGATTTTCTAAAAATTGATTAAGTACAATAGTTTCATTACTCATCATCATTAATTGTTCATAATAAGATATTTGTTCTTCATTTGGCAACTCAAATTCAGGAACTATTTAAAATAATTAAACATATTTTTAAAGAATCAAACACACTTACGATTGAGGTAATAAAACAGTTGTATAAGTAGTATTGCAATATAGAGCAGTAGATTGGTCTTTTCAACATAAAATCAATGTACTATTCACTCAGAATAGTGATTCTCTAAAATAAAAGTTGGGTAAATCAGAATATATTTTTAAAGATGGTTGATGTAGTTAAAGAACCAAATTTCTTAATAAAATATATTGAAGTTTAAATATTTTAAATTTCACAATAAAAAAAATGTATAGAAATGATAATGTTTAAATGTTAACATTTTGAGTATCTATAAACAACTCAAACTTCATTCAAATATTTTTAAATATTTAAAATGTCTATCTAAATTAATAACACAAGTTAATGCAAAATTTGTTTGAAGCATCAAATTTTTCCAAAATTTCATTTGGTAATGATAATAAATTAATTTAGATTCTAGTTTTTTTATTTTTATTTTTATTTTTTTTTTTTAAGAAGGAAATCATATAAAGCATTTTAATCCAATTTTATTAAAATAACTCAAATTAATTTTTAATAAATTATACAATTAACTTACCATTTATTGGATAACTTATATTAAGAACATTTCTTCTTGGATTATGCATTTCAGTTTGCATAAACAAATATGGATTTTTATCACTGCGTAATTCAACTCCACTATGTAAAATACAGAAATATTTAATAAAAAATTTTAAAAAAGCTAATTACAATTATAAAGACAATTTTATAAAAATTAAATACAATAGAGCATTTTTAATATATCTGATAGTATACTAAATTATAAATCAATTTATTTAATTACAGTTATAGTCTAGTACAAGGCAAAATTAAGTTTTTTAAAACATAATAAACATAATATAGGTTAACCTAATTATTTTAAGTTTTTTAAAACATAAAATAATTAGGTTAACCAATACCTATTTGTAATCTTAAAAATAACTAAAAATCTAATAATAAAATAATTTTAAATAACTAATTTTTTAAACTTTTAATTAAGATTGCCTATTAAATAATTAATTCCATATTATACATTTTTATACTAGTTATACTTAGTTATTAATAAATAAAAGTACAAATTCTTTAAGAATTTAAGTTGTGTACTGGATTAGTCAATAATGTCAATAATAGTTAACTTGATATAGAAGAGGTAATAGGAACTTATTATAACTTAAGTAAAATTATTGGATAAATACCGTGAGTAAGCATAAGCTGGTAATCCTTCTCTCAAACATTTCTTCTTGCCTTCTCTATCTAATGACTTGTAATTTGCATACATTTTATATAATTCCACAAGTAAAATAAATGATTAAGAATAATTATATTTATATATTAATATATTGATATAAACCTATCAATGTACTCATAAAAATTATATTTTTAATTAACGTATTCAACGTAGAGAACCAATTTAAAGACCTTTAAAATATTTATAATTAAATATTAAAAAATTTTGTTATTTAATTTTTTATAAATAGAAACAATATTAATGGAAAAGTAAAGGAAACACGAAACACTAGAAATCAAATTGAGGATGCAAAATTAATAATCAATAACATCTACGCCGAACGAGAGTTGGTTAAAGACTCGAGTGGAGACTCGTCACCCATCCGTTGTAATTTGGGATTTTTGTAAACAATGACAGAAGATCAAACAACAACCACGTTACACAAAAAAAATAGGCAATAGTTAATACCTAGTACCCATCACCACTATCTGGTGAAAATTTGACGCCATATTATCGTTTAAAGAGCAGTTTTACCAATTGATTACAAAGTTATTTAAAAATCCTATTTGCATTAAAATACTAATCTATTTGTATTAAACTATGTTAATGCCAAATACACATTCAGTTTACCAATTAATATTAAATTAGCGGGTAAAAATTAAAGATACGAAACTGTTAAAAATAGTTTACCATACATCGAAATTGTAAATCTCTATTTACCTCATTTTACTAATAGGGTACTTATTATAAATTATCAATAATTAATTATTTTTCTAGATATTAAATACTTTACAAAACTACCTTAACAATAATTGATAAATGTATATTCTTATTAGTATTCAAACGAAACTAAGAAAGTATGTTTATGATTAACTAATTAGGAACCAACTCTGAGAAGTACATTGAGATTACACGAGAATAAACTGGAAAAATATATTTATAATAATGACTCACTACATTTTTAAAGTATAGACATTTTATTAAATACATAAACATTGTTTACTTTTGGAATTGAGAATGTCCATCATTCAGATAACAAATTACGACATGATTCAATTGTTCATAAATATCATTGCTCATAAATGTATACGTTATTTCTATTCCTATTATATCCATTTAATGCACTGGTTCTGTATAAGATTTATTTATAGAATATGAATTTTTTTTATGTTTAGTTACATATAAATATAAATGTATATATATATATATATATAAATGATTAGTTTTAAAAAAATACTATTTAAACACTAATTAATAGTCATATTTAGGACTCATTACTAATATATTTAATACTAATATCCAATAGTCATTAATAGAGGTCGGATTTATATTCTCTTAAAATCCTTAAAATATGATGTTTTTATGTCACATAAAATAGGCGATATATTCTCTTAATATTTTTTTAAAATACCAATTATATGATGTTTTATGTCTTTAAATATGCATTCTTTTAATATTTTAAAAAAAAATCAGTTTAATTTATTTTTTATTAATTTGGTTTGAAATATATTTAATTTAATTAATTAATTCTTCGCACTCGGATATTAACACGACGAGACAGACGACTAGTAGACAACGAATAGTCATGACAGCTAACAAAATAACCGATGTGCTATCGCAATCAATATAGAATACTTGGAGATTAATTTTTATTAAAATTCAGAAACCCAGAAATAAATAATTTAGTAAGCTTCGTATTTATCAAAGTGCTAATGTACATGAAATATGTTCATTATATGCCGATATTACAAAAATATTCTCAAATATTCCCTAACGTGTTAAATATTCTCTAACCCCTAAAATATGCTTTTTTATGAAAAATAAATTTTTTCTTGTGAATTCTGTGTTTCATGAATCATATAGATTTCTCATTCCCATTTAACTGCATAGACTAGAAACAAATATGTAAAATCATAAAAATCCGACCTTTAGTCATTATAATAAGTGTAAATACAAAATATATATTTTTAAAGATTCATCGTCTAAAAAAATAGTAAGGATCATGGACTAGCATTTAAGTTTAATTAAACAGTATTTTACTTATAATATAGATAGTTACTAATTCATTTTGTAATGTAATATGATGTGTGATGTGGTATAAATAAGATGTTTTTAACGTTTTCATAGTTTGTCGAATTGTTAAATTTTGAAAATGATCAATTTATAATTTATACCGCATTAAATTTTATATAATCCAATGAAAGATGGGTCGTCGGAAATAACGTGCTATTTAACATTTTTTCGGATTTAATTTTTTACAGAATAATGTATGTGTATTTTATAAAAATTATATGAAAAATTCAAGTTTAATATAGTAAAATTTTATTTAATTTGCGTGTTTTTCAAATAATATTTATAACCATAATTATTACTTATTGTATACCTATGTAATATGTATATAATATATATTGATAATAGATTGTAATATTTCAAAATTTTTTATGTTTATTTATTACTATAAAATTTATAAATTGCTACATAAGGGCTTACAAGTCCTTAAAGGGCGCCATACACAATGTAATTAGATGCGATACATGTGGCTATGATATAGTATCATGACACAAATTTCATAGAGAATGTGTTTCAATGATTATGTTTCAGTTTCACTTGGTCGCAAAACATGCATCGGTATCCCGTCGTGGTCGGGATACTTTGATACCGTTGCAACAGTAACATGTGTCGCAACTTATCGCTTTGTGCATGAGCCACTTAACACGTTATTTCCATGATACCAGAAATAGTAAGACCTAATAGTAAATAGTATTACAGTGAAACCTCTATATAGTGGACAGCCACGGGGAATTAAAAATTGTCCACTATAGAGAGTTGTCCACTATTGAGAAAACCTATTACGCATACATTTATATGCGCATACATTTTTGCCAGGGAATTTAGAAGTGTCAACTATTGGGAAGGGTCCACTATTGAGAGGTGTCCATTAATAGAGGTTTCACTGTAATTGTATTCTAGAAATCTGGCAAAAATACATCATTTATATTCGCTAAATTACCCGGGAGATATTTCACTATTTTAGAAAAGAAAAATTTCAGAAACAATAATCTAAATAAAATATAAAATATTTTTATATTCAAATGTTATTAATTTGTTTTGATTTATATTGTACATTAATTTAAATATAATTTATTTGATGATTATTACAATCAACATATTTAACAAAATAAAATATGTCCTAGATAACAAAAAAGTGAAAAAGTATATACATCCAGCTTTAAACTGTTTCGAGTATTAAGAATGAATTTTTGAAAAATTCCTTATTACTGTAGTAAGTCCTAAGTGTACAACTAGCATATTACAGGGACCACAATTATAAATTTCAAGTTCATTTGGTCAGTAGTTTTTAAGAAGTAATGATCAGTGGTATTTAGCTTTTATATATAAAGACTGTATTTTATAATAGTTAGGTACCTCAGGTTTTTCCGTTACTCTTACAATTTCACAACATTCGTATAATAATTGAAGCCGTACATTTTTCTTAGAACTCGAACTATTTTAAAACTGCATTATTAATAATTTTGTTAGTGGGAAAAATTAAGTTAAATTATCTAAAGGCGCGTACACACTATGTAACAAAACGGCGAACATGCAACGCGTAACAATTTGACGAACTGTTACAACAGAACAACTGTAACAATAGTCTGTAACCTGTAACATGTAACATTTCCATTTTTCCATTTATTATTGAAATAAACTTCAGTGTCGATTTACTCATACTCAGTAGTGTGCCACATAATTAAACAACAACAGTAATTTAAACTGTATTTCAAATTAAAAACTGTCCCCTTGATTTTTAAATAAATATATTTCAAGAACCCTAGCCCCTTCCTAGAGCCGCCCTTGTAGGGCCTATGTGTGGCATCTTCTTAATAATGAATTATTAAAGTGAACTACAAATCTAAAATGAATAAGTAGGTAGATCCTCTCTGAAGGTTCATAATTCATATGTGATAAATGTATAATGTTACACGGCTATGTTCGTTAGAGCGTCCAAACATATTGTAACGTAATCGCGTAACAGCCTTTGATGTTTCGCCAAAACACCGACAGTTGGTGGATCGCCGGTTTGTTACAGAAGTATGATACAAATACGCCGATTTGTTACACAAGAACACTGTTCGCGAACTCATGTTCGCCGTTTTGTTACATAGTGTGTACGCGCCTTAATATGAACTTCGTGTAACATAACTATAACATTACTGTAGAGTTACTGTAGTGGTGGAGAATTTAGTTCATTCGAATAAAAAGTTCATTAGTTCATAGTTCATAAAAGTGAATTGTTCAAGTGAACTATTCATTAGTTCGTTTAGTTCACTTGTACATGGAACTAGTGATTAGTGGTGGGTAGTTACTGCTGTATTCGGTACAATGTAACGATTACATTGGTGGAACGAGTAGGAACGAGTACATTTATCGTTCCACGTTCGTTTCATCGGTACATTCGGTACAAAGTTTCCAACTACAAAATGGTCTCCTACCGTCCTGTCCGGGTACCGAATACCGATTACCGATGGTGTTCGAATAGTAACGACTAGAGAGCCTTGATATTAAATAATATTAATATCAAGGCTCTCTAGTAACGACTAACGAGTTTTCACGATAATATATTATACAATATGTATATAATTGTATATTATACGTCTATGTCGTCTCGGTTTACTGTTTAATTTACTCTATCTGCTGCTGTTGTTGTGTAGTTTTGTTGATATTTGTTGATAATCGATGGGAGAGGGTGGTGGTGGAGGTGGACAGTGAATGCTATAATTATAGATATAATGCAAAATCATATGAGTATTATAATAATTTTATTGTGTTTTTCTTTTTATTTTGAGGTTTAAATAATATTTGAAGTAAAATTATTTTTAGATTATTTTTAGATTATTGCATACACGTTTTAGAAATTATTTTTATGTAGGCTGTATAATAATCAGAGGCATTATGCAGTATTGCTGTGCAGTGTGTAGACACTATATGACGTGCGTGTTTAGATTGTTTAAACCTATTCATTTTTATTCATATTTTCGTAAATATTATAATAATGGACAGAAAAAAAGCGATGTATGGAATATTATTCGGTTATTGACAGTGGAATGGCTAAATGTTCGTATTGTTCAAATTCGGTGTCTTATAAAGGCTGATCAACTTCAAACTTAAGTAAATACTTAAAACGAAAACACATAATTCAATATGAAAGTAGAAAACATCCGCGTATTAATGAAATGATTGAACAAAATGTTGATGAACCGAGTAAGCAAAATACACCCGAAACAAATAATGATCAAAACCAACCTTCTACATCAATCAATGCAATTAATGTTATAAATAAATCTCGTCCCATACAAAAAAGTGTAGATTCGTATTTTATTAACAATAAACCACTTTCTGTTTTAAAACAAAAAACAATTGATGAACAGCTAGGAGTTATGATTTCAAAAGAATTCCAACCTTTCAGTTTAGTTGAAAATTTTGAATTTAAAAAATTCATATATTTATTAAATCATGGGTATCAGTTACCATCGAGGATTACTGTTTCGAAATCTATTCTACCACAGTTGTATGAGAAAACATGAGAAAAAGTTAGAAATAATTTATTGAATGCCAAATATATTTCATTTACAACTGATGGCTGGACTTCCATAAATAATGATAGTTTTATTGTTGTCACTGTACATTTTATCGATCCAGAAGAGTGTGTTTTAAAAACATTTTTACTTGGATGTTTTAACGTGGTGGAATCCCACACAGCTGTAAATTTGTCATTATTTTTAAATAATTGTTTTAAAGACTGGAATATAACAAAAAAAGTAAAAGTTGCTGTGAGTGACAATGCTGCGAATATAACATCAGCAATCGGCATGAATAAAAATTGGCACCATATTCCCTGTTTAGCGCACACATTAAATCTAATTGCACAATCTAGACTAGATGAAATAAAAAACGTTCACAAAAAAGTAAAAACCATCGTTGAATATTTTAAACGAAGTACAAAAGCAAATTTAAAACTTAAAAATGCACAAAAACAAATGGGATACCCGGAATTAAAGTTAATTCAAGACGTTTGTACGCGATGGAACTCCACGTATGACATGTTTCAACGGTGTATCGATAATAAAGAACCTCTTATGAGTACAATTGCAATAATAGGTAATATGGATAATTTAGTATACGAAGACTGAACTAATAAAACACTACTGAGCGATATTTAAACCGTTTAAAGAAGTTACTATCGAACTAAGTAGCGAAAAAGGCATTTCGATTTCAAAAGTGTTAATTTTAATAAAAGCGTTACATTCACATATAATAAATAAAGAAAAAGAACCAAATTTACCAAATGCTATACATTTGATGCTTTCTAAAATGGTAATAAAAGCCAATGCTAAATTTGAAAATATCGAAAACCAGCCTATTTTAACAGAAGCAACTATTTTAGACCCACGGTTTAAAAAAAAAAACATTTAATAATCAGTATACATATCAAAAAACATATGAAAAGATGGTACAAAAAGTTGCAAAAATTATTCGTTTAAATCAAAGTCCAGCAGAAAATGAGAGAACCATACCGACCGATCGTGGAAACGAAACTTCTGAAATTTGGCAACAGTTTGACTCTCAGGTACATACATTATATTATCATTGATATTTTGATATTTAAGTGATTTATAAAATTAGTTTATGATTTTTAGGTGTCTACTTCCACTTCAGTCAACACATCAACATCTGAGGCTATAGTGGAGTTGGATAGATATTTGAATGAACCTATACTAGACCGAAAATCAGATCCTCTTAAATGGTGGAATGACAGAAAAAAAATCTATCCAAATTTATTTGATTTGATGTTAATGCGTTTGTGTGTACCATCAACATCAATTCCGAGTGAAAGGACCTTTTCAAAAGCTGGCTACACCATTTCCGAAAGACGTAATAAATTGTCAACAAAAAACACGGAAATGTTGATATTTTAAAACAGTAATTATTAAATACTATTACTTAATTTTTAATTTTTATCCATTTTAGGCTTAGGCAAGTAACTAAGTTAATTTTAAAAGTTTGAGTTTATTTATTTTATTGTTATTTTTTTTTTCTAGGGCAAAGTGAAGTGTTTTTTTTTTGTATTTTTATAATTATTTTTGCTGAAAATAAATATGTTTATTATTTATGTGGTTAGTTTTAGATTCTGAACGGAGTGAAGAATGTATTGATTTTACAATGATGTGTGTTTTTTTTTTTTTTTTTTTTTTTTTTTGTGTCTGTCGACACGTTTTGGGGCAGTAAAAATGCTTCGATTGCCTTATGTAGCAACTTTTCTGAAAGGAAAGTGAATCTATTTGGTACTTTGGGGGGTCAAAAGTAAAAAATTTCCAATATTTTTTAAATGCGACGGGAAAAACCATAAAAAAATTTGGGAAAAACGGGAGTTTTTACGCAAAACCAGTTTTTGACATAATCAAATTTTTTATTTTGCTATAACTCAAAAACTAATCGATGTAAATACTTGAAATTTTCACCAAATGTTAAGATAAGCGTTCTCTATACACCATTAAATTTTCTTTAAGCTATTTATAGACAGTTGAAATTTTCAATATTTTTAAGTATTTTTTTTTTAAATAACGATAAAATTTTTTTGGCTGCCTAGAAAATCTTGAAAATTTAATACAAGGTTTCTTATAAGTTGTTCCTTAAGTGATAAAAAAAAATCTAAAATCGTAAATCACAATTTTTTTTTATAAGTGCTCAAAGTTACAATTTATACGAAATATGTAAAAATCACGATAATTTGCAAGTTTTTTTGTAGTTAAAAATTCATAAAATTTTTTCTGTTCATACTTAAGGTTCAAAATTTTAACACGAGGTTATGTATAAGCTACTCTTCAAAAATCTTTAAAAAAATTTCTACCGGAATTAGAGGAAAAAATTTTATGACTGTTTGAAATTTAAATATTTACGAAATTGCATAAAATAGCGATTTATTCTCAAACGATTTTAAATATTTTTTATAATTCAAAAAGTATAAGTCGCAGATTTTTGAAATTTCTACCAGCTGTTAAGATTGGTATTTCCTTTATGTCATATTTTTTTCAAAATATTATATTGATTTTTAAGCCACTTATAGGCATTTAAAATATTCGATTTTTTTACATTTTTTTTTTATAATCGGTGATAAAAAAAATTTGGCTCGTACAAAATACTTGAAAATTTAATAGAAGATTCAACAGAAGTAGTTCTTAAAGTCATTCAAAAATTATTAAAATCCATAGGCACAATTTTTTTTTATAAGCGTTTGAACAGCGAATATTGACAAAAAATTACATGTAAAATATAATATACTGTATAATATTCTAGACTGACAAAGATATCGGTTTTTTTTAAAATGCTCTAACTCAAAAATGAAAAACCGCAACAACTTGAAATTTTCACCAAATCTTTATATTGACGTTCTCTATACATGGTTAATATTTCAAAGTATTTTGACATATTTTGACTTATTTATAGACAATTTAAATTTTCGGTTTTTCTAAATTTTTCGTTTAAAAATAAAATATACTTATATAATATTTATAAATAACATTGTATTATATTCTAGACTAACATATGAACTCCGTTCAGAATCGTTATTCGTATACAATGATATCTATCATTGCATTCAAATTTAACAAATCCATTATAATAATGACCTATCCTATAAGCGAGGTGCACTCCACCCCTAACTGTACAGCAGAGCGAGGCCCATCCGGTTCTTTTTTTTTTTGAATCTGTAGTTTATTTAATATAATTGTAGCGATTGAAAAAATATTAATATGATGATAATTTTTGATTAAGCATTTCAAATGTATATTTATATAATGATTCATAATAAACAATGTTTACAAGAACATAGTGTTTCTGATACAAATTTAATTATTTAAAGTTAATTTTTCCCGAATACAGTAAAATAGTGTTGTATAATGGGCCAATGAAGCATATTCGTTCATAAATATTAAATAGGTATCCATTGCAATAACGAGTAAACATTTGAATATATGTATTTTGATCGTTCCGCGCGGAACAATACGAATTACGAATGTGAGTACAAATGTAACTAAAGAAAGAATGTACCGATGTAACGAGTATTTTTGAATCGGTACTTTATTGTAACTGTACCGTTTGGAACGATTCCACGAAAGGAACGATAATTCCCACCACTACTAGTGATACATATCATAGATTAAATATACTAGTATATTTAATCTATGTACATATGCACAAGGGAATTAAACAAACTATTAAATAGTTCAATTGAATTATTCACTTGTATAGTAAATATTTATTAGTTCAATGATATGAATCAAACATACTAACATAATTCATGGAGACTTGAGAACATATATTATATGATAAAAAATAATCTAACTTCAAATTAATCCTAATCCATCAATATTTTATATCAATTTGTTGTTATGTAGACTAATAGTACAACGTGAGTAAATTAAGAATATTAAGAATATTCACATAATATAAATACATTGAACCGTATTTCTAATTTTACGAATCAAAAATATAGTTATTTGACTATAGCCAATATTCTGTAATGTGCTGAAAAATTGGTGTTTCACTAAGTTTCACACGTTTCTTTAAGCGCGGTCTATGCATGCGTCTATGGAACGAACTACAGAGAAATTTTAAAGAAGTTTGCGAACTATTTCATTAATACAATGCTACCAATTTTTTTCGAACTGTGAACTGTTAAGTTACAGTTACTGAAACGGTTCAGAATAGTTCATCAAAGTGAATAGTTCAAATGAACTATTCGTTCACGAACTTAACACCTCTACTGTAGGGGTCTAGGACATTTCACCGCGAACTTATTCGCCGCCACACCGTATCGCCGCCGGACTATTCGCAAAAAAATATCTGCTCCAGAGGAGTATGCAAACGCATGGTTGCTTATGAACAAACGGAAATTAAAGCTGCAAATTATATTGTAGGGGTGTAAAAATGTACTTGATTTAAATTGAGGAACATATCAAAATTAACGTTTCACGACTCAAAGAGTGTGAATCAGGGATGAACACATGTAAAAAGTCGGGTGGTGAGGTTTGAAAAAATATAACTTTAGTATTGTTGTTTATTAATCTTTAATAATTTAGGTACATTATTGGTAATAATATTTCGTGGGTAGGTTCTCTTTGCATCGAATAGCCCGACAGCGAGTAGTCCGGCGGCGAAGCGGTATATAATCATGTCTTTCCGAAAACATAAATCTGGTGCTTCAAAACGAAGAGTCCTGAAAATTAGAAATTAGTACGAAACCAAAATTCCTATTGTCAAATTTCTTTTGTCAAATTTCTTTCAACCAAAAGAAAAACCTGCATTGGAGCCTAAAATGAGTGAAACCGTCTGCGATTTGATACAAACATTGACAAAGTAAATTGAACATAATTTTTTCTTATAACATTCATTTGACATCGTACAATCTGTAAATATTTTTTTACAATAAGCATGTTGGCTAAAATATGGGTGACATGATTGGTTTGATTAAAGGAGTTACCCAGCAGTAACACTTATGGCTTGATTTTATTTTATTTTTTTTTTTTAGGCTAAGTCACGACACCAGTTTCTCTTTAACCTTCTCGGGGGATTTTCTGGGATGACGTTGGAATTGAGGGCAAGTATTATGGGATTTAACATCGTATAAATATAAAATATTGGGCGAATGTAAGTTCCCACACGAGATATAGTAGGTAAAAATTATACCTGGGTATGCATACGTAAGTTCCCACACGAAATAAATTACACCGGTACGTAAGTTCCCACAAGAAAAAAAATTATACCGAACACAAACTTCCTTCCCACTTTAATCAGACTTAGGACTGACGGATAATGGTACTTATTTAGGAATACTTGAGTTGATTGCTAAATTAATCCTGTATTGAAAGCACGTATAGAAAATTATGATAACAAAGGCAGGAACAGAGTGTCTTACATATCAAAAACCATTTGTGAGGAACTTATTAAATCATGTTTTTAAAATTGTTTGATCACATTGTCGATGAAATTATTAAATCTAAGTATTTTGGTATTGTCGTTGATTTAACTCCAGATCTTGCCCATATTGATCAGCTGTAATCATATGTTATTGTTTGAATGGTATGGTACATGAACGATTTCTTGGCTTTGTCACTTTTCATAGTTATACTGGTGAAACTCTAGCTGCGACTGTACTAGAATTTCTCAAACGAAGTGGTATTGATATTGCCAACTGCCATGCGTAAACTTATGATAATGCTGCCAATATTTCTGAAAGATATCGTGGACTACAGGCTCAAATTAAAGAACAAAATAATTTAACATTTTATGTCCCATGTGTCGCATATTCTTTAAATTTAGTTGAAGATTTCAGTGCAAAAGAATGTGATCAATTATTTTTCAATTCTTCAAAAAATATTTGCATTTTTTGCAGCCTCTACATACGATAAATGTATTATTAAGAAACAGTAAAAAAAGTAGTAAAACTTTAAAAAGTCTCTCCAGTACACGGTGGTCTTGTCGTAATGATGCTATTGAAGCATTAGCTGGTAATTATGATGAGATATACAGTATAATACGTTATCTGACATTTCTAAAGATATGAATGAAAATACTGACACATGAAGCAAATTCAATTAAGAAAAAGATAATTACATTAGAAATAGCTTTTATGACTATTTTTTGAAAACGTGTACTAGGAGATTCAATGCTACAGGTGTTTATTTACAAAGAATTGAAATTTATATCGTTACTGGTAGTAGTATGCTACAATCGTTGATAACATTTGTTGATGAACTCAGAAATGATTTTGACGCAATTGAAGATGAAGTAAAAATATTGAGTTTCTCAATTAATAAAGATGATCTAATGGTGGAAAAAACAAATGTAAAATTATTCAATTATATATTCGGATGGTACTACAGATCATGAGACTTTAAAAGGTCAAGATACATTTAAAGTCAACACTTTTTTTATTGTCATTGATAAATTGCAAACCTAATTAAAAAACGTAGCTCAGCTTATGACAATATAACTTTTTTTGGATTTTTGACTCGTTTGGATGCGATTGATTATAATTCATTGAAAAAAATCCGTAAACAATTTAGTCAAAGTTTACTTTCGTGATCTAGAAGAAAGTCTATATGACGAATTGAAACAATTTATTGGTAAGATTAAAGTCAAGGAAGATAATAAATTAATAAAAAATCCGGTTAACATGTTACAAATGATTGTTGAAGATAACCTTTGGGGCATTTTTCCACATACTTATGTAGCGTTCCGATTTTTTTTAAGTATACCAGTTACTAACTGTGAAAGTGAACGATCTTTTTCTGCACTAACAATAATTAAAAATAAATTTCGTTGTATGATGGGTGAATCAAAACTGACATCTCTATCAATTTTTTCAATAGAGTTTGAATTGACTATGAATTTTTCATTTAAAGATTTTATAAGAAAATTTGTTCAGGAAAAATCCAGGAAAAAGTTTTTCAAACATATTATATAAGATTAAAAATATATGTATATATTTTTTTTATTGCATATACTGAAAAAATGTCTAATATAATATAAGAATAAAATTATATTTAAAAACAATACTATACTTATTTTAATTTATATTGACTACAAATTTCTAAATCTGAAGAAAAAAGAAAATTTTTTTAAGTGAAAGGGCCTCAATAAAAGTAATAGCCCCCCTTAAATTCATAAGCGCAACTACACCTGCAATTTAAGGGGTGCTAAAATTTAGTATACCTTGGTAACCCGTGGGGGGCTTCTCCCCAATGTTGAAAGCCATTAATAACATGCTTTGATAACTCAACTTCATATTTATATAAATTTATATGATAACACATTTGATATTTTGATATTTATTAATATTAATGAACAATCACTAAAAACATTTATGTTTTTAGTTTTAATTATTTAACTATCTATTTAGATAACATTTTATAACCTATTATTTTTAAACAATTTTCCTGGTTTTTGTGTTAAATCTATCTAACACTGTTTTCTTTTGTATTTTATTTGATAAATCCCTCTCAACAGACCCGGATTGAACCGGCGAGCTACCGAGAAAATCTCGGTGGGCCGCGTAGTAAAATTTGGGCCGTTATTATTTTTGGACAAAAGTATTCTAGTATTTCTAGATAGTGATATAATAAAATATAGATCCAAGTACACGGTTAAAACAATAATTACGTCAGCTGTATAAATGTATAATACTGATGTATAGTGTATTGGTTATTTGATTCTCAAGAATAAAATTGTCAATCGATAATACTGCGTATCAGTATGTACCAAGTTAATAATAGTTGTGTGTTGCGTCCTGCCAGCATGTTTATAAAAATAAATATAATTCCAATTGACCGTATTATTGTATGGGTTTTCCCACAATTATCGTAATATCGTCCAACAACGAACGGGTAACAATTCATGGAACTCACACATACTACGTACTCTTCTACACAACACACAAGTTTACATTTACATTACGTATTTGCAATAATTGCATTTAAAAAGTAGTAGACTGCGCTTGTCATGGATAAAGAAAAAAGAAATTAAAAGGTGGAGCTGAAAAGCTACGAATGAAACGGCATGCTGAACTAAAAGCTGCAGGGAGTGATCCCAAACAAACAAAAATATCATTTCTTAGACCTCCCCAAAAAGGTAAGTTTATTTAGTTAATTATTAATATGATTAATAAACTAGTCAATTGATTTATTATTTTAAATATTTCATCTTTTATATTTATTTAAATAAATGCATAATATAGTAGCCAGAAGGTATAGTAAATAGTTTTTATTTATTATTTATAAAATTTATAATAATTTATTATATTTTTTTCAAAATACAGTTAATGAAAGCATGATTTCATCTTCATCTTCAGATTGCAATGAAAAATCAAAAGTTATTGAGTTAAAGTTTCAAAATGCACAGATTCCTCAAATTCAAGAATCTCTTTTACCCACGGTTCGTATTTCGTATAAATACATATAATTACATTTTTTGTTTTAGTAATGTAACTTACCTAATATTTTGTTTTTATTTACTAAGGAATCAAAACTAGATAATTTATCAATATCAATTTTACAGGAATGTCAGGAAATAGAAAGTAGACAATTGGTAGATGATGAAATGGAATATGTACCCACTTGCCACTACTTAATAACTCATCGGTACAGTATAATAGTATAAATTAATTTAATATTTTATTTTGTTTCTTAATTTTAAGAAAATTAGTCTTTCAAATTGCTCTTACACTGAACATTTTATGTTGGGAGAACTTAACTTAGGGATTTATTGTTCTGTTTTAGATAACTGACACAGATAATAAGGAATCAAAACTAGATAATTTATCAAAATCAATTTTACAGGAATGTCAGGAAATAGAAAGTAGACAATTGGTAGATGATGAAATGGAATATGTACCCACTGGTAACTTGCCACTACTTGATAACTCATCGGTACAGTATAATAGTATAAATTAATTTAATATTTTATTTTGTTTCTTAATTTTAAGAAAATTAGTCTTTCAAATTGCTCTTACACTGAACATTTTATGTTGGGAGAACGTAACTTAGGAATTTATTGTTCTGTTTTAGATTACTGACACAGATAATGAAATAGTTGTTTCAACAGAAATAATTGATATTAATATTTTTAAGAAACTTGAAAGTAAAAACCTACACAACTTTTTTAAATCTCATCCTATACAACTGTTTGAAAATATTTTATTCAACCCAAATAAAATATACTACCGTGTACACAACAATGTTGCATTTAAGAGAGAGTGGTTAAGTTACTGTAAAGAAAATAATATATTGTTTTGTTCTTTCTGTTTGGCTTTTGGAAAAGAAGACAACCGCTTCACAGTAGGATGTTCTGTACTTTCAAGTTCTAACCCATATACTCGAATTAAAGAACATGAAAAATCCGTTAGTCATGAAAATGGTAGTGAAGCATTTTTACTTTTTATAAACTCCAATGATATCCGATCAAGACTTGATACTGTCAGACAATTTGAAAATGAAAGAAGAAGATCAGTTTTGCAAAGACTTATTGATACAATCAAATTAATTGGAAAACGTGGACTCAGTTACAGGGGCGCAAAAAATGCTGAAGCTGCTTATACTTTAAATGATTTATCACTAGACCATGGAAATTTCTTAGAAATTATATTATTATTAGCAAAATATGACCCATTGTTAAAAGAACATGTAGACAAGGTAGTTATGCAAAGTCAGAAGTTGTATGAATCCAGAAAAGAAGCTGTACATGCTGGACGTCCTGGTAAATTTGTTACCTTTTTATCAAAAACTACTGCAGATTATATTATAGATACAATTAGTGTTTTATTAAAGAAAAACCTTTCAGAAATTATAAAGAAATCTGAATTTTTTAGTGTTCAAATTGATTCAACACAGGATATAAACGTTCATGACCAATTAGCTATTGTTAGATTTGTTACAGATGACGTACAAGAACGTTTAATAGCATTAGTGAACTGTAAATGTGGTACTGGTAAAAATCTATGTGATCTATTATGTAAAGTATTGGAAGATATGAACTTGGATGTTACAAAAGTGTTGGAAGTTCGACTGATGGTGCAAGTAACATGCGTGGACAGTATTATGGTTTTTCAGCATGGCTAAATAAAGTAAGTCCAGACCAAATCCATCTATGCTCATGTGCTCAATCTGGTAATGATTGATACATCTAACGTTACTAGTGAAAGTAATTCTTTATTCGGTTTATTAAACTCTATTGCTGTGTTTGTTAGAGAATCGTACCTTCGAATGAATAAGTGGGAGGAGAATAGTAAATATAAGTTTATTTCAAATATTGGTGATACACGTTGGTGGTCTAAAGATAGGTGTTTGACAAAAGTTTTTGGATTATATTCATTTCCTGAAGAGGCTTTGTTTATAGATATTATACAAACTCTTAATGAAATTTATTTGAGTGATAAATTTAATCAAGAGATAGATTTAAAGCTCAAATGTATAGAGATTCACTTCTTAAGTATGAAACTGTATTAACTGCAAATATTTTCATCTACAACACCAGTTTCGCTATACCTCCAGAGTAAAGGTATGAATGTTATTCAAGCTTATAATATGATTAAATGTACTTTAAATACTCTTAATTCCCAGTCACGAACATTTGATACTATACTTGAAGTAACAAATAAATTTATCACATGGGCCAATTCAAAACTAGAAGATTTAGACTTAGAAGTTGCAACTACATTTCCAGTTAAAAGAATTCTGAAAAAGAAAAAGATATACGGAGAAAATGCAAATGATCAAACTCAAACATATCCAAAATTAAAATATGAAATAAATGTTTACAATGTGATTTATGATCAAATAATTAGCAGTTTGGAAAAACGATTTAATACTCATGGCAAATTATATGAAGATATATCCTACTTAAATTCACATTATTTCATTAATTCTAATTTACCCACTACAGAAATTTAAACCTGAAATAACAGCTGGCAGTATTCAAACTGAACTTAAAGATTTTATTTTAAAATGGCCAAGACTGAAAAAAATTGCTTCAAATTTAATGGAAGAACTGAGTGATGAAGAAAATGAAATTTTAATTGAAAGTAATGAAAATACTATATGTACAGAAAAAGGTAAAGGAAATGCTTGTCAAAATTATATACATTATATACAGATACTAGTAACATTAACATACCGCTCTTGTTCTTTTTTTTATTACTCTGGAAATAGTAGATAGTTTTTTCCGTTTTAAGTTTTATCAGTTAGATAATAAGTGCGTGCGTATATCGGTGCGTTTTTGAGTCAGTCTACCCAAAACTTGTACTGTCATAGCAGTTTTTCGATTTTGATTAATAAGCGTCTGCCGTACACTTCTTGCGTCTAGTCTTATTACGTAAGTTTATTTTAAATTTTTATCGGTACAACGTTTACACCAACTGTTGATATCTCGTCGTCCTTATCTTAATTACTTTTACTGACAAGGTCCACGCTGCTCCGCACACGGTATTACATCGCGTGCGTATTGACTTCCACTTCTCGACCTTATATACACTGTGTGCCAAGTAGTCATTCATTTTTGTCAGTATGGGTAAATCAACTACTCCTAATAATACTACTACTACTTCAAATAAAGTCACCACTAGGTCTACTTCGTCCATATCTCCTTCAAATAATGACATTATGGTTGCTCTTGATAAACTTCGTGATGAAGTTTTATCTTCAAATAAACTTATTTCGTCCACTCAAACCTTACAATTTGAGGAATTGAAAAAAGACCTGAAGCACTTATCTGTGCAAATTATTGAATTAAAGGCTGAAAATAGCACCTTACGCAGTGAACTTAATATTCTTAAAGGTAAAATTACGTCTTTGGAGGATGCTGGTTCACCTAGCCAAAGCTCCCATGTTATCTCCCAGGTATTACAGGAAAGTTTTGAGCGCCAAAGATGCTCTTTAAATACAATTATTTATGGTGTACCGGAGTCCTCTTCGGCTTCGACAACCCAACGGATTTCGGATGATTGTTCTTCCATTCGCAGTTTGCTTGAACCTCATAGTTTAGTCATTCCTGATAACCCCAAAGTTATTCGTCTTGGTAAAGTTGTTGCTGGAAAATCTCGTCCAATCAAACTGTTGTGTGGTAGCAGGGAGTCCTCTAGTAAACTGGTTTCCGACTTTAGAGATTTGGTGAAAAATGGTATTCAATTTCCTACGGGTTTCCGTATAGTCAGTGATAAAACGATGATGCAACGTACTCTGCTTCGGTCCTGTTATGCTGAGCTTGAAAATCGTAAGTTAAATGGTGAAACAAATCTTGAGATTTCTTACGTCAATGGTGTACCTCAAGTACGTGTTGCCAAATCAAAAAACACTGGATTCCATCATCATGCAAGTCATCGTTAACCAATTCAGTTAGTGGTCTGCCAGTTCGTGGATTTTATCAAAATTGTCGAGGTCTCCGATCCAAATTAATAAATCTTAGATGTAATGCCGCTGCGCTTGATCACATCTTTATTATTTTATCTGAAACATGGCTAACTAATGGTATTTTTGATAATGAACTTGGCTTACATAATTATAATATTTTTAGATGTGATAGATCCTCTCTTACTAGCAATTGTTCTCTCGGGGGAGGTGTCCTTATTGGTGTTCGTAAGGATATCCCTTCTTCTCTTATAACCGTCTCCGAATTAAATGTTGAACAAATTTTTGTTCGTTTTTTCTTTAATAAAATTAACTTCTTAATAAGTTGTGTATATATCCCTCCTCAATCCCCACTCAATGTCTATCAATCTCATATTAACTCTGTTGAACATGTTCTTAATCTTTACCCTAATTATAAATATTTGTTTTGTGGTGATTACAACCTACCTGAAGTCGTATGGGATAATGATGACTCTGGTTTAATCTTCTCGTCCTCCCATTGTCGTGCTCCGTGTATCCCTGAGTTTTTTGCCTCTAATTGTTTTTTTCAAAATAACAACAACCTTAATAAACATGGATCCTTATTAGACTTAGTATTTAGTAATGTTAATTCTCTCTCAGTCACTGAATCTTTAGATTCGTTAGTGCCTCCTGATCCCTACCACCCTCCTCTATCTATCAATTTTTATAATAACATCCATGTTCCTGGTTTAAATAGTACTCACTCCTTCTTCGATTTTGATAATGCTGACTATATTAATATATATAATTTTATTTCTAATTTTGATTGGCCTTCTACTCTATCTGCTCTCAGTGTTGATTCAGCTTTTAATACCTTATATGATGCTTTTCATCAGTCTGTATTACGCTTTGTCCCTAAGCGCCATTTTAAGCAGTCTACCTTCCCAGTCTGGTTCACGAATGAGTTAAAACAAATTTTATTTAAGAAGAAAAAAGCCCATGCTAAATTTAAATCCACTTTTAACCCTGATGATTACAGACACTTTTCACTTCTTAGGGCCCATTATAAGTACGTATCGAAAAAATTGTATCGTGAATTTGTTGATCGAACTGAATTATCAATAAATGCAAATCCTTCCAATTTTTGGAAATTTATAAAGAAACAGCGCTGCAATTCTGATATTCCTAAAACACTAACGCTTAATGGTGCTTCAAGTTCTAATGAACAGGATGCAGCTGACATGTTCGCCACATACTTCAAATCTGTATACTCATGTGAAGTCGTTAATGATGATTTGAGCGATCTTAAGATTCTATCTTTTGACCTACCTAATAATGCATACTTCACTGTTGATGATGTTTTTCATAGTCTTTCTACGTTGTCTGGTGCAAAAAATGTAGGTCCTGATGGACTCCCCGGCGTTTTTCTATTTCAGTTGCGTTCTATTATTGCCTATCCTTTATTTTTGCTGTTCAGGCGTTCTCTTGATGAGGGTATTTTTCCCACTATTCTTAAATTCAGTTCTGTCACGCCAGTACATAAATCAGGTGTCAAATCCGATATATCTAATTATAGACCTATCTCTGTTCAGTCTCACCTATCAAAACTCTTTGAATCTTTGGTTTTAAACAGTATTAAACCATCAATAAACAATATCCTTATTGAAGAACAACATGGGTTTCGTCCGGGAAGATCAACTACTACATGCAACTTAGTCTTTTCCAATTTTATATTTGATTCTTTTAAAAAACGGTCCCAAGTTGATGTAGTTTATACTGACTTAGCCAAAGCGTTTGACACTGTTAATCATAGTGTCTTACTGAGAATTCTCGAAATGACTGGTTTTGGTGAACCTTTGCTCTCCTGGTTTGGTTCTTTTTTAGCAAATAGGCTACAATGGGTAAAATTGTTTGGCGTCAAATCAAATATATTTTCGTCTATGTCTGGTGTCCCCCAAGGTGGACATTTATCACCGATTCTATTTTTACTGTTTGTCAATGGTGTACGTAACGCCTTGCCTTTGTGTAAACTTTTATGTTTTGCAGATGATATGAAGCTCTTTATGGAAATAAACTCAGCTGCTGATTGTGAGATCCTCCAAAGTAGCCTTGATTGTTTTGTTAGTTGGTGTCTTAAAATAGGCCTTAAAGTCAATGCTTCAAAGTGCCGAGTCATGTCGTTTACTCGTTCTCGTTCTACTATCCTTTTTGACTACAATATCTCAGGCTTGACAATTGAACGCGTTGATAATCTAATCGATCTGGGTTTTAAACTATCTAGTACCCTTAGTCCAAGTCCTCATATTGCAATGATTACTAGTAGAGCATATAAAGTTTTAGGGTTCATTATGCGTCTATCTAAAGACTTTAAATTGTCAAAATCGTTAAAATCACTATATTGCGCTTTAGTTCGTCCTATTTTAGAATACGGGTCGGTTGTCTGGGATCCTTACACTGTTTCTGATATTAACCAACTCGAACGTGTTCAACTTAGATTTTTAAGATATTGTTGTTTTGTGTTAGGTATTCCCCATATAGCTCATGATTATACTAATATCACTAACGTACTTGGCCTGCCTACTCTTGCCGAACGAAGAAGAACTTTAAATTTAAAATTTATTCGTGGTCTAATTACTAACCATATTGATTCCCCTTGCTTGCTTTCCAAAATTAACTTCAAAGTTCCTTCGCATGTATCACGCTCTCATGTGACCTTCCTTATTCCTACCGCCAACTCAAATTATCTGCAAAATGAGCCTTTAAGGCGACTTATGTCACTTGCCAATGAGGACCCCTCTTTTGATGATAATTTGTTCTAATGTTTCTTAAACACTGTTAATAAACTCTTACGTTTTATAAACGTTTTAATTGTTTACTTAATAACTGTCTTATTATAATTGAAATTCTGTTATTTATATATTTTACTTTTCAATTTTCTACTATTATTAATATATTGTACTGTACTTTAATGTTTATAGGGGAAACCCGTATATTTTGTAAATAAATAAATAAATAAATTATATCGATATCAACAAAAAAAACAAAAAAAAAAAAAAAAAAAAAAAATTGTATTAGGTGTGTATATGCTGTATTACACAAATACAACTTACATTCTTCAGCTTATTCTCATCTTTATGTAGTTTATAAATTTGTATTGACACTTGTACACAAGTTAGGTGCAAAACTACTTTTTCAAAACTTAAATATATTCTTAACCGCTTAAGAAATTGTCTTTCTCAACCAAAATTAGAGACATTTCTTTTAATGTCTGTTGAAAAAGACTTACTTCAAACTATTAATAATGAAGATGTTATTGACTTAATATCTAATAAAAGCCAGGATTTGATGAAAGTGTTGAAATTGTAATAAAAAGTAAATTATAAAGTTTATATATATATATATATATATATTATGTATAATATATGTGTTCATTTTTACTATTATGTTATTTAATTCTAGTATACTTATTATTTTTTTGGACCATAGGTGATTTCGGGGGAGGGAGGGGGTGGGCTGATAGAAATATAAAATCTCGGTGGGCCGAAAACTCTCAATCTGGCGCTGCCTCTCAATATTTAAAATTGACAAGTCACTAAAGCGCTGCTGCAACATACTTGTTCTTACCCAATTTTTGATACGTCTCACAATAGAAAAACTACGTTCACAAGTTGCAGATCTCATTGGGATTGTAATTGCAATTTGAAGTAGCTTATACAAGTTAGGGAAAGTTTCTTTATTTATTTTTCCTTTAATGTCATCAAAATTGAAATCTGGTGGCAAACAGTTTTTGAAAACCATAATTTCAGCTTTTAATAAATCAATTAAAACTTTTGTCACATTCTGAAATTGAACAGTAAAAACAATAAAAATATTTAAGTTATAGTAACTTAAACTACACTACTGAAAACAAAAATTGAATTCAATATTTAAATTGCATTTAATATTATATTAATTTTACTTTATAGTTATTTATGAACTGTAAGCTTCCTTCATAGTTCATATTCATAAAGTCTTCAATGAAGCAAGCC
The DNA here is from genome assembly GCA_034509805.1 of Sipha maydis. NCBI lineage: Eukaryota > Metazoa > Arthropoda > Insecta > Hemiptera > Aphididae > Sipha > Sipha maydis. Next base: position 269,992 of record JASXSY010001106.1, read on the forward strand.
ATAGATAAACTTTCTTCAGAGAACCTATATTTTAAATTAACGATTATAGAATCAATTATTGGATAGTATAATATTTGGTTCATTTTCTTCTCCAGTTGTTAATTGTAAGTAAAAAATTTTCATAGATTTCGGTTGAGTTCTTATTCTTTTTCTTCCTAATCATTAAATACATTTTTTATTAGTAACTTAAAATTTAATTATTGTTATATGTATTTAAATTTTGAGTATTGTGAACATGAATTTTGTTTTGATGGTATTGTTAATTAATAATTATTACATATGAATGTCTAAGAAATGTATTTTACACATAAAGTTAATACTTATTTAAGAAAAACCTTTAGATTTTACAAAGGTTTACAGTTAATCAAATATTTACCTATGTGTAGTATTTCAAGGGTTATATCATTCTCTTCAGCTAAAAAAGTAATTTTTTGCCAAAATGTAGAAAATTCAATGTCAGAGCGTAATTTTTCAATACTTTGTATACTTCCATTGATAATGCTTTTTACTTTTCCTAAAGTGGCATTTTTAGATTTTAATGTAACACTTATTATATTAATGATACCAAGAATGTCTTTCAATAGAGTAACTTCAATAAAAATAGCACAGTTTTGTATTTGACTGAGAATACCTAAAATTATAATAAAGAAAAAATTTCAACAATTAAAAACAATATATCAAATTATAATTACATTACATTATCTTTTTTTAATTACCGATAGCTTCAATAGCATCTTTGTCCATTTGTGCTTCAACTTCATTCTTTAAAAATTCTAATATTGATGAGTAATTTTTTATAATCGACTCGCAATTTGTATAGCGACATACCCATCTTGTATCGCATATCCTTAGAACATTTCCGTTTTCAAACCTAGTTTAGATTGAACTTCATTGAGTTTAGCATTGTTGGATAGTCGAGAGAAATGAACATATACCATTTCTAAAGTATTAAAAATACTTCAAGCTCTCTATAAAAGATAATACAGATTATATAATTATATGATAATAATTTTTTTATTTTACTACAGGTACTACAGGTATAGCCGTATAGGCATTCTGTTAAAAATACTTCAGTGAATTATTGTTTGATTAATCTTAAACTAATTGATACCTTTATTTCTTTACACATATCCACAAACAATCAAATTTAATCTTTGTGCCATACAGTGTATATGGCACATGGAAATTTTTGTTTAATTTTTGACTGGACACCTCCAAGGTGTTCAGACATTACGCTGGCACTATCATAAAATTGAGCTACGATATTCAATGTATTGATATTAATACTTAAATTTTGAAAACAATTATAAACAGCAGAAATAATATGGTTGGCAGTTTGTCCATTAGAAAAATCTATGAATTGCAAGAATCTTTCACATGCCTCAAGACCAACAGAATACTGTACACATACAGATAACTGTTCTTCTTTATGGGACCTGTGGACAATATATATTTACATTTATAAAATATTAATTTAATCAAAATATAGGTAAATATAACTATTATAAATATTACAATGGTAAAATATATTGTACATTTGTACCTGGCTTCATCAACCATTAGAGCAAAATTCCCAGAAACAACAATTTCTTCAACAATAATTTCTTTAATTAGGTCAGCACTTATTTTAATAATTTCATCCTGCACTTTCCAACTGGTATGGTTAATTTTATTCTCATATACATTTTTCAAATCTGGCATGAACTTTGAAAATACCATATGGCACATTTCCTTGTAATTACATAAAATTGTATTTATATTATTACATTAAAACATTAATTTTTTAATAAATAATTATATTATAAATGTAATATTATAATTACCTTGATTTAAGGAACCTAAATTTTCATTATATCCTCTAAATTTTATGCCTTACTTAGCAAGGTATAATACAACATAAATTAAACTAGACATGTATTTGCGATTAATTTCAACTTGTTTTTTATGGAAGCTAGATAATTGTGTATATTTAACTACTTTTATATGCATACATTTTTGGTAAATTAGTTTTTGATTTTACAAGAATCTGAAAAAAATGTGGTCGATTATATTCAATGGCGGACTGAACTTATATTTTAAATGACGCATTTTTATATTTAAGTACCTTACTACCACCCCCTAATGACTAACTTCACAAATCCGTGGGGCTATTATTTACCCGCTCAGTTTCCAAATTTATTCATATTATAATAAATATAATATTACTATTACACTTTCTATGCATTAGATAGGTAAATATTTGACAATTTTTGAAGTAGTCATTGCAATAAGTTGTAGTCTTTGAAAAGTTGACGCAGCTGCGTCAAAATTACCCTTTCGGTTCGCCACTGATTATATTAATCATAATACAAATTTAATATTCAATACTAACGCACTAAGTTATTCTAGGTAAGTATAAGTTTTTGAATAATTTTTATTTTTTAACTATTTTATTTGTGAAAATACATAAACAACTAACCTTTTACCTATCATAATATTATATTGTTGACCTCATGACAAAACATGTTGTCATCTAATATAACCATCTTCGAAACATTAAATATAAATAAATTATTCTAAAATAAAAATTTGAACAAAATAGGTAGGTACAATAATGAAATACCTACTGCTTACAAATCAAGGAATGGACTTTGAATTTTTGGGGGTGATAATTTTTAGTCTAGGGGTGCTAAGTCCCCCTAGCACCCCCCTAGTTGCGCTTATGCTTAAATTATGACCATAATCCGGCCCTGCTAGTCAAGCGCCACTTCTAAGTAGCTAGTACTTATATACATTGATAGAGGTTAGTGATTGAGATTGATATGTGAACATTTTGAAATTGTAAAGTGAAACTGCAATGTATTGATTTAATTACGTTAAGTTTAATTCCTCATTTATTGTGCTACAGTGAAAGAAGATTGAAATGTGTTTGAATGTATTGTGCAAATATTTAAGGATCTGGGCAGTGCTGTACAGTATTTTTTGGGGGTGGGGGGTATCTTCCATATCTAGACACCCCTCGACTTCAAAAGTCCTAATATATTGGACATTGGTGTTTCATCATAACCTACAACATTTCTATTATACCATTTATATGAGTTTTAAATGTAAAACTTTTTGTCAATTCCTAACATAGTAAATTGTTAAAAAGTAAATTCAATGTTTTTTACATCAGTAAATAATTCTAAAAACGTTGTTTATGAAGTTAAATGAATGTTGAACACCCCCCAAGAAATCACTCAAAATACGCCACTGGTGCTGTAGTAGTAAAAAAAGCAGACTATATACTATATAAGTTATAACCAATCATTATTAAATTTTTTGGTATAAATATACAAAATACATATTGTAAAAAAATTAAAATTAAAATAAAACATTTTTTTTATTGATATTGTTGTATTATTAGTAATAATTAGAGTTAGGATGTTGATTATCTAAAAACACAAAAATGCTCTAAAAACTAATTAAGTATGTGAAAATATGTATTTATTAATAAAAATTGTTATTAGAGATATGGATGTGATAATGAGTGTAATAGTAATTTAAAATATGAATTATAGATTTATTCCATTAGATCAGTGTTTCCCAAATGGTGTTCCGCGAGGAAAAAATAAATATAACATTCTCGATTTGAACAAGGAT
>JASXSY010001107.1:0-155254 GCA_034509805.1 Sipha maydis
ATCGTTTCCATGAAAAATAAATTTACTATACTGCACTAGTTATATATAATACAAACTTTATATATATTTGTATTAGGCAAACATTACAATGATATATAAACCTATACTTATTCTAGTTGGACGTTGATTGAATGATATCCTTTATACGGTTCCAAACCATAAAGGATTTAGATTTAGATTTATTGATGGAGGTATAATTCCGCACGCCTGCTTATATGTAGGTAGTAAAGTTAACGTAATCAATCGACAATGATACCCAGAAATTTAGTTTTGCCTTTAAAACTTTGAATTAGACACTTTGAATTAGTTAAAATACGAGTTAAGTTTCTCTTTTCTTTCAGTCAGTCATAAAATAAGAAATTCTTAATTTTCACGACAGATTATCGCTTACACAGTAGAGAAATCCAATCGGTATAAATTCATAAAATTAAACAAACAAAAATCACTAGAAATATCTATATAATCTCTATAAATACTTTATAGTAAGATTAATTTTCTATACAAAATTTCTTCAATTATTGTTAAGTACATTGTACGACTAAGTTGCCGCATGTTATTTAATTATTATATTAGTAATAGTTAAAATAATAATATATTATTTTTTTGATTTTTATTGTTATGACTTATTCATTTTATCTGAAAAAAAAACCTGAAATCTAATCACTAAAGAACGATATAAATGTTTAATTTCATATGAAATTTATCCTTTTTGACAAAATGTGTCACATTTTATCATCCTTTTGTATAAGCTAACACATTTATCGTTTGATTCAGATATGAGATTTAAACATTTTCCAAAATATAATCTCAATGAAATTATGTTGCGCATTAGTCATTAATTTTTCAATTTACAATAATTGAATTACCAACTTGTTAGGTAGCCGCAATACAAATTTGTGAAGTAAACCTAACAACAGGCATGTTAAATACGCGGCCTGCGGCTAATTTTTTTGTGCCCCGTGGATACCGAAATGGACAAAATAAAAAATAATAGAAAAAATATGTTTAGAATATTAATGTCGTATTGCAACTATTTTAGATTCTAAGAAAATTATGTGTATTTTTTAAATATTATCATGTCTTATCTTCTGATAAACTGAAATTTTTAGTAAGTTTTATTGGCAATTTTTTATGTATGTATATAAATAAAAATTGTTTTCTTTAAATGTTTTTGTGTGGCACGCGTAGTAAAATTTTTAATATATGAGGTTCACTTGATAATTTGAGTAAGACATGTCTTTCTTACAGTTAACAATAAATAACGAGTTAATATGTATTGTATATTTAATTTAAATTATATTCATACGCAGGTGTACTGTCATAATTAGTTTATAATAATAAATATATAATTTTTAAAAATAAATTAAATAAATTATTTTATCGTGTATATTTATTATTTTAAAATGAAAATATTTGCCGTAATGTGTACTCGTATTATATGCGACTTTTGTGTCATTAAAAACTATTTCAGCTCTTTACAGATAAAAAAATAAATAAAAACATAAAAATGAAACATGTGATTACACAATAACTACTATCTGTAGTTGTAGCTATTTTTTTATTAACGTCAACTCGTAAAAAAAAAGCTAAACTCGTGTGTTATACCTAGTTTATAAAATACTTAATGTACGTATAATTATAGCTTTTAAAAATTCAAAACTCATAAATTATTAATGGTATTATATCATGCAGTAAGATTGTCAAATAAATTAAATAACAGTATTATTTAATTTCCAACAAATTAATAAAATAAGTATTAAATTGAGTGACATCAATAATTTATTTACATACTAAGAACTGTTAAAAAATATGATATATCGATGGACAAAATAATTTATATAATAATTTATTTAAAAAAACAATTCAAATAAAATTAAATATGTTACTTTAAATATTAAACTTTAGGGAGAAAAATCAAATTTTCAATTACTAATAACATTTAAAAATGAACTGACAATATTAAATTTCGCACAGAGTGATTTAAAAATTATTGTTTTTTGTAGTAGATTACTATCATTTGTTCGTTAATATTATTTCTTACTTTGTTGTGTACCAAAAAAAAAAACAAAAAATTTCTCCATTACATGGAGTTGGTCTTTTTCATTTAATTTAGAAATTAATATTCTTGGGAGTAAATGAACAAATATAAAAAAAAATGACAAGCAAGAATACATTATGGTACAGTTACTAAGTAAATAATAAAAATAAAAATAAATGCCAGGCCATAATAGTTGCTATGATATGCGACTCCCGTATAAAGCCAGATGCAGTTGGATTTGCTAACCGCCGCGGGGGAGGAAAATATTTCTATTTGATTGTAACAAACTCAGTTAAGTATACGATGTACTATTGTAGTATATAACACACTATGTTGACGTGTGATACATGTATTGACAAAAATCTACGAAATGATCCGCTGACTTAATGTTTAGTTTGAAGGGGTTTTATTTTTTATTTTATTTTTTTAATCCTTAAAAACACGTACGAAATATTTCCGAAACTCTACGCACTGTATTTATCTTTCGCGGCCAACTTAGTTTCCGGATTTAAAAACGCCATCGGCAGTTTTTCAACTTCGTCGTTGTTACAATTACATTATTATTGTGTTGGAATATTCTATTGGAAATAAATGCCTTAAACGTCGCACTGCGCAACACGTAAATCGAATCGCCGTTAACAAAATCATATTATTGACTGTAAACGCTTGTCTGTATAGACTTCGATTCGAGATGGAAAATGGAATAATATAATATTTTTATAATATTATTATTGTTACAAGTCCGGTGTATAAATAAAAAAAGTAATTTCGACGTCCTCGTAATAAATAAATCGTCAACTCGTCATGGCGGCTCATTCGTTTTTTTTTTTTTTATTAGAACGTATTTGAGAAATAGATTTTTTTTTCTTACTTTTTTTATACATCGTAAAATACCACCGCGCCGTAACCGTTTATATAAAGCTGTCACGTGCAATCATACGTTATCATGTGAGGTACAATGTTCGCGAGGGATTCGCACGTTTCGAGAATGGTATGAGTGCACTGTGGAATTGTACGATCGTGCCATGAAACGCCATGTACGTAACACAATAACAGGACAATGCGACTGGCACGATAATCAAATGGTAAAGTTTTTTTTTTTTCAACGAATAATAATAATTATAATTATATCAGAAACATTGTGACTCGCATAAAATCAAGGTATTTTTAATGTACGTGTGCATTGGCGCTACGAAAACTTAACTGATGCACAGTACCGTATTTAAAAAAGGTGCAGGGGGAACATTGAACCCCAAAAGGCCTCATGTATAACTTTAAGGGGATCCCAAATCTTAATGGTATGATTTTTTGTTACACTCAAAATCCAAAATAGGAGCCCCTATAATATGACTTGCACACGGGCCTCCAAATCCCTATTTTCGGCACTGCTGATGCAGCAAACAGTCAAAATGTCGTGGTTGAAACAATGTGCAGGCGTATTACGAGAGATCAGGACTTGGCTGTCCTAACTTATATATTATGAAAAAATCTATTACCACACTTTGGTGCATATTATATTCATATAACTCCGTACGTTTACGCATAAATTCGTAAACATGTTGCATTATATACGAATATTATTAGATTCACGAAAGCACAGTGTTTCAATAATATCGCTACACAATATATGGGTTCTCATACAAGGTATATTGAGTGAATATGCAATCCGTTCATTGGTTCTCACTGCTATTAAAATAATCTAATCGTGTTTCAAATATTATTTCTAATATCTAAAAAATGCGAAATTCATTCGATAAGGTTGAAAGGAAACGTAGTAATTTCGTTTGAGGTGGTATATATACTTCATTAGATTCAAACTTGGATAAAATCACTACAAAATCACTTTAGTTATAATTAAATTAAAGGCGAAACTACGGCCCACGTAAACTAGGCCATCCATAGTTTAGTCTGATCCCTGAGTTTAAATCTACTCAAACGTTGCATTGAACTTTATTATTCAATGTTTATGGTATAAAATTGATTATTGTAAGAACTTTCAAGTATTAAGTGTTTCAGTAATTATGTTACAGCAACAATTTTAGAGGCAAAGCTTACTTGTCTGCTTGTTAATTATCGACCAAGAATAACGGAAATAATAAGCTCGAGTGATTTCAATTTATATTACGATTTTTTTTTTTTTTTATGAGAATGTCACGGAGCAATAATATGTTAACATATTTGGTCGCTGAGTCTAGCAATTAAGACCCGTGAATAGCTGGTAGTCTTCCATCGAATAGTTCATAATAGCCAACCTACAGACCAAGTCTTACCGCTAGAAGAGGCGAAAGAAATACAATGCGGAAATAGTACGGTAATCTGTAAATAGGATTTGGTGATAACACATTTTAACAGAAGAGTTTCTTGTGGCACACTATGCAAAAACCGCTATTGTGTTTTGCATAAAAAAATAACCGCAAAAGTTCTCCCGCCATTAAGACGATTATTAATGAGAAATAGCGATACATAATTTAAATCATCTCCGATAATTTAATAGGTAAAAGAAGCCTGAACCCAACTTTCAAAAAGGTTCATAGAACTTGATATTTTATTATAAAGTAGAACCTCGATTATACGAACCTTCATTATACCTCTATTATCCAAACGTTATTTCGTTTCAACTCATGTATCCGTACGTTCTCTCGTCCGAATATCAATACTCAGTGAGTACAATTTCTATAATATAAAATTAATTAGTTTGTCAAAAATAAATAATAATACTCGTACGTATGTACGATAAAATAAGTCTATAACATTTAATAACATTCTTCGTAATAAGTACATAATTGTATAATACATAATATGTAATTATAAGTATTATAAACATTAATAATGAAAGTATATACTCACAGGTACACTTATTTTATTCTACCGTACAAAATCAAGGTATTAGTCAAAGTTTCAATATAAAAACAATGGTACTTTAATAAATGTATATATTGGAAAAAAAAATTGAATTACAACAATTTGTTGTTTTATAACTATAATTTTTTATTTCAATTTATATTAAACTTATTCAGAAATACGTTTTTAAAATATACAAATACGCCATTCTACTGTCGAAATTTGATAATATCTGCGTGGAAGCAGCCAATAGATGTCGTTGTTTGCAATCAACTTAATAAAAATAGTTTTCAACAATAGAAAGTGAAAGTGTTTTCATATTTTAAATATAAAGTGTAAGTGTTTCTGATGTAGGGACCTTGTTTTTCTCAAGTCAAACGTAAACAATTACAGTGACGTCTAATGGTTGCGTCTTCATAGGGTAACAACAGAATAGGGTATCTGTATAGATATATATCTGTTTGTTCTATAACCAATGGTTTTTTTTTATTAAAAAAAACAATACATTCTTAGCCTGTAGCTGTCTATAAATAAATGTTTTATACAAAATTTTATTTTATTTTTAAGAATTTATTTTCAAATCAATTTTAATAGGAATACAAATATTTATCTAACACATTGCTAACTAAAATGCACTTTTAAAATAATAAAAAGTACCTAAAGATTTTTATTTTTAAGAAAGGAATTATTTATGAATAGTTATAAATGTCTATATAATATATTATTTAAAAAACGCGTATGATATGTCGGTAAAAAATTGGCTTTATCCACTACAAAAAAAAAAAAATCATCGCACTAGACCTCTTTAAACGTTGCGCTAGCGCTGCATACTTACCAGACGTTTTAATGCTAAATGCGTACCACTTGCTACTCGCGAAACTGCACATGTCGTTTTCATTAATAATGCACGGAAAATAAGTGAGTTTTCCTCCAGTGCCATCCCCGCAATTTCTGCAAAAAAAACCCAACATTACCACGACCTGGTGTATATATATATATTTGTGCGGTTTTATATAAAAATATAATCAGCCACTTGACGATTCGGAGTGTTCTTGCGGGGCTGTAGCTACAATTCAATATGTTTATATTGTGCTGTGCGTGAACTACAGTGCAGTTATTTTATTACGGATACGTCGTGTATACAATGTTAAGTGCATGTCCGAACACTTACAGACGATTTAACGGGCGTAAATACGGTATAAAGATTTTTAATATTATACGGTGTTTAAAAAATACGTATGATGTACGTAAAAGTTATTTTTAAGTGAGAGAGATAACGATAGATGAGCAGGGCTCAGGTCCACCCGCTGGTTTCACGACGACTATTCGTGCGTAATCGCAGAGCCATAATATTATCGAAATCGATTAGCCAAAAGCTACATAGATACATTCTTTATCAGCGAAGGTAGTTCTTTGTTTATGACGAAAAACATTTTTCTCGTATTTGCACGTATTATCGTGTGTACGGGCGTATCGTATTTTATGTATTCGTTTTTTTGGGTGAAGCATCCACGCGTTTTATTGTGACGCGAAGACCTAATAAATTTTACCTGCTCACGAAATCAATAAAAAAAAAAAACCCCATTTGAAACAAACAGAAAATTATACTGCCACCGCCACGGTTGTCTACTATACTATCATACTCACACACCTTGCAGACACCGTTTTCAGATCTGCCACTTTCCAAATCATAGGTCGTCACTGTCAACCGTACATTAATAAAATATTATAAATGCTAGATGTAAAACACAACATAAACAGCGTCGAAATTGGTACAGGATTATTGTATTGAACAGTTTGCCGGCGCTGGCGGAATGAACAGCCCCATCAAACGTGGTATAAAATAATAAATAAAAATAAATTTAATATTGAAACATGAACGTGTACCGTCAAGAGTAAAATATGGAAACAAATATTTAATAGCGTAGAGAAATTTATGCCGTTAACCTTTGGTCGCGAACAATAAACACGCACACATAACATGATATATTATTATGGTGTGTTTTAAATATTTCGGAAATGCGGTTTTTAAACGAACGCGTTACCGTATATCTATTTAGGACCTTCCATAAAGGATGCGACCGTATATGTATAAAACTATACGTGTCAGCAGTAAATACGAGGGTTAGGCCCGGGCGTTATAAATGGTGGCGTGTGTGTGTGTGTGTGTGTGTGTGTGTGTGTGTGTGTGTGTGTGTGTGTGTGTGTGTGTGTGTGTGTGTGTGCGCGCGTTTGCGTGCATGTTCGTTAGTCAGAACACAAGCGAGAAAAAGAGAAAACTCCACCAATCACTCTGTACATGTTCAGCTGGTGGGCAATGGGGATAAAATGTAACGTTTTGGGGTCGTATGTATATACATATAAATGTATAAACTACTCGGGTTCTCTCCCTCCCTGAAACCTCCCTCCTACACCCACTATAAGGCTTGTTCCCGGGCGATGATTAGTAGCGGTCGGACTATCGCCGTATAACACTAAAAACTAAAACAATACCTACGTGATGGTATGGTATTTTTTATGACGTAAGGAAAATAATCCAAAAAATAAAAATAAAATAAACGAAAGAGGAATGAAGGGATTTCGTGGAAAAGAGGAAGAGAAAAAGAAGAGTGAAATGACGTTTGGCTGAGAGAAAAAAACAGTTGTCGTTTGTCGATTGTGTGCCTCGTCGACCCAAGGGCGACGCGTGCGCACCGAACTCGAAATGAACCGCACGGCTAAGTTTATGATGACGAACAGTAGTAATTCGTCAATTCAGCAAAAGTTCATGATCGCGTTGGCCGCCGTAGCCGAGACACGTACGTGACGTGCAAGAGAAACACACTACAAACATATTATTTATTATTATTTATGATTATTAATATCCGGGTGGACACGTACAGATTATAAAACATTGTTGATAATAATATTGTTTGCGATACTAAGTCCACAAACGCTCTCTCTCTCTTTTTCTCTCTCCCTCTCCCTCTTCCGTTCACCATCTATAATTCCTCCCTTATCCCTCTCTACCCTCCCAACATCACTCCATCACGCTCACTCGCACTGTCTGTATCTGTTTCTCACCATGACAATTCGGTCATTTCGGGGAATCGTTTTTACGATTGCAAGTACTAGGTATTATGTACAATACTCCTTTATAATCACGTAGTCGGAGTGCATCATTATAATTGTACGCGAATCGGTCAAGTTTGGTAGCGCGTCGGCGAATTTGTAATATTACGCTGTACAAACTTAGCTGTACGGTGTTCAATACAGTTTGTCTCGCTTGCACGAGGTCATCCGGGAAAATAGAGAGAGGAGGGGCAACGGGACGCCATATATACATAGGGTTCACCATGAGTGACGTGGGTGGCTAAACAAGCGGCTAATAATATGTACGTCGTGGAATTCACAAAATAAAGAGCTACCGCAACTAATATATTCACACTCCAATGACTCAAAGATCCCACAGCAGACAGAGTATTATACTAACACACACACACACACACACACACACACACACACATATACACACAACTTGCGTAACCTAATACGGTTCTCGTCCCGTTCTCTTAAGTGAATACAATACACATACACACCACAAACCTCACCCTATTCCCGCAACATTCGCGTCATTGCCGAGCAGCGATCTGGAGAGTAAATCGAGTAATACGCGTACGCCTCCGAATTGCCACTTGTGTTTGTTAGAATTCCGACCCCGACACGCGTAAGGGATACATACTATATATATACTTATATGTACACTGCAATACGCTTACGGTTACAAATACGTACGGTTTTATTAAACATCCGCGCCATTACATCGTTAACTTTAAATTGGAAAATCGCACAAAGAACCCACGCGACCGGTGGCCGACTTATTAACATTATCGCGTGTACCGACTATCCGTGTATATATTTGTACATGATTGCATTATACGTTCGATTACTTTATCTCTCTCTTGTCTCGCCTCCACCGGTGCAACCCGTCACAGTACGTCAGCCGCCGTTCTATTCCATGGCGGGAAGCACTTGCGAATAGTTTCACAGAGAACGTACGGCAAAACTCTTGCACAACTCAAGCTCCGGGCGCTGAAACTTTGTCAAACTATATGGTTTACACACACACACACACACACCCTAAATTGTTAACGAAGAAAATGCCGCTGCTCTGATGTAATTTTCACCAGTCTGACTGGCGATATATAATATACATATATACCGAGTGATGATTTTCAACGGTTGTCTAGACAAATTCAACGTGTGATTAAAACAATATAAACAATCTATATAGTGTAGTATAATCGTTTTCATTCAAGACATTTACCGATAGATTTTTTATTGATTTTTTTTTCCATATACCGACTTAATTTTGCTTAAATATTCAAGTAAATCTTGTTCATAGATCCCGATAATGTTTGCCTTGTACCACTCGAATACTAGTTTTCAAATTAAAACACTTATTTTTCATATATACTCGTATATATATATATATATCCCATAAAATTGAATAATTTTTCTCGTTCAACATAATTAGTCTACATCAACCATTTTTAAGATGCGTTTACTACTGGACAATACGACCCAGTAAAAATAAAGAATAAAAAAAATATAACGTTTCTATTTTGTTTTCATCATCGCGTGTAATTTAAAAACATAAAGCGTTCGCATTTTAATAAGTGCATTTTTAATTTGTGTAGATGCTTTTCAGAAAACCTCGAGCATCCGTGAGTACACACGTCTCTCGAAAGCTATTTTAATGTCAAATTATACGAAAACATTGTACGTACTATGAAATATTATAGAATAATTTTCATTCGTATTAAATAAAAGTACATATTATTAAAATATCTTTCTTTTCGTTTACGTGCTAATTTTAAATTAAATTATTAGAAAAAAGTGATGAGAGATTGATTATTTTTCGTAAATGGCGTAAATAAACTTCAGTAAATAATCTTTATGAACTATTATTATAAATGCATTATTAAGAATTCTGTGTTCACTGTAGAATAGAAACAATTTATACAACTTAAAATATATTATATTTATATACATATATATTGACAGTGGTGATTAAATTATTTTGTCAAAGAGAAGGATGAAGCTGATTTTTCAATATGAATGTTGGTCATTGAAAATATAAATTATAATTTACGGATTTAAGATCACTTTATTAAATAATTTTACTGATTTTAGTAATACAAACTGTAAAAATATATTTATAAATGAAATTATATTGTATTTATTATATTATTGTTATTGAGATATTACTGTAAATAACAATAAAGTAGTTCGTTATTTTAGATTAATACATTATAAACACTTAATAATATTAGATCAAATCCATAACGAAGGGATTCGCTTATCAATTGGAGCCTTTAGAACCAGTCCTACCAACAGCATCCTATGCTATGCTGGAGAACTACCCCTCAATTTACTCAGAGAAAAATAACTCCTAAACTATGAAGTAAAAAGAAAAAGTACCCCTAACCACATAGGATACAATAACTTTTTCAGTAACAAAGTCACAAATAGGACGATCCCAACTAAAAATCTCCTACCATCAACCCAAAACATCTTCTGTCAACTGATCAACAAACTCAATATACACACATTTGTTAAAAACAAAATCACATATCCGAATCATCCCATTTGGCTCTGGAAAATCAAAATTAATACTGAGCTGCTACAACAAAGCAAACATGACACAAATCCTAATATCATCACCTCAAAATTCCACGAAATCATCCAAGACAAGTACCCACTATCTACCAAAATATATACGGATGCATCCAAATCCACCCAAGGCGTCGGCTTTGCAATCTCACATAACACTGTCACACTCGTTCACAAACTCCCACCTGAAACTTGTATAGTCTCAACAGAAACTCAAGCCATTTATGAAACAATCATATTTACCAAGAAGATCACCTCAAACCACATTCTAATATTAAGCGACTCACTCAGTGCCCTACTCGCTCTTCAAAACCCTCTACCTTCAAATGAATATTCCCAAAATAAACAAAAGATATTAATCTCAACTCCAAACATCGAATTTATGTGGGTACCTTCCCACATCGGTATAAATGGCAATGAAATTGCTGACAAGGCAGCTGACCTCACTATTAGAATCATTCCCCATCCAACAATCTCCGACTTACCGACAAATGACATCAAATCATCCATCAAACACAAAACTTACTCTAGATAGCAAAAGTATTGGGATACCATTCCTCCATTTAATAAATTTAAAATAATTAAGAAAGATATAAAAAAATGGACCCCACTCTTCAATCTTAACAGATGACAGGAAGTCGTCATCACAAGATGCAAAATCGGTCACTCACTCCTAACACACTCTTTTCTCATCAACAAAAATCCGCCACCCACTTGTGATGAATGCCACACTGACCTTTCAATTCACCACATAATTCAAGAATGCACGAAGTACCGGGATATAAGGAACTACCTAAATATACCTCCCAACATGGAGGAAGCACTAAATAAAAATAACACCATCAAAATCATTACATTCTTAACTGAAATAAATCTTATAAATAAATTTTACAATGTAAAAATTTTAATTTTGTTTTCTTTAAATATTAAGTCACAACATATTTTTTCATCTGTTAAAAAAAAGGCTTTTAATGCCTTTTATTCCTTTTATTAAAGGCTAATAACCTGAGATGTTGAAGCCTTATTTCTAATAAAAAAAAAAAAAAATCACTTAATGTCTTATTAGCACAAATAAAGAAAACAAAAGCAGATGGTTCATAATGTCAATCGATGAATTAAAGATTGTAAAGATAAAAATAGTGCAATATATTACGTGAATATAGTAATCTGTATAAACTACATATTAACAATTAATAAGCATTTTAGGTGTTATCTTTATGACCTAACTAACAATTACCTTTTGGTAATTGGCAACTTAAACAATAAAAGTATTATAAAAGAAATATATTTTCCAAGCAAAAAACCCCATTGTGAACATCTGCATTTGTAAGTTGACAGTACAGAGTTATAACTCTATGTTTGACAGTTTAATATTATCACAAAAAAAACTGATATCAAAATTCGTGAATAGTTTTATCAGATTATTGTAACAAAAAAAAATATTTACATACAATATACTCGTATTATTAAATATATTATAAAATTACAAAAAGGTTACAGGGGATATATCCCCTTATACCCTCCCAAGTTAGACTACCACCGATTACTGATGAAAATTGAACATTATTATATTACCTATACAATAATCAAAATACATAATATTTAAATTTTTTTATCGTAATACTATAAATAACATACTAATAATAATATTAATTATATATAATATAATTAATAATATTATATTCGTTAAATTTAAATACCGTTATAGATTCAATAATACATATAACGTTTGATTCACCAGACTCAATATACCGTTTATATAATATGAATTGTTTACATAAAACATTATAGAGGATTTAAAATATTAGTCTTGTATTTTATTTTTTTTAATTTTTTTTTTTCTTATTTACATTACACTTTTAATAGGTATTGTTTTTTCGCAGGAATTTTCAAATAATGTGACGTAACTGACAAGTTTAGAAAAAAAACTTAAAATTGAACAATAGCAATGTAATAGAATTTCGTTAAGCGCAAAGGGTTGACATTTGTGATTACTTAAATGTATTAAATAAAAAAGTGTAGAACAATAAATAAAATCTTAAAAAGGAAACATTAAAAATGTCTATAATATTATAAATAAAAAGCACATATTAAAATAAATACGTAAAGAAGATTGTGATACTTCATGGTACCAATTTATCATATAATTATATAAATGTATACTATACACAATAAAAGGCTCTATAATAATGTAATTATAAAAAAATACCACAGGAAGATTTAACTTTTCGTTTGCCACTCCTCCTGTTTCTACTACACCATTATTGAATTAAGTATAAGTTATGCAATTTTAAAATTAATTATGCACAACCATTGTAGGTTAATATTCGTTTAACGAGTTTACTATCACAAGTGCATCATATATGAAGCCATAGCGGTTACATTAAAGTTGTTTCCATAGGTCACGAAAATCATATATTGATGCTTGATTTTTTTTCGCTTTCAATTAAATTCAGTATTAGTACCATAAATTACATTAGACCGAAGAAGGTAATCGAACTTGGTTCATTCCGAAAGGGACTACAACATGATTTAGTTAAACAATTAATTCTCTATTCTATTCCTACATTATGAATTCCTCATTTTATTTGATAATATATATACTTTGAAAAGGCTTATAAATTACATTATATTCAATACTTAGACAATAAATATCAAGTAATATTATAAATAAAAAAAAAAAAAAATTGAAAATTATGTAAAAGAAAATACTTTATACATTTTAATATTTCTTAGATCTTCTCGTTGTTAAATACATTTAAATATTTTAATAATACATTATAATAAATCTAATCGGAAAAATGTCTTGATAAATTAGAGTTTTCTTTTTCCGAGTATTCAAGGGACTAACAATATACTATATGAAGTTTAAGTTATAATTTACAGAATATAATATCATTATTACTTTCACAATAAATTATAAAGAAACATTATTATTATTATCATATTATTTAAAATCGTCTTCTTACATTTGATTATAATATAAAAGAAAAATAAGAAATACATAAATTCGTATTTAAATGTTTTTGTTGGAACTCATTGGGGACGTCAATCATGAAAGAAGGTGAAAGAAGAGGGGTGAATAAATTCGCCCTTTATTAAATATTATACTTTTTTGTCGTAACGAGCTGTCATTTCCATTAAGTGCACATAATAAGTCTTTAATTAATTTATTTTTATTATAAATAAGTTTATTATTTTGTACAAAATATTTATTTATTTACGTTATTTAGTGGAAAAATTATACTCTGTAGTATTTAAACACACAATTGTGTTGTAGAAACTTATAACACTATAGACATAATAATTAATATAATATAATAGTTAGGTGTATTATGGTCGACACCCTTTATTTATTCGTGTCTAAAATAGATAATCGGTATCCTCGTAATGAAACACGCCCAAATTGTGACCTTATGTATTTATGACATGTGTACAGTCTTTAGTTCAACCTACAACTTTTACAAACCATAACATTAGACATGTTCATAATATGATATTATCATGACAAAAGATTTTCAATGTAACTGATTCCTTATCAATATTTCTACAGTTGTGAATATCAATACTGATTTAAAGAAACACTACACGTTTATTTTATTTATTCGAATTTTAAACTCAAATACACACTCTAAAAAGTTAACATAGTGTCAGCTTATTGTTAATTAATATTTTACCTTATTAAATATTTTCAAATCAATTTTCAATACTTTATATTATTACTCCTAACAATTAACGATTAGTTCTATATTGATCTATTACCTACCCATAATAATGTATCAAATAAACGAAAACACACACACACAGTAAACAAAACCTGAAATTTTGTTATTTAACTATTACTTTAAGTAATAATTACCCTTCAGTCATCGTTTGCTGATTATAAAGTGAATACTTAAGTATTAAATAACGCGTTTAATTTAACTAAAGTAAAACTGTAAATACTAAATTACAGTTTACCGTTGTATTATGTATTGTTTTCTTTATCATGAATTGGAATGACCATGGATATTATCAATTGGAATTAAAATTATGAAACTTTTACGTTTTGATTCACTAAGCCTATGTCACCTTAAATAATCAAATACAACTAACAAATTCAGTTCAACAACTTGGCTAACCTTAGATAAACGTCTACTCGAGGTCCATATTTAAACCTAAGCAAAAACAGCACACTCCAGTTTGCACCTTCTAAAAGTAATATCGAAATCTGAACTCTCTTTATTCAATAAACTCACCATAAATATTTTAATAATCCTAACTGTTTGGATTATGGAATCTGGACTACAATAAAGCCCTCAATTATAAAAACCTAATGAAAATGTCTGCAAAAATGAAGTTTTCTTCTTGAAATAAATGAAAAAAGAAAATCTTTATATAAACTAAAAAAAACCTACTATTTATGAATCAATAAAATCATATTGCTCTAAGTCTAAATTCTGTAAAAATATAATTTTCATAGCGATTGATTTATCAAAAAATTATATTGCCTGGAAATATTCACAGAAGACTTAAAATAAATTGGCCACACAAGACCCATCTAAAATAATTAATAAACTAATAAATGTCCTGATCAGGAACCTATCCCAAAAAAATTATTGGACATATGTCTATAAAATTGTTTCTATTACTATTATCGTACTTACTTATGATACTTTATAAAAAAAATAAAAAAATAATAAAATCATGCACATGCACAATTTATGGAAAATTGTCATCCTATCTCAACATCGTTTAGTTTTGTCATATATATTACATACTTTTTAATTTATAAAAATACATACTAATAATGCTTTAATATCATTAAGAATGAAATATTATTTCACTAAATAGTTTTTATTAGGTAAAATGTAATTATCATTATCAGTATAATATTCCAAAGTTAAAATAATTCAAGCTTATATTTTTAAGTAAAACCACAGTATATAAGGAAAATTAATTAAAACATTGTTTTAAAATAGATAGATCGCAAGATTGGACAATCAATTCACTAAAATGTAAAAATGTTCAATGATTCACGTAATCGATCATCATATTCAGAAATATTTGAAAAACAAGTATCATAGGATCTGAAAAACAATTAAATTATAATGAATATTTCAATAATTATAGGTTTTAAAATACTTCTTTAAATCTACAAATATACTTTTGGATTTTACACCAATATAATATACGTACGTATTAACAACATATTATTTTATTAGTAAAAATTATCTTGTACAGACAAATTTATGAAAATGTAATATAATGTAAATTTTTTTAATACTAATTGCTGACTTAAGTTATTTAACTATTTTTGACTAAACCACTAATAATAAAATTGTAGATTGAAAATCTATTATAATTAAAACAGTAGTCGCCAACCTATTAAGCCTCACGGACCCCTAAATTCTGCGGACCACTATAAAGTTAGTGTTTATAGTGTTTACAAGGACTTAGGATTTTATTCAGAGATTTTTAACTGTCGTTGTTTTATATTCAAGTTCGAAACATGTTTCACCCGTAAATTATTTTAAAATGAATTAATGTTTAACATAACTTTATAAAATTAGCCATTTATATTTTTTGTCTATAAGTCAATTCTGAACACATATAACATGTAACATAATTGCGTTATATGTTAACACTTATAAATATTCACTTTCTAACATCGAAAATGGGGGAAGTTCTACACTAGTCACTATAGGTAATTTTCTATATATATATATTCCGTTTTTCTTTTAATTTATGTATTATTTAAACAATATATCAATTAAATATTAAATATCACGTATTGCATGAAAATAAATGCATAAGTAACTTAAATAGTGTCCAAAAATGTATTTAAATTATCTAAATACAGTTGAAATATGACTTTTTAATGAAGTATGTGTAAAAATATTAAAATAATAAAGGTATCACTCCTATACATGCGTATTCGTGCGGATACTTATATTAAGCTTAATGACAGTATAATTCTGTAAATTCACATATACTATTTATGATAAGTATTAAAATGTTTTACTATAACCCTAAATATATAAAAATTATTTAAATAATGTCAAAAAAATTTACCTAACCTATATTGAATTTACCTATATATTACTTTATTTCATCGTGGTAAATAGTTTTTAATTTTAAGTTTGAATAAAATAATAATAAATTTACAAAAAATCAAAACTTCTATTACCTACTCTTTACGTGAACACAGTTAAATTGTGAAATGTCGCACAATTCTTTGTTTGTTGACTCATGTAAAATTTTGTATACTGCACAATTTCTATTAAAAAATATATATTTCAAAAACGTTTCTACATTATTTTTCGTGGTCATAAATATAAGACTACTTTACTTCTCGATACGATGTATTATCAGTAACAAATTTAAACCGAAATCACTCGTATTTTGTAAAAGATGATGAGAAAATGTTAAATAGAAATTATTGTTGTACATATATACATGAATATCGAAAAAAAATTATTAATTATGTGTAATCTAGTGATAAAAAAGTAGAAAGTTACATTTATTTTTCCGGTTCATGCTCAATATTGTGCATCAAATCTTTACTGCTTTTTGCAACGTAGAATGATAATACGCAAGTGACACGGAAAACGGATTTAACGATCTATACACGTAATAGCCCACATATATAAATACTACACACTGTGGACGGTATTATTTTCAGTCTTGCTTATTAAAGGAAATATTTAAATGTGAGATGGGAGGCTCCGTAGTTAATAAAAACAAATTCTGTACATATCATATATACACTTATGTGACATACAAATACATAATATACTATTATTCACAAACGGACGAAAGGTTAATAATGTAATGCAGTATTTCGTGCCATCATAACGTGATGTTCGATTATGTTAATGAAAATGTTTCTTTACTATATATTATGTACACATATTCCGTCTATAAATTAATGAATCACTTATAGATTAACTTGTTATTTCCGTAGTAGTTTTACAAAACTAAAATAGCAAATAATTAGAGGACGTTTTTAGCAAATAACATGTGTGTTACCATGAAAAGTATACACTGGTTACGCTTTTAGGGAGATCAAGTTTTATTAAGCTTAATCAAAAATAATACACTATAATAAAATTAATAATCTTACATTAAATTTGAAATGCCTTCAAACAAAAGACAAAAGTTATACAAAACCTTTCGAAAAGCTCTAATACCGGAGAATAATTTATCTATCTAAATCCTTTAAACTCCTATTTAGCTTACCCTCATTTTATTTGTGAAATTATTTAAATGATCTTAGAATTCTTTATATAGGTTTGATTATTTTTCTCTGAAGATAATTCAGCGGAGATAAATTGTTTTAATATTAAAAATCGTAAGATAATGTTTTTATTACCTGCAATTTGAAGTAAGTGTGAAACACTCAAACTAGTTATAATTTGATTCAATTTAGTATGTATACTGTAAATATAAACAGAAATACATAGCAATACACACCAATATACAACATTCAAACTTTTTTCTTTCATTTTCAAAAAATAAATAAATCATGAATTGAGAAACCTAAATTGTTTTTCAAAAATAATTAAATTTAATCAAATAAAAAATATAGTAAAAAAATTATTTTATTATTCTTTTTGTTTTAATATTTCATTTAGCCAAAGATATGGTTTTTTTATTTTATACACGGATTCTTTCAAAGTTCTTCTCTGACTGTAACACGTTTTGTTTTTATAAACTACGATTAATTTAAGTCTTTGTCTAAATGAATCTACTTTATAATTTGTTATTCTGTAAGCATACAATTCATTATTTTAAAATTTTTATTTCCTTTTTAATTTATATAGAATTTTATATTGATTATTATATAATGTAAAATCACTTCAATCACGAGTGTAAACATAAATATTAACTAATTAACTAGTTTTAATAGTTATTTAATTATTGAAGTATACGTTTTCGTTGTGTAATTTAATGTAATTAAAACTTTTACGTTTACTTTTACAGATATGGTGACATGGTACCAGAAACAATAGCAGGAAAAATTGTCGGAGGAGTGTGTTCACTAAGTGGAGTGCTCGTCATTGCGTTACCTGTGCCAGTAATTGTATCTAATTTCAGTCGCATTTATCATCAAAATCAGCGAGCAGATAAAAGAAAAGCTCAAAGAGTAAGTTATCACTTTTATTTATAAATACAATACTAAACTAATTGGAAACATAATATTCATTACTATTTTTTGACGTTTATTAGTCTCAGATCGTAATTTTAAGATTGATAATTCATAATCATATACTCAAAGTTCTGATAAACATTATGCAATATCCTTAAAAATATTATGTGAATATAAATTAAAAAAAAATTAAAATTCTTCAAAGAAATATTTAAATTAGGTAAACTATTTATTGCTATCGTAAATTCACTTTACTATTTTACCAGGATACTGGTGAAAATAGTATTAAAAGTTCTAGGTGTCTGACGAAAATATAAAAGAACATTAAATGCAATTTAACATCTTTTCATTTTTTTTTTTTCAATTTCATTTTATACTAGAAAAACTACGAATATTACGAATTACTATTTAAAGTACTTTAAAAGTCTTATTTTCAATCAATGAGAGATTATTCAACTTTAGTTGCATACTTTTACCATTAATAAAGTGTTTCTAGAAATAAAAAAAGAGAAAATATCATTGTAAAGATGCGGTAAAACAAATAAATTCCTCATTTCATTAAAAATCTATAATAATTTCAAATAGATTGCTCAAAATCCATTATTTTGCGGTTATAAAAACGTCCATCATATATTTGTAAAGTCACAAATCTTTACTGAAATTACACTATTGTTACAGTTAATGAAGTCTCGAAAAACTGAAATCATAGTTACTATTTTAGGCACAGTTATTTTTAAGTTTTCATTAAATAGTATACTACCATTTAATTCTAATGTTTTTCTATACAAAACCTACTATTTTCGAAAAAAAATAATTTCAGAACTCTTGTAATTAATTATTACATTGTACATTATATAATTCATTTTCTTATCGCCTAAAACGCGCATAATATTTTAGCTTAGCACTTGATATGTTGTAGAAAAACAACTTAGCTCATTTGCTTTAAAAATTTAATTGATATCTAAATGTTCAGACTAAAACGTTAATTTTTTTTAATATATACTGTACACAAATTATAAAGTATAAATTTATATTAATTTCATATCAGATAATTAATTTTTTACGTAATAATTTTAAGTATTTTTGTGCAGCATAAAACCAATTTATACTTAAATGAAAGTTTTGAATTAATTTCACTTTTCTAAAAAATGTTCTTCATGAGAAAAAAGTTATAAAACCAATCGCTATTCTCGTCATTCTTGTTCGGATTTTAAAAATATTTTGAAAGAAAATATTTTGGTTCTTTCGTCATCTTTAATTTTAAACGTAATTAACATTTTTATGCTTGAAAAAATAGTCCTAAAGGATATCTTATGCATAAGACAGTTTACAATTATTGTGTAATTATATCACTACTAAGGTTAAACATTTACAATTCAGTATAGATATGAAATATTATAGTAAAAATTAAATCTCGTCTTTATGTATACGTGTGTATGTGTTTGTGTACATTTAAATGTGTTAACATTTTTATTTTAGTCATATAATTTAAACGGATCATAACATAAGCTTTCTGAGAATATTTCATTTTTTATAAGACTTAAATAAATTGCCCGTTTGTATTTGTCTTGTGATACTAATCATGGTACAATGTTTTTTTTACAGAAAGCTAGGCTAGCTAGGATAAGGATTGCAAAGGCCTCGTCGGGTGCCGCATTTGTAAGCAAAAAAAAAGCTGCTGAAGCCAGGATGGCGGCTCAAGAATCTGGACTAGAGCTTGATGAAAATTACAGAGAAGAAGATATATTTGAACTGCAACATCATCATTTGCTTCGATGTTTGGAAAAAACGACTGTAAGTAAATTGAATAGTGTTTATGTTTTCTTTGCTCTTCTCTTCTGGTTATTCTTTATTTTTATTTTTTCTTACAAATGGATGAGCTTGTTCGCTTTTATAAATACCAACGGATGTGATACTTTCTTATATGATATCATAAGTTATACATATGATATATTGGCGTTGTGTTACATTATACATAGTTTTTTAAATATTATATATTATTATTATAAGATATTTATGGAAATAATTATAAATTAAAAAATTAACAATATTTTATATATCATACAGATTTTAATAAAAAAAAAAAAATAAATTATTTAAATCTTCAATAGTTAATACATTTTTATTAATTCATTAATCAAAGCATTTATAATTTTTAAAATTATAATTTATTACATTATTTATAGGTAACTACTATTATTTGTTGTACTCATTTGCATGACTAAGTTACACAAAGCAATTTATTTTCATATGTAAATGATAAACGTTTATAATTATACTAATTTATTTATTCATTTACAACAATGTTCATAAAATTCATAATATTTTTAGAATAAAATTATTGAAGTAGCTTGTACAAACTAAATATTTCATATATAGAGTAAATTAAAATAAATATAATTTCCTTTTTAGATATGTAAGATGTATAAGTTGTTATTGATTATAATGCATCCTCTTATTTGCTTATTTTTATTTTCGTATACCTAGTTTAGGTACAATAAAGAATTTAATTGCTCTAACATAATAAAGCATTGTTTATGGGTTTAAATATGTAACTTTCTATTCTGCCAAAAAAACATACACATAAACTCTTACTTTATATGTTAAAAATAGTAACACATGGTAACCCATTGTTAAGACTATAATTATTTGAAACTTATTTTTACGCGTATTTCATAATTTTCACAAAAATATAAACTATCTTATCAATAGTTTACTATATAGCTTAAAACTTTGGATTAGTTATAATATGTAAAACATGTTGATTTATGTTTTATTGAAATTATGAAACTACATTTATATATAAACTATATATGAATAAACCATAGCACCCACTATTATTGCTAAAATCACAAATTTGATGACAAATTACAATAGATAATACCTATTAGTATACTAAATACACATAAATGATATTTATCAAATCTTTCAACTATACAGCATTTATTTTTATGCTTTGTGTCATTTATAAAAAAAAACTCTCATTTTCTCAATATCGATTTCAGCCGTAAAAATAAACAATTTTGTTAATAAGTCAACCAAAAAATTGTTGTTATCCGATACTCTTTTCGTCCCTTCGGCGTAAATTTTGATCGCAAAAGTTCAAATTACCAATGATGATTCATTTCATAAATTAAACTGCTCTTTCTAGGTAATGTAAAAATTACATCATGATTTCCCTGGGGATGTATTTCCGAATCGAAAAATCTCTGCATCTACAAAATTTTACATATTATTTTGAATACGATTCAAAATAAATAGATTCAATTTTTTAAATAAATAATATATATATACGTTTAATTGATTAACAATATGTAAATTATTTTATAAACCACATTTTCAAGTAGTATGGTTTTAAAATACAAATTATATGAAATCAATATATGAGTACATCATTATAATTCCAAAAAAACTAAAAAATATGTGAAGCGGCCATAAACCATGTGTTCTTCACTATACTGTCAATGATGTAAAGTAAAATCTATTTTTATTTTACATTTTATTCGATTGTATATGTTTATTGAACCATGTTCCAGTTATTTTATTGCAATGTTTATTTAGGATTATAAAGGTTATATGTAGTTTATACATAGGAATAATAATTGTCATTAATGATTAACCTCACCATCTCAATCGGTTTGTTTTTCTAAAATTAGGTACCTATGGTTTTAACATTTGTTGGACCGTGAATAATAATATTTAGCTAAATTTAAAGTAAAAATATTAATTACTAATTATTTTTATTAGGTAGATTTGAATTAATTCAATTACTTTGATGTAATCACAAAATTAATTATATTAGCAAACAATTATTTAAATTACCAATCCAAGTAAAATAAAAACACCTTTCGTAAACCGTTTTAAAATTTAACCCCTAAATTAATTAATTAATTTAAACGAGTTTTATATATCAAAATAATGTATAAATTATAAAGTTTAAGAGTATATAGAAAATTTCTAAATGTTTTTTCGTTGCAAATACACATCATTTTTTTCTAAACTTATATAAATTTTTACTGCTATAAACCTATGGAAAACTCATTAATATCTAGCTTTCAATTTATTTATCTTTGAATCTCAATACTATTCCTAATACTGACGACCTGAATCCAAAAACTTTCTTACTATCGAGATTAAAAATTAAAATTAATATAAAATAATTAATTATTAGGTCAATATTAACGCATTTATTCCATGAACTATAAAATATAAACTATATAAACTATTAATATCACTTACTTTTTTCATCGACTTTTGACTCTTCTAATCATAGTAATTTCTTCATTTAATTCAATTTATTTTATTTCATCGGTATAACATCTTTATTTTTCTAATTTAAAAGTTATTATTAAGATTTTAAATTTACAACTTTTACATTGAATTCATTATTATTATCATAGAAATTGTGTATTTTACTATTATTAATCGATTCTCTCTTATGAAAAAAATTATATTAATTAATTTATAAAAAGTATATATTTTTAAAATAATAAATAATAACTATTTTTCATTTTATCAACCGAAATGACTTTGAATTATAAATACAAAATGAAAATGTTTTCTTTTTCTTATATTCAAACTTATAGTTGGTTTTTCAATTGGAAAAATTACGACTGTTTTAAATAGTGTTTTGGAGAAAGTTATATTTTAATAACCGATGAAAAATAATCATTACATTGTTATAAATAAAAATTATAAAAATATAAGGGACCCTCAATAGTGTATTCCATTGGGATTTGTGACTATGCATTTGAAAAAATATGCAGTGAAATGAGGTGAAAGTAACTTCCAAAAGTATCCAAATAATTCCAGCAAGTTTTTTATAATATAAGGCATAACATTTGTATAAATTTAAAAAAGAATCTATTGAAGTATTTTGTTTTATTAAATTAAAATACCCAATGATATACACGTTGACATTAATGTATAATTTCATAAATACTTATTTAATTAATTCCATAAATATTTATTAAAATTTTAAGTATAATTAAAAATTATTTGTTTTTGAAAATATTATGTATATATGTATATTACATTATATAACATTAAATTAAGACTCCTATTAATGTATTGTACAAAAAATATTTGATTTCTCTGTGATTTAATAATTTTTGCTGGAGATCAAAATAATTATAACTACCAAAAAAATTATGAAATTTAAATATTTGATTTTGACTAGGTACTTATTAAGTTAAAAAATCTATGACTGAAAATTAATTCAGAATCTATTCTGTTAAATTTCCAATTGATAAAAAGAGTGAAAACACTCTCTTAACATTTTAATTTTCCAGTAACATTTTCCAAATAAAGAAAAACACATACCGTTATAAGAGCAAAAGTTATTTTACACTCAACTCAAAAGCTAAAATTAAAAAAAAAAAAGTGTCGTTTTACTTGTTTCTGGACGTAGTATGAGTTTTAGCATTACTTATACAGTCATTACAGTCATGTTTATACATTACAATTGTTATTAATTGTAGGTGTCAACAAAAATCATCAGAATATTTAATACTTTTATGAAAAAAATGTACGATATCATTAAGATTTATTGAAAGATTTTCACTTGACATGCAACAAAAGTATAATAACATACAATTATTAATAAAAATCGGAAACCATATATTTTTATTCACCTGTAATCCTCAAAAATAAAAGTTGGATATAATTTATTTGTCGACCGTAATATTATTTTAGTGTAACACACAAAAATGAGTACAATTTATTTTCATCAAATTATTGAGAATTTGCATTTAAAATGTTTTCGCGAATATACGTGAATAGTCTAATTATGCAATAAACACATATCCTCTAATAATTTACTGTTGTTGGTTTGTTAGATATATTTATTTTGTTTATGTAACAAACTCTAAAATGTATGTTAATTATGTGAATAATTAAACTATTTTAGTACAGTTTATAATAACTAAAACTATCTATTAGATTTTAAATATGCTAAATGTTTGCTTAAATTGTTAATTGCTTTCACGAAATATTAACATAATAATAAACAATAAATAAATAATAATAATACAACATCATGACCTAAACATTTTGTGTTTGAAACTAATTAAAAAAATCATTATGTTATGAATGTACGAATCACTAAATGACATAATGATAAGTACCTAAAGGTTAGGTTTATCGTGACTTCAGTTCAAGTCGATCGTGACTCCCTTTCAATTTTTTTTAAGTTCTTTAGAAAACAGTTAAAATATTTATTTATTTTCCGTACATTTTTATATCTTTTTTCAACACACAAATATAAAAATTAAAATAATAACAAATAATAAAGAATACATTTTGTTATAATATATAGTAACAAATAAATATAAAAAACGAAATTATACATTGAGATCGAATAGTTATATAAGTATGTAGTACATATACTAATGTACCAAATATTTCATATTAAATAACAGTATTTTAATAAATTGATAAAATATATACTTATGAAAATAGGTGTTTTGTAAAATTATAAAATATAAAGTTATATAAAATTATATAATATAAAGTTATTTTTACGTATTGATATTTTAAACAAAATAAATAAAGGAAAAGTTACATAAATGTATATAAAATATATTTTTGAACAGTTACGACAATTTTTTTTTTTTTTTCTGTCGATCGTGACAACCAGAAAAAACTCATAAGTCGATTACAAGCATTTAAAAGTTGGCCACCCCTGACCTATCATAATAGAACATCCTCTTATTATTTATCTAGCATTTATTATTTTATTTGTATAGAATATTTACTCCGTAATTTCTTATAAAAGTATAAATCTAATAATAGGTATATAATATTATATTCCCTTATATCGTCAATTCCTAGAACCGCACACTTTTGATAAAATAAAACCGCACACTTTTGATAGGTTAAAACCGTACAATTTTTAAAGTTGTTGTACGCTAATTTAAAACCACACGCTTATCATTTGTATCCCAATTATTCTTTCTTAAAACAATAAAAATGTTCAACAATTTAAACAATTCAAACGTTCGTAAACTTACAATCTCTGATACATCTGTTTATTAAAAATTCTTCCTAACATTTAAACAAGTGCTCCTGAAAATAAATACAATAATTGTATACAATTATTGTTAAAAATCAAAATTATTATATTATGTGTTTACTAACTTGTTTTTAATTTGTATACTTTGTATACTCAACATTTGACTATATGTTGTAATCGTGAAAGTATAATTTTTAATAAAGCACCCCCAAACCAAATTTTCTCTATTATACTCTCTAAATTGTCTGTACTTAAAATTTTCAAGCAATAAACATTTTTCCTCTTTATTACTATCAATAATTTTAATATCCAGAAAAATAAAAAAAGAAGTCCTTTTTGATTTAACAGTTTTCTTTAAAATTTAAAATTTAAATTTGTATTTATAAAATTATTTTTACTTCACAATGTAGAGAAAAAATTAAAAATTAAAAATTATTAATTTAATATTACTTAATAAAAATATTTGTAATTGAACCTAAGTCCTTAATATATAAATAAATAAATAAGTTATTTTTTCCTATTTATATGTAAAAATTAAAACAAAATTTGATTTTTTATAATTCAATGTTTTTCTTTGACGAATTTATAAAGACGTATTTTATTATATTTATAGTTTTCAATATAAGATTCATTTCAACATTGTAGTTCTATATTCTTCTTATCACGAGGCGTTTTTAAAATTTTAATACTTCTAATTTTTACGTATACATATGTTATGACCCTATTTTAACAACTTCATATATATATATATATATATATATATATATATATAATACAGATTAATAACGAGTGGCGGCTAAAGAATTAAAACTTATAAGTATAACAATTGTTTATTAGCTTATCACATCTCATCCATCATTTAGCACAAAGAAAAGTGTGCGGTTATGAACCACTATGAATATATGGTATTTTATTATACAATGACCGATAAAGTGTGCGGTTTTTGTCTATCAACTTTTTTGGGATCGAAATCAAAAGTGTGCGGTTTTCAAATACAACAATTAGTTAATTATATAATACATACAAATAATAACCTTTTACAATTATATATTATTGATAATTACATAAATACAAAAATGTGTGTATGGTGCTACCAGAACGGCGGTCATCAAATCCGCACACTTATCGTTCATAACAATACATTTTACATCATTCAATACCGCACACAATTATTCTTTTGTTAAAAAGTGCTAATTTCTTTCATGCCTAAGTTATGGTAACTTTCTGCACCGTTCGTCGTTCTTGTACTTTTATTGGGATCATCTGCCCACAATATTGGTTATAAATTATTTGTCTCAATATAATTATCCAATATGTAGTCAGCAAAATCATAATATTGTTATTGATATACGAGTATATCAATGCGTTCGGTATTGAACAGCTTAATTTGGGGGATATACGTGGAATTGAGATATAAAAGAGTGCGGTTTTCCAACAAACTGTTTTAAAAGTGTGCGGTTTTAGACGACGAACTATTTTTAAAAACGTGCGGTTTTGAACGACGCCCTACCAGAAATGTACCTTTATACCTTTATGTCTTTGCTGTAATTCCGCAATAATTCTGTCTAATTTTTGGACGTGAATAGCAAGTTTCTCCTCTTGGCACTTGAGCTTCTATTCTATCCCTTTTATAACATCCATCAGTATACTTTGCCGTTGATTATGGAGTACGTTCTCTAGCAGTGTTTCCTGGTTAGCAAGAGATGCTTCGATTCTCTTGTAGTCATTTCTCTGCGAGCCCATAAAACTTCTGTATGTCTCGTTGAGTTCACTATTCGTAGGATTTCTTATATCGTACAGTTTGCTTGTTACAGAGTTTTACCTTTACAGTTAAGTGGAGGTGTAGGACAAGGGTGGCCGAACCCAAATAGTTGGGAGGAAGGCGAAGCAAAAGAAGAAGAAGAAGAAGAAGAGTTTTACCTTTACAGAGTTTATCGATCGTACTTTTTATCTGTTCTGATCTTATGATTTTTTTAAGGTCTTTCATAGCATCTATTTCCTGGAACAAAATTTTCATATACTCGTTTCACTGTTTCATGAACTTCATTAGTTTCCTCACTGGATTTAGATTTTTTTTCTTGATTTCCTGTGTTGTTGACAGTTACCTTTTCTCTGAGTCTGTCCAATTCTGTTGCGTTTGTTTGGTCCGTAATGCCCCCCCCCCCTGAATCCCTGGAGGCTATGGGCAGGAGTACAATTTCCATTGATTGTTCTGCCATCGGTTCGTTTTAGCCCTGCCGACAGGGGTTTTACAGATCCTACTGGGTCGATGCCGCTGGCGGGGGTTTACCAGCACCCCCGTTGCGTCCCGTCCAAATCTTCTCCTGGTTGGCCACTCCTCGGTGGTTAACCGCTCCACCGAGGGATTGTTAAGGACAATTCTAACCTGATTTTTGTCAGGGTTTTCTTTTCCTTAGGGCTTTGCACGTCCAGGTGCAGGCTACCTCTAACCTTACCGGTCCCTAAGGTTAGAACCGGTAGAGTCTTTGCTGTCGTTAGAAGGCTGACTTCGGGACCTACTGTCCCCAACCAATTAAGATAGGGGACGGCTATAGTGCTCTCGTTCCCAACTAATTAAAGCAAGAGCCGTGGGTATGGGACCTCTGAGCACCAACCAAATTAATGGCGAGTGAGCCCCCCCCCTACCACCACGGCAAGATAGGTTTCACGGGGGGCTTTGGGGGACCAGAACGGTGATCATCAAATCCGCACACTTATCGTTCATAACAATACATTTTACATCATTCAATACCGCACACATTTATTCTTTTGTTAAAAAGTGCTAATTTCTTTCATGCCTAAGTTATGGTAACTTTCTGCACCGTTCGTCGTTCTTGTACTTTTATTGGGATCTTCTGCCCACAATATTGGTTATAAATTATTTGTCTCAATATTATTATCCAATATGTAGTCAGCAAAATCATAATATTGTTATTGATATACGAGTATATCAATGTGTTCGGTATTGAACAGCTTAATTTGGGGGACATACGTGGTATTGAGATATAAAAGTGTGCGGTTTCCGACAAACTGTTTTAAAAGTGTGCGGTTTTCAACGAAGAAATGTTTTTAAAAGTGTGCGGTTTTGAACGATGAAATGTTTTTAAAAGTGTGCGGTTTTGGACGACAAACTATTTTTAAAAATGTGCGGTTTTGAACGACGCCCTACCAGAAATGTACCTTTATACCTTTATGTCTTTGCTGTAATTCCGCAATAATTCTGTCTAATTTTTGGACGTGAATAGCAAGTTTCTCCTCTTGGCACTTGAGCTTCTATTCTATCCCTTTTATAACATCCATCAGTATACTTTGCCGTTGATTATGGAGTACGTTCTTTAGCAGTGTTTCCTGGTTAGCAAGAGATGCTTCGATTCTCTTGTAGTTATTTCTCTGCGAGCCCATAAAACTTCTGTATGTCTCGTTGAGTTCACTATTCGTAGGATTTCTTATATCGTACAGTTTGCTTGTTACAGAGTTTTAACTTTACAGTTAAGTGGAGGTGTAGGACAAGGGTGGCCGAACCCAAATAGTTGGGAGGAAGGCGAAGCAAAAGAAGAAGAAGAAGAAGAAGAGTTTTACCTTTACAGAGTTTATCGATCGTACTTTTTATCTGTTCTGATCTTATGATTTTTTTAAGGTCTTTCATAGCATCTATTTCCTGGAACAAAATTTTCATATACTCGTTTCACTGTTTCATGAACTTCATTAGTTTCCTCACTGGATTTAGATTTTTTTTCTTGATTTCCTGTGTTGTTGACAGTTACCTTTTCTCTGAGTCTGTCCAATTCTGTTGCGTTTGTTTGGTCCGTAATGCCGCCCCCCCTGAATCCCTGGAGGCTTTGGGCAGGAGTACAATTTCCATTGATTGTTCTGCCATCGGTTCGTTTTAGCCCTGCCGACAGGGGTTTTACAAATCCTACTGGGTCGATGCCGCTGGCGGGGGTTTACCAGCGACCCCGTTGCGTCCCGTCCAAATCTTCTCCTGGTTGGCCACTCCTCGGTGGTTAACCGCTCCACCGAGGGATTTTTAAGGACAATTCTAACCTGATTTTTTGTCAGGGTTTTCTTTTCCTTAGGGCTTTGCACGTCCAGGTGCAGGCTACCTCTAACCTTACCGGTCCCTAAGGTTAGAACCGGTAGAGTCTTTGCTGTCCTTAGAAGGCTGACTTCGGGACCTACTGTCCCCAACCAATTAAGATAGGGGACGGCTATAGTGCTCTCGTTCCCAACTAATTAAAGCAAGAGCCGTGGGTATGGGACCTCTGAGCACCAACAAAATTAATGGCGAGTGAGCCCCCCCCCTACCACCACGGCAAGATAGGTTTCACGGGGGGCTTTGGGGGACCAGAACGGTGATCATCAAATCCGCACACTTATCGTTCATAACAATACATTTTACATCATTCAATACCGCACACATTTATTCTTTTGTTAAAAAGTGCTAATTTCTTTCATGCCTAAGTTATGGTAACTTTCTGCACCGTTCGTCGTTCTTGTACTTTTATTGGGATCTTCTGCCCACAATATTGGTAATAAATTATTTGTCTCAATATAATTATCCAATATGTAGTCAGCAAAATCATAATATTGTTATTGATATACGAGTATATCAATGCGTTCGGTATTGAACAGCTTAATTTGGGGGACATACGTGGAATTGAGATATAAAAGTGTGCGGTTTTCCGACAAACTGTTTTAAAAGTGTGCGGTTTTGAACGAAGAAATGTTTTTAAAAGTGTGCGGTTTTGAACGACGAACTGTTTTAAAAATGTGCGGTATTCAACGACGAAATGTTTTTAAAAGTGTGCGGTTTTGAACGATGAAATGTTTTTAAAAGTGTGCGGTTTTGAACGATGAACTGTTTTTAAAAATGTGCGGTTTTGAACGACGCCCTACCAGAAATGTACCTTTATACCTTTATGTCTTTGCTGTAATTTCGCAATAATTCTGTCTAATTTTTGGACGTGAATAGCAAGTTTCTCCTCTTGGCACTTGAGCTTCTATTCTATTCCTTTTATA
Source organism: Sipha maydis (assembly GCA_034509805.1). Taxonomy (NCBI): domain Eukaryota; kingdom Metazoa; phylum Arthropoda; class Insecta; order Hemiptera; family Aphididae; genus Sipha; species Sipha maydis. The sequence goes on from JASXSY010001107.1 coordinate 30,697, forward strand.
ACATCCATCAGTATACTTTGCCGTTGATTATGGAGTACGTTCTCTAGCAGTGTTTCCTGGTTAGCAAGAGATGCTTCGATTCTCTTGTAGTCATTTCTCTGCGAGCCCATAAAACTTCTGTATGTCTCGTTGAGTTCACTATTCGTAGGATTTCTTATATCGTACAGTTTGCTTGTTACAGAGTTTTACCTTTACAGTTAAGTGGAGGTGTAGAACAAGGGTGGCCGACCCCAAATAGTTGGGAGGAAGGCGAAGCAAAAGAAGAAGAAGAAGAAGAGTTTTACCTTTACAGAGTTTATCGATCGTAATTTTTATCTGTTCTGATCTTATGAATTTTTTAAGGTCTTTCATAGCATCTATTTCCTGGAACAAAATTTTCATATACTCGTTTCACTGTTTCATGAACTTCATTAGTTTCCTCACTGGATTTAGATTTTTTTTCTTGATTTCCTGTGTTGTTGACAGTTACCTTTTCTCTGAGTCTGTCCAAATCTGTTGCGTTTGTTTGGTCCGTAATGCCCCCCCCTGAATCCCTGGAGGCTTTGGGCAGGAGTACAATTTCCATTGATTGTTCTGCCATCGGTTCGTTTTAGCCCTGCCGACAGGGGTTTTACAGATCCTACTGGGTCGATGCCGCTGGCGGGGGTTTACCAGCACCCCCGTTGCGTCCCGTCCAAATCTTCTCCTGGTTGGCCACTCCTCGGTGGTTAACCGCTCCACCGAGGGATTGTTAAGGACAATTCTAACCTGATTTTTGTCAGGGTTTTCTTTTCCTTAGGGCTTTGCACGTCCAGGTGCAGGCTACCTCTAACCTTACCGGTCCCTAAGGTTAGAACCGGTAGTCTTTGCTGTCGTTAGAAGGCTGACTTCGGGACCTACTGTCCCCAACCAATTAAGATAGGGGACGGCTATAGTGCTCTCGTTCCCAACTAATTAAAGCAAGAGCCGTGGGTAAGGGACCTCTGAGCACCAACCAAATTAATGGCGAGTGAGCCCCCCCCCTACCACCACGGCAAGATAGGTTTCACGGGGGGCTTTGGGGGACCAGAACGGTGATCATCAAATCCGCACACTTATCGTTCATAACAATACATTTTACATCATTCAATACCGCACACATTTATTCTTTTGTTAAAAAGTGCTAATTTCTTTCATGCCTAAGTTATGGTAACTTTCTGCACCGTTCGTCGTTCTTGTACTTTTATTGGGATCTTCTGCCCACAATATTGGTTATAAATTATTTGTCTCAATATAATTATCCAATATGTAGTCAGCAAAATCATAATATTGTTATTGATATACGAGTATATCAATGCGTTCGGTATTGAACAGCTTAATTTGGGGGACATACGTGGTATTGAGATATAAAAGTGTGCGGTTTCCGACAAACTGTTTTAAAAGTGTGCGGTTTTGAACGAAGAAATGTTTTTAAAAGTGTGCGGTTTTGAACGACGAACTGTTTTAAAAATGTGCGGTATTCAACGACGAAATGTTTTTAAAAGTGTGCGGTTTTGAACGATGAAATGTTTTTAAAAGTGTGCGGTTTTGAACGATGAACTGTTTTTAAAAGTGTGCGGTTTTGGACGACGAACTATTTTTAAAAATGTGCGGTTTTGAACGACGCCCTACCAGAAATGTACCTTTATACCTTTATGTCTTTGCTGTAATTCCGCAATAATTCTGTCTCATTTTTGGACGTGAATAGCAAGTTTCTCCTCTTGGCACTTGAGCTTCTATTCTATCCCTTTTATAACATCCATCAGTATACTTTGCCGTTGATTATGGAGAACGTTCTTTAGCAGTGTTTCCTGGTTAGCTAGAGATGCTTCGATTCTCTTGAAGTCATTTCTCTGCGAGCCCATAAAACTTCTGTATGTCTCGTTGAGTTCACTATTCGTAGGATTTCTTATATCGTACAGTTTGCTTGTTACAGAGTTTTAACTTTACAGTTAAGTGGAGGTGTAGGACAAGGGTGGCCGAACCCAAATAGTTGGGAGGAAGGCGAAGCAAAAGAAGAAGAAGAAGAAGAAGAAGAGTTTTACCTTTACAGAGTTTATCGATCGTACTTTTTATCTGTTCTGATCTTATGATTTTTTTAAGGTCTTTCATAGCATCTATTTCCTGGAACAAAATTTTTATATACTCGTTTCACTGTTTCATGAACTTCATTAGTTTCCTCACTGGATTTAGATTTTTTTTCTTGATTTCCTGTGTTGTTGACAGTTACCTTTTCTCTGAGTCTGTCCAATTCTGTTGCGTTTGTTTGGTCCGTAATGCCCCCCCCTGAATCCCTGGAGGCTTTGGGCAGGAGTACAATTTCCATTGATTGTTCTGCCATCGGTTCGTTTTAGCCCTGCCGACAGGGGTTTTACAGATCCTACTGGGTCGATGCCGCTGGCGGGGGTTTACCAGCACCCCCGTTGCGTCCCGTCCAAATCTTCTCCTGGTTGGCCACTCCTCGGTGGTTAACCGCTCCACCGAGGGATTGTTAAGGACAATTCTAACCTGATTTTTGTCAGGGTTTTCTTTTCCTTAGGGCTTTGCACGTCCAGGTGCAGGCTACCTCTAACCTTACCGGTCCCTAAGGTTAGAACCGGTAGTCTTTGCTGTCGTTAGAAGGCTGACTTCGGGACCTACTGTCCCCAACCAATTAAGATAGGGGACGGCTATAGTGCTCTCGTTCCCAACTAATTAAAGCAAGAGCCGTGGGTAAGGGACCTCTGAGCACCAACCAAATTAATGGCGAGTGAGCCCTTCCCCCCTACCACCACGGCAAGATAGGTTTCACGGGGGGCTTTGGGGGACCAGAACGGTGATCATCAAATCCGCACACTTATCGTTCATAACAATACATTTTACATCATTCAATACCGCACACATTTATTCTTTTGTTAAAAAGTGCTAAATTCTTTCATGCCTAAGTTATGGTAACTTTCTGCACCGTTCGTCGTTCTTGTACTTTTATTGGAATCTTCTGCCCACAATATTGGTTATAAATTATTTGTCTCAATATAATTATCCAATATGTAGTCAGCAAAATCATAATATTGTTATTGATATACGAGTATATCAATGCGTTCGGTATTGAACAGCTTAATTTGGGGGACATACGTGGAATTGAGATATAAAAGTGTGCGGTTTTCCGACAAACTGTTTTAAAAGTGTGCGGTTTTGAACGAAGAAATGTTTTTAAAAGTGTGCGGTTTTGAACGACGAACTGTTTTAAAAATGTGCGGTATTCAACGACGAAATGTTTTTAAAAGTGTGCGGTTTTGAACGATGAAATGTTTTTAAAAGTGTGCGGTTTTGAACGATGAACTGTTTTTAAAAATGTGCGGTTTTGGACGACGAACTATTTTTAAAAATGTGCGGTTTTGAACGACGCCCTACCAGAAATGTACCTTTATGCCTTTATGTCTTTGCTGTAATTCCGCAATAATTCTGTCTAATTTTTGGACGTGAATAGCAAGTTTCTCCTCTTGGCACTTGAGCTTCTATTCTATTCCTTTTATAACATCCATCAGTATACTTTGCCGTTGATTATGGAGTACGTTCTCTAGCAGTGTTTCCTGGTTAGCAAGAGATGCTTCGATTCTCTTGTAGTCATTTCTCTGCGAGCCCATAAAACTTCTGTATGTCTCGTTGAGTTCACTATTCGTAGGATTTCTTATATCGTACAGTTTGCTTGTTACAGAGTTTTACCTTTACAGTTAAGTGGAGGTGTAGAACAAGGGTGGCCGACCCCAAATAGTTGGGAGGAAGGCGAAGCAAAAGAAGAAGAAGAAGAAGAGTTTTACCTTTACAGAGTTTATCGATCGTACTTTTTATCTGTTCTGATCTTATGATTTTTTTAAGGTCTTTCATAGCATCTATTTCCTGGAACAAAATTTTCATATACTCGTTTCACTGTTTCATGAACTTCATTAGTTTCCTCACTGGATTTAGATTTTTTTTCTTGATTTCCTGTGTTGTTGACAGTTACCTTTTCTCTGAGTCTGTCCAATTCTGTTGCGTTTGTTTGGTCCGTAATGCCCCCCCCTGAATCCCTGGAGGCTTTGGGCAGGAGTACAATTTCCATTGATTGTTCTGCCATCGGTTCGTTTTAGCCCTGCCGACAGGGGTTTTACAGATCCTACTGGGTCGATGCCGCTGGCGGGGGTTTACCAGCACCCCCGTTGCGTCCCGTCCAAATCTTCTCCTGGTTGGCCACTCCTCGGTGGTTAACCGCTCCACCGAGGGATTGTTAAGGACAATTCTAACCTGATTTTTGTCAGGGTTTTCTTTTCCTTAGGGCTTTGCACGTCCAGGTGCAGGCTACCTCTAACCTTACCGGTCCCTAAGGTTAGAACCGGTAGTCTTTGCTGTCGTTAGAAGGCTGACTTCGGGACCTACTGTCCCCAACCAATTAAGATAGGGGACGGCTATAGTGCTCTCGTTCCCAACTAATTAAAGCAAGAGCCGTGGGTAAGGGACCTCTGAGCACCAACCAAATTAATGGCGAGTGAGCCCTTCCCCCCTACCACCACGGCAAGATAGGTTTCACGGGGGGCTTTGGGGGACCAGAACGGTGATCATCAAATCCGCACACTTATCGTTCATAACAATACATTTTACATCATTCAATACCGCACACATTTATTCTTTTGTTAAAAAGTGCTAATTTCTTTCATGCCTAAGTTATGGTAACTTTCTGCACCGTTCGTCGTTCTTGTACTTTTATTGGGATCTTCTGCCCACAATATTGGTTATAAATTATTTGTCTCAATATAATTATCCAATATGTAGTCAGCAAAATCATAATATTGTTATTGATATACGAGTATATCAATGCGTTCGGTATTGAACAGCTTAATTTGGGGGACATACGTGGTATTGAGATATAAAAGTGTGCGGTTTCCGACAAACTGTTTTAAAAGTGTGCGGTTTTGAACGAAGAAATGTTTTTAAAAGTGTGCGGTTTTGAACGACGAACTGTTTTAAAAATGTGCGGTATTCAACGACGAAATGTTTTTAAAAGTGTGCGGTTTTGAACGATGAAATGTTTTTAAAAGTGTGCGGTTTTGAACGATGAACTGTTTTTAAAAGTGTGCGGTTTTGGACGACGAACTATTTTTAAAAATGTGCGGTTTTGAACGACGCCCTACCAGAAATGTACCTTTATACCTTTATGTCTTTGCTGTAATTCCGCAATAATTCTGTCTCATTTTTGGACGTGAATAGCAAGTTTCTCCTCTTGGCACTTGAGCTTCTATTCTATCCCTTTTATAACATCCATCAGTATACTTTGCCGTTGATTATGGAGAACGTTCTCTAGCAGTGTTTCCTGGTTAGCAAGAGATGCTTCGATTCTCTTGTAGTCATTTCTCTGCGAGCCCATAAAACTTCTGTATGTCTCGTTGAGTTCACTATTCGTAGGATTTCTTATATCGTACAGTTTGCTTGTTACAGAGTTTTACCTTTACAGTTAAGTGGAGGTGTAGAACAAGGGTGGCCGACCCCAAATAGTTGGGAGGAAGGCGAAGCAAAAGAAGAAGAAGAAGAAGAGTTTTACCTTTACAGAGTTTATCGATCGTACTTTTTATCTGTTCTGATCTTATGATTTTTTTAAGGTCTTTCATAGCATCTATTTCCTGGAACAAAATTTTCATATACTCGTTTCACTGTTTCATGAACTTCATTAGTTTCCTCACTGGATTTAGATTTTTTTTCTTGATTTCCTGTGTTGTTGACAGTTACCTTTTCTCTGAGTCTGTCCAATTCTGTTGCGTTTGTTTGGTCCGTAATGCCCCCCCCTGAATCCCTGGAGGCTTTGGGCAGGAGTACAATTTCCATTGATTGTTCTGCCATCGGTTCGTTTTAGCCCTGCCGACAGGGGTTTTACAGATCCTACTGGGTCGATGCCGCTGGCGGGGGTTTACCAGCACCCCCGTTGCGTCCCGTCCAAATCTTCTCCTGGTTGGCCACTCCTCTGTGGTTAACCGCTCCACCGAGGGATTGTTAAGGACAATTCTAACCTGATTTTTGTCAGGGTTTTCTTTTCCTTAGGGCTTTGCACGTCCAGGTGCAGGCTACCTCTAACCTTACCGGTCCCTAAGGTTAGAACCGGTAGAGTCTTTGCTGTCGTTAGAAGGCTGACTTCGGGACCTACTGTCCCCAACCAATTAAGATAGGGGACGGCTATAGTGCTCTCGTTCCCAACTAATTAAAGCAAGAGCCGTGGGTATGGGACCTCTTAGCACCAACCAAATTAATGGCTAGTGAGCCCCCCTCCCTACCACCACGGCAAGATAGGTTTCACGGGGGGCTTTGGGGGACCAGAACGGTGATCATCAAATCCGCACACTTATCGTTCATAACAATACATTTTACATCATTCAATACCGCACACATTTATTCTTTTGTTAAAAAGTGCTAATTTCTTTCATGCCTAAGTTATGGTAACTTTCCGCACCGTTCGTCGTTCTTGTACTTTTATTGGGATCTTCTGCCCACAATATTGGTTATAAATTATTTGTCTCAATATAATTATCCAATATGTAGTCAGCAAAATCATAATATTGTTATTGATATACGAGTATATCAATGCGTTCGGTATTGAACAGCTTAATTTGGGGGACATACGTGGTATTGAGATATAAAAGTGTGCGGTTTCCGACAAACTGTTTTAAAAGTGTGCGGTTTTGAACGAAGAAATGTTTTTAAAAGTGTGCGGTTTTGAACGACGAACTGTTTTAAAAATGTTCGGTATTCAACGACGAAATGTTTTTAAAAGTGTGCGGTTTTGAACGATGAAATGTTTTTAAAAGTGTGCGGTTTTGAACGATGAACTGTTTTTAAAAATGTGCGGTTTTGGACGACGAACTATTTTTAAAAATGTGCGGTTTTGAACGACGCCCTACCAGAAATGTACCTTTATGCCTTTATGTCTTTGCTGTAATTCCGCAATAATTCTGTCTAATTTTTGGACGTGAATAGCAAGTTTCTCCTCTTGGCACTTGAGCTTCTATTCTATTCCTTTTATAACATCCATCAGTATACTTTGCCGTTGATTATGGAGTACGTTCTCTAGCAGTGTTTCCTGGTTAGCAAGAGATGCTTCGATTCTCTTGTAGTCATTTCTCTGCGAGCCCATAAAACTTCTGTATGTCTCGTTGAGTTCACTATTCGTAGGATTTCTTATATCGTACAGTTTGCTTGTTACAGAGTTTTACCTTTACAGTTAAGTGGAGGTGTAGAACAAGGGTGGCCGACCCCAAATAGTTGGGAGGAAGGCGAAGCAAAAGAAGAAGAAGAAGAAGAGTTTTACCTTTACAGAGTTTATCGATCGTACTTTTTATCTGTTCTGATCTTATTATTTTTTTAAGGTCTTTCATAGCATCTATTTCCTGGAACAAAATTTTCATATACTCGTTTCACTGTTTCATGAACTTCATTAGTTTCCTCACTGGATTTAGATTTTTTTTCTTGATTTCCTGTGTTGTTGACAGTTACCTTTTCTCTGAGTCTGTCCAATTCTGTTGCGTTTGTTTGGTCCGTAATGCCCCCCCCTGAATCCCTGGAGGCTTTGGGCAGGAGTACAATTTCCATTGATTGTTCTGCCATCGGTTCGTTTTAGCCCTGCCGACAGGGGTTTTACAGATCCTACTGGGTCGATGCCGCTGGCGGGGGTTTACCAGCACCCCCGTTGCGTCCCGTCCAAATCTTCTCCTGGTTGGCCACTCCTCGGTGGTTAACCGCTCCACCGAGGGATTGTTAAGGACAATTCTAACCTGATTTTTGTCAGGGTTTTCTTTTCCTTAGGGCTTTGCACGTCCAGGTGCAGGCTACCTCTAACCTTACCGGTCCCTAAGGTTAGAACCGGTAGAGTCTTTGCTGTCGTTAGAAGGCTGACTTCGGGACCTACTGTCCCCAACCAATTAAGATAGGGGACGGCTATAGTGCTCTCGTTCCCAACTAATTAAAGCAAGAGCCGTGGGTATGGGACCTCTTAGCACCAACCAAATTAATGGCTAGTGAGCCCCCCTCCCTACCACCACGGCAAGATAGGTTTCACGGGGGGCTTTGGGGGACCAGAACGGTGATCATCAAATCCGCACACTTATCGTTCATAACAATACATTTTACATCATTCAATACCGCACACATTTATTCTTTTGTTAAAAAGTGCTAATTTCTTTCATGCCTAAGTTATGGTAACTTTCCGCACCGTTCGTCGTTCTTGTACTTTTATTGGGATCTTCTGCCCACAATATTGGTTATAAATTATTTGTCTCAATATAATTATCCAATATGTAGTCAGCAAAATCATAATATTGTTATTGATATACGAGTATATCAATGCGTTCGGTATTGAACAGCTTAATTTGGGGGACATACGTGGTATTGAGATATAAAAGTGTGCGGTTTCCGACAAACTGTTTTAAAAGTGTGCGGTTTTGAACGAAGAAATGTTTTTAAAAGTGTGCGGTTTTGAACGACGAACTGTTTTAAAAATGTTCGGTATTCAACGACGAAATGTTTTTAAAAGTGTGCGGTTTTGAACGATGAAATGTTTTTAAAAGTGTGCGGTTTTGAACGATGAACTGTTTTTAAAAATGTGCGGTTTTGGACGACGAACTATTTTTAAAAATGTGCGGTTTTGAACGACGCCCTACCAGAAATGTACCTTTATGCCTTTATGTCTTTGCTGTAATTCCGCAATAATTCTGTCTAATTTTTGGACGTGAATAGCAAGTTTCTCCTCTTGGCACTTGAGCTTCTATTCTATTCCTTTTATAACATCCATCAGTATACTTTGCCGTTGATTATGGAGTACGTTCTCTAGCAGTGTTTCCTGGTTAGCAAGAGATGCTTCGATTCTCTTGTAGTCATTTCTCTGCGAGCCCATAAAACTTCTGTATGTCTCGTTGAGTTCACTATTCGTAGGATTTCTTATATCGTACAGTTTGCTTGTTACAGAGTTTTACCTTTACAGTTAAGTGGAGGTGTAGAACAAGGGTGGCCGACCCCAAATAGTTGGGAGGAAGGCGAAGCAAAAGAAGAAGAAGAAGAAGAGTTTTACCTTTACAGAGTTTATCGATCGTACTTTTTATCTGTTCTGATCTTATTATTTTTTTAAGGTCTTTCATAGCATCTATTTCCTGGAACAAAATTTTCATATACTCGTTTCACTGTTTCATGAACTTCATTAGTTTCCTTACTGGATTTAGATTTTTTTTCTTGATTTCCTGTGTTGTTGACAGTTACCTTTTCTCTGAGTCTGTCCAATTCTGTTGCGTTTGTTTGGTCCGTAATGCCCCCCCCTGAATCCCTGGAGGCTTTGGGCAGGAGTACAATTTCCATTGATTGTTCTGCCATCGGTTCGTTTTAGCCCTGCCGACAGGGGTTTTACAGATCCTACTGGGTCGATGCCGCTGGCGGGGGTTTACCAGCACCCCCGTTGCGTCCCGTCCAAATCTTCTCCTGGTTGGCCACTCCTCGGTGGTTAACCGCTCCACCGAGGGATTGTTAAGGACAATTCTAACCTGATTTTTGTCAGGGTTTTCTTTTCCTTAGGGCTTTGCACGTCCAGGTGCAGGCTACCTCTAACCTTACCGGTCCCTAAGGTTAGAACCGGTAGAGTCTTTGCTGTCGTTAGAAGGCTGACTTCGGGACCTACTGTCCCCAACCAATTAAGATAGGGGACGGCTATAGTGCTCTCGTTCCCAACTAATTAAAGCAAGAGCCGTGGGTATGGGACCTCTTAGCACCAACCAAATTAATGGCTAGTGAGCCCCCCTCCCTACCACCACGGCAAGATAGGTTTCACGGGGGGCTTTGGGGGACCAGAACGGTGATCATCAAATCCGCACACTTATCGTTCATAACAATACATTTTACATCATTCAATACCGCACACATTTATTCTTTTGTTAAAAAGTGCTAATTTCTTTCATGCCTAAGTTATGGTAACTTTCCGCACCGTTCGTCGTTCTTGTACTTTTATTGGGATCTTCTGCCCACAATATTGGTTATAAATTATTTGTCTCAATATAATTATCCAATATGTAGTCAGCAAAATCATAATATTGTTATTGATATACGAGTATATCAATGCGTTCGGTATTGAACAGCTTAATTTGGGGGACATACGTGGTATTGAGATATAAAAGTGTGCGGTTTCCGACAAACTGTTTTAAAAGTGTGCGGTTTTGAACGAAGAAATGTTTTTAAAAGTGTGCGGTTTTGAACGACGAACTGTTTTAAAAATGTTCGGTATTCAACGACGAAATGTTTTTAAAAGTGTGCGGTTTTGAACGATGAAATGTTTTTAAAAGTGTGCGGTTTTGAACGATGAACTGTTTTTAAAAATGTGCGGTTTTGGACGACGAACTATTTTTAAAAATGTGCGGTTTTGAACGACGCCCTACCAGAAATGTATCTTTATGTCAGCATCCTTTTTTATTAAAATTATGTGTTTTTTTATACTTTGAAGTGTAAAATAATTTTTCGTATTAACGTACTCGTACTATATAATATAATAAAGGAATTATTTCATTGTACAATATCTGGTAAACGAAAATTACGGTTAACATTAATTTTTTATTAATTAGATTTTTTTATCAAATGTTATTCTATAACAACTTTAAACATAATATTACATAGGTACTGATTGAATATCATAACTCTTATACTTTGAATTATTTGAAAATGTACATATGTACATTCTAAGTGAAGAACTGATCTGATTATAAATTATTGACTATTACAAATCAATTTATCAACGTTGTACATATATATACAACGATAGTTCATTTTATTTAGTATTCCAATATGGTATAATATTTATAGCAATAACAAAATATACATATTATTATATATTATATGAGTTTCAATCCATTTTTGAGTGCGAACAAAACATAAATAGTTTGTTTTCGAGTTTTATTTTTGTTTTTTCATAGTATTAAAAGCAAACTAATAATATTTCGAATACGCTTACTATAGAACGAACATAAAAGTCAACACGTGCTCTTGATAAGAAAATATTAAGTTTTTAAATTCATTCTTTATAAAATGCATACACGTGTATAAATATATACCGATATACCGATTAAGTCGATATTTTTCATAATCTTTCTACTCGTGGTTCCTTAGTCTTCGAATTATTCCATTTTAGGAATTATTTTTAAATTAATTTTTTTCTTTTTATGTTTTTGTTAGGATAGAGAGTTCGTGGAGCTCGAAGTGCCATATAACGGTCAATCAAAAAGGCCATGCTCACCGTCTCCCTTACTGAGCCCTAGCCATTCGGCATTAAGCAGGGTGAACTTCTTAAGCTCTTGCTGTACAAGATGCTGTAATCAACGGTATCAGGTTTGCACATTTCTATTTCATTAATAGATTAGAAAAACCCTTAAATAAGTATATTTGAATGATGATGAATGATCACATTTTAAATTTATTAATAAAGTTATTTAGATTCTTGTATAGATATCTTTTAGATTTAGAACATTCATTGTTTTTTTTGATCAGTAATAAGTTGATGGTTTTAATAGACCATGTAAAGTTTTCGAGCATTGTAAAAATCATATTTTAAACTTATAAGTAGATTTATTTAGATTTTTATATAGATATTTTATAGATTTAGTACATTTGTTATTTTTAATCAATTATTATTATCAATTATTAGTGAATTGTTTTAATAGGCCATGTAACATTTTCAAGCGTTGCAAAAATCATAATTTATGTAAGAATATAAAAAGTCATAATGCATTTATAGATTTAGATGACTTGCGAGTACCTGAACTGACACAAAATATTGACATATCAGGGTTTCCACAAATTATATTTTTAGTTATTTGATTACTTTTTTCATAACGAACACAAATCGAAATGAAAAATGTCTGTATCAAACTGAATTTTTTTTTATCCTTATCCATGGTATTATAGAAATGTATTAAACAGAAATTAGTTGTAATATAACAAAAAAAAAAAAAGGAAACATATAAAACAACTTAGAAGCCACTTAACAAACTTAATAAAAAAATTATCCATTAACTTTATTTTATTATTTTGTTAATAATTTTACTATTATTCGAAATCATTAAGCACAATTACAAAATAATTCTATTTTAATTCAATTTATTTATTTAAACTATTTTTATCAATTTACTATTCAGACAGTTTTTATTTTAAAGTATTTTTTACTAGATAAGTTAGTTAAAAGTAAATTTTATTGATTTATTTGATTTAATCTTAAAACAAGCTAAATTTCCATACTTAACTTTTTCATTTCAGAAGGTTGACTCAATTCATTCGTAGAAAAGTGTTAATACTATTTAAAATCATTGTAAGGTTCGACCTAAACATCTCTAACATAACAGATAAATTTATATTGAAAGTATTTCAGATTATTTAACCGTTTTACTACTTATATATATATATATTAACTCATAATATTCACGAAGCAATAAATACTATTTACCATGTTTTACTATTGAAAAGCAGGTATTTCAAATTTAAATATATTTCCTATATATAGTATGTTTAAAAACTGTCAAAAATAATATTTAATAATTTAATTATTTGATTTTTTTTTTACTCTAACCAGAATGAATAAAATATTTTCCAGAATAGTTATGATGCAATAATGTTCGTTAACATTTTTCCAATAAAAAAAAAAAAAAATTGAAAAATATACAACACTTTTCAGACTTTGGTGATCACTGTTACTGGATATTTGATGTCCTAATGTATATATATTGTAAGTTTTTAATAAAATCAAATTAAATTTTATTATCAATAGATATATTAATATTGATTAAAACGCAAACTCCCATCACATAATAAATAAACTAAAATTAACGAATAATTTTTAAAATAGAACACTATTTATAAATAAAATAATAATAATAATAATAAATATAATAAATAAATAATATAAATTGAAAAATTGTATACTTTTATTAATTTTTCTTTTTGATTAAATGTAATTTAATGCACAAAAGCTTTATTGGATACTATATAATTCTTATGCTAAATAAATTAAATTACTCATATAAAAAAAAAAAAAAAAACAATGTAATCAACAAAAAAGTAAAAAGTACTTAAGTACGGATAATTCAATTAGTGAAATAATCGTTTAATTTATCAAGGAAAGAAATATCCAGAAACTTAGTGAATTTTTCAATTTATTCTTAATACATAACTCAATGTGATTTCTAAGGCTACAATGCAATTCGACATTACAAAATAAAAAATGCATTTGTAATTAACGTATGCATGTATTAGTATAATAAACATATTTTTCAAATAATGCGAGTTATAAATTAAACTCCGAGAGTTCATGTTAATTTTGTTTTCCATCCATATCATGCTTAGAAATTCGTTTGAAAGTAAAAATATTAATTTATACGATAAAGGTTTTTTCTGGACCCCATAAATATAATATCCGTGTATAACTATAGAAATTCACTCTACAGTTCTATATGAAAGGATTTTTACTATAAAGGCTGGTGTATTGATGTTTTTTTTTTTTTTTTCCAAATAAGTACTTTTACATTTTCCACACACGAAAAATCACAGGACTCTCGGAGTACATTGTAAATTTCCTTGAACCCGACCGATGTGTTTTCTTTTGCTCTCTCTCTCTCTCTCTTGGTACTATTATACCTGTACACGTTACGCGTATCTGCTCGTGCATGATCTTACGTAATGCGTTCGTAGGGTAATTGTTTTTTTTTATTTTCTCTCTCTCCCGTTCGTTTTTACCGATTTCCGACGAAATTCGTGCTCGTTTGCATGCATCGCATGTACGTTTGCTTGTACGCGAGAGTTTACGCGCATTGACGAGTGCGAAATAAGTGTTTTCGATACGTTGACGAGCGTTACGCACGGAAAGCGATATCCTGAAATACACGACGCCGCCGCGGCGATAAGGACGTACGGCGGCGGCGGCGGCGGCGGTGGTGTTAGTGGAAGCGGTGCGCGGAATTCAAAATATTATACTCTCGCGCGAACGAGCCGCGTGCGTTTAAGTGCCCCGCACGTTATAGAAGTGTACACGCCTTCCGCCCGACCGTGCGCCCCGTCGTTGCAGTCGGCTACAGCTGCAGGGTACCGATACGCGCGCACATTGCACGGGCGTCGGCGGATCAAGACGAGGGGAAAGCTCGCGACGACGTCGTAGAACGCGCGCGCAGCTGTGAGATTACACGTTGTAATTGCTGTAGAATGTCCGCGGCGGCGGCGGCGGCTGGGCGATAGGGACGCGGACGAAAAATAAATGGGAAGTGGAGAAAATAAAAAGATATAAAAAGGCCCCGAGGCACGAACGCGATGTTCTATATCGGTATAGCTTCGCTGGCAACCGGAGTGTATATATATATATATATATATATATATATATATATATATATATATTATTACACGTATACATGTATGACCGCTAGAGCGTGACGCGTACCGTTAACAGCGCGGGCGCTCGCGCAGGTGCTCGGCGAGTATGTTTTACCAGAAGCAGAACCGTCGTCGGCCGTGCACCTATCCGCGAAGTCTTAACTTGAACAATTGCACTTGTTCGCCGCGGACTGCGGTTCACCACCATTTCTTATTATTTTGCGCGAAAGCTGATCCGCAGCGATTTTCCACTCCTCGCGCTTCTCCGCCTTCCTTTTTCACCTCGCACCACCATCTGCTGCAGTCCATATCTCTTGTTGTTCGACTAATGTAGTCCGGAGTGACGGTCGCCCTCTGCAATTTTTCCCCTCGGCACCTTCTATTATTCCGCTAATTATGCGGTTATGGCGCCCAATCAACTAGGTTCTTCTTCTTTTCAAGGTCTTCAGATGGCTTCTATTTCCTCCTGCTCTTTGATTGGCTTCTGCATTTGTTACCGAGTGTTCCGTCCAGCTAATTCTAAGCAAACGCTAGGAATTCGATTTTTTCTGTCTTACCCGTGTCCGTAATAGTGAGTACTATTTAACGATATGGAAAATATCAAAACCTCCCAGAGACAGCCGATTCGCCGCAATTGTACACTACGTACCGACACGCGTCGACGGTGTATCGCTCACGACGTTACGCTCGCCACCCGATTGTTATACGCTTATTCGAAACGGTTTAAATCGAGTTTTCGATTTATAAAATACAATATTTGTTTAAGAACCAACTTTCCTGTATAATGTAAATAGACCATCTCGTCGATTCGTTACACACGCCCTGACATAAAAATGTGAATATTTCGACATTCCGTCCCGCCCTTGCTTGTTCGGTTGGTAGTGCACACGCATACCGTACATCAAAGTGCTCTAAAAAATATTTAAAAATACGGTTTTTGCATTCGGATACTGTTCTAGACACTTTAAAAATAAAAACATTTGAACAAGTATTCAAAGAATAGCTGTATGTACGCTACTATTTAGAAAAAAAAAAAAAAACACTTATCTTTTCGTATTGCTTTACCAATTTCAATATGGTCAGAACCAATGAAAAGAGGATAGTTATTTTGCGAATTTACACATAGTTTTTATTTATTATTTGATATTCCTATAACTATTGACAGATAATTTTTTAATGAACTGCAATCAACAGAAATCATAACTGCTCACACGATCAAAAAATGTCGATCAACTTTTACCTGGATACAAAATTATTTAAATTCGAAAATTTAAGATTCTGAACAATTCTGAACAACTTGGTGTTGATTATTTATTTTCAGTCTTAGTTCTATTTTAAAATTTGAAAATATTTTAGTAAAATATATTATTTTATGAATTTTATATTGTAATCATTTATTTTTTTCATTTGACCATAGATGTTCACATACGATTTAATTAATTTCACTCCATTAGAACTCAATATGATCATTTATAATTTTAAACTTTCATTTTATGACTCATTTTGAAGGGAAATTAATCTATTGGACAGAAAATAAACAAAGCTGTTTTATATAATTATACTTAACGTTTTCCAATAGTTCAATTAATTTAATACACCCCATTAATTTATGTGTGCCGTTAAAAATACCAGTAGTGATTTCGGAAAATGTTACCACCAAATTTATACGTAGTTTTGAACTATCGACCCAATAAAAAACGATTCGAAACAAAAGCAAAAAGTGAGCAGTATAGTGAACGATGAGTGTTTGGAATCGAATGAAACGCCCACTATAATGACTGATAATTTTAGATTTATTTATATCAGATAGCATAAACATTGATTTATAGAAAATATATATAAATAACATCATTAGGTCCTAAATCTAAATGAAATCTTTACTGATACTTTTTTGGTACCGATGTAATATGAGTAAATTTACGTAATGTGATGAAAAACAGAAAGAAATGTACAGAATTCAATTTGTACATTACACTACAAAAAAAAATAATAATTATAAGTTCTTAAGTATAAAAGAATATTAAAACTATTTAATTAAAATTATTTTTATTATAAATTAATATTACTACACACATATATCGTACATTTGTAAAATATGACATTAATTTTCACCGTTAATTTATATATTTTTAAATAATTATTTTAACATGGTTTGAAGTTACAACTACTCATAATTTTTACCAATAAGTTTATCGTTTTGAAAGTTTAAGTATTTAAAAAACATATTTTATAATTTGATTTACTAAAACTGAATGTTTTTTTTTTTTTTAGAAGCGTAAATATCATGTACTTAAAATGTCGAATCAGTATTAAATTATTCATTTACATTTTAAATTTAAGATATAGAATGGAATGACAGAGGATACCCTATATAATGATAAAGTATTCATATTCCTTATTTTAAATAATTTATAACTCTACATTATTAAAAGAATGTTTTAAAAACATCAAGATAAATATTTAAAATTAAATATATATTCCCCCTGTATACGTATTTACAATAAGGCTATCACCAGTCTTGATATCTTAAATTATTTAGAACCTTAAATAAAATAAAAATGTAAAAATATATAAATGTTTACAAAATATATTTTTTTTAGTCATAGGAATACAATTTTAAATGTGTTTAATGCTATTTAATAATTGGAATAAATACATGAGTGTATATTAATAAACTTATTATTTCGGTAACTAATTACAGAAATAAAATACATAAATATAAAAATATAAATTAAAAAATCACATGAATGAAAAACAAAACAATCGTTTATTTTAATCCTCTGTCTATTACTAATATAAAAAAAAACTTAAACACTGCCACCTAACTCATTTTAATAACCAAATGTAGACAGTAGAAGAACAACTTTTGAAATGTTTCACGTAAGATTTCCCATTAAAATGAAAATTTGTGATATATAAGATTCGGTTGCCATAGTAATCGCGTCATTATTTCAGTGTGTATTAAGAATTAAATTCTTTAGAAAATAATCACTGGAGCAACAACTAGTAGTCGAGAAACATAAGCCGGATATTTTGGGGAAACGGAAGACCTAAAGCCCCTTCTGTTGCAGTACTGGTTATTTTGCCGAATATAAGATTTGTCTTGTAATCAAACTCAATAACTCACTCGGGCTATTTTGTTTGGAAACCCTCTTTAAAAATATATTCTGTGGTGCCTTAAGGTTTTTACAATAGGATCGCAATTTATTGGAATACGAGTAATTTATATCAAATCTTTGTAAATTTTATAAATTATGAGATTTTTGCTTATTTTATGATTGATAATAGTGTTCTTGTATAAGACCAAACCACAGATATATAATCTAACTAGACAGCCGACTATAATTTTATCAATGAAATCGTCCGCCATTCATTATGTAATAATGTGTCATCGTTATCTTACGTAAATATAACATTAGATAGATCTATAATATTTCTGTGGTTTGCCCTCTTGGAATACGACAGCAAGGCTTCATATATTTTGTACGTGTACTAATTTTTCATTACTATACGATAATCTGGTTAGTTATTGATTTTATAATATACAGATTCGCTATTTGGCAGTTTATTTAAAAACATCTATGACAGTAATGAGAAATTCCGATGTAAAGCAGTGTCTTATGAGCAGTGTTGGGAATAGATAACTAATAATTTATCTAGATAAAGATAAAGATGACTATACTAATTCTTATCTAGATACAGATAAAGATAGTTATACTAAATTTCATCTAGATAAAGATAAAAATAAGTACATTTTTATCTAGATAAATATGAGATAATTTCATGTTTAATTCTGAAAATATTCAGGATACTACAGCCTACAGATATTAGGTAAAAAATTCATAATTAAAAACATTTTAAAATAAATATCATTTTTTCAACTCATTTCAAATATTAATAAACATAAAATATAAAATAATTTTTTTTTGAAATAAATTTCATAAGAAGATGCCATTTTATTCTCTAACTTAATAATAAAAAACTCTTAGATTTGAAAAATAAAATAACAATACATTTCTGTCTTTTATTTTAACAAATTTCAAACATTTTGAAAATAAATATATAATATAAAAAGTTATTTTTTTTTAAATAAACTTCATAAGAAGATTGTTCTTATTGTCATCTTGCCAGTTATTATCTGTGTAATAGGTATATAGATGTACAGAAAAATATAAAAATGAAAATATAAAAACATTTTAATTTTTCAAATTTTATTTTTATTCTATTTAAATAAATTATCTAGATTGGTACTCATAGATAACAAGATTTTTATCTAGATGAAGATAAAGATAACTGAGTATAAATTTATCTAGATAAGATAAAATATAAATAATTTTTATCTAGATAACTTATCTAGATACATTTATCTAGATATTTCCCTACACTGCTTATGAATAGAGCGCGGATTTTTATTCACTAAAAAGTATCAAAATATGTTATATAATATGCAGTCAAAATCGTAAAAATGTGTGATATAACGATGCAAGAATCCATGTCCCTCATCTAGTAAAAACTGGAACAGGTGGTAAAGGCATACCTATCATTAATTTCTTCTTTAAAAACAGACTTGGCGCTTTTAAGAATATTTTCTTCCTGTTATTAATTAAAGTATTAACTTTTTGTAATAACTCTTGTAATAACAATCATGAGTGTTACACGATACATGAATTATGTTAGTGTAAAATATCTTTACAGACTTCGCTGTTTTTATCCTACAAAATGTTACGTCTGTTAATAAAAGTAGTATACGGCGCGCCGTTCCATTCTCACATCTGTCTATAATATTTTAATTCGTTTCATTGTTACTTTGGGCGTCGTTCATAACCACACACTTTCAAAAACAGGTCGTCGTTCAAAATCGCACATTTTTATATCTTAACCCCACATGTGTTCGCCAAATTAAACCGTTCAATACTGCACACATTGATATATATATATATATATCAATAACGAATACATTTATCTAAAATAACATTACCGTGTAGATTGCACACCAGTTAATCATATTTAATCAAGATCACAAAATAATAAAAATAAAACTTTCGGGATTATACATAGATTGCTATATATACACATTTAAGAAATAAAATAATATACGATTATGGTTTTAGATTCTGAACGGAGTGATGGAATCTATTGGTTTTACAATGATGTGTGTTCTTTTTTTATTTTTTTATTTTTTTAATTTTTTTGTGTCTGACGACACCTTTTTTGGCAGTAAAAATGCTTCGATTTGCTTATGTAGCAACTTTTCTAAAAGGATCAAGTTGGTACTTTGGGGGGGTCAAAAGTAAAAAATGTTCAATATTTTTTAAATGCGACGGGAAAAACCCTAAAAAAATAAGGGAAAAACGGGAGTTTTTACGCAAAACCAGTTTTCGACTAAATCAAATTTTTTATTTTGCTATAACTCAAAAACTAATCGATGTAAATACTTGAAAATTTCACCAAATGTTAAAATTAGTGTTCTCTATACACCGTTAAATTTTCAAAGTATTTTGAGTTTTATTGAGCTATTTATAGACAATTGAAATTTTCAATTTTTTGAAGTATTTTTTTTTAAAATTACGATAAAATTTTTTTGACCGGCCAGAAAATCTTGAAAATTTAATACAAGGTATCTTATAAGTTTTCCTTAACTGATAAAAAAAAATCTGAAATCGTAAGTCACAATTTTTTTTTATAAGTGCTCAACCAGCTGTTAAGATTTTTTTACATTTTATTTTTATAATCGGTGATAAAAAAAATTTGGCTTTTACAAAATACTTGAAAATTTAATAGAAGATTCCACAAAAGTAGTTCTTAATGTCATTAAAAAATTATTAAAATCCATAGGCACAATTTTTTTTTATAAGCGTTTGAACAGCGAATATTGACATAAAATTACATGTAAAATATAATATAAGGTATAATATTCTAGACTGACAAACTATGTTGCTGTATGCAACTGCCAACCCATCCTTATTGAAAAATATATTTATCGTTTCAAAATAAAATATACTTTTTACCATATTTATAAATAACAATGTATTATATCCTAGACAAACATATTAACTCCGTTCAGAATCGTTATTCGTATACAATGATATCTATCATGGCATTCAAATTTAACAAATCCATTGGAATAATGACCTATCCTATAAACGAGGTGCACTCCACCCCCAACTGTACAGCAGAGCGAGGCCCATCCGGTTCTTTTTTTTATTTTGCAAATATTAATACAGTGGAACCTCGATTATCCGTGGTAAAGGTGGGGTAGGGGTCATACGGTTGAATGAAAATCATGGATAATCGAGACTTTTTATAATAATGAAATGTTGAATTTTTTTTATTTGATTTTTATCTAGAAATAGAATTACATTGTATATCCATTCATATTATAAATAGCAAGTTATTAGGGCTTAAAATATGAATTTATCAGCTTTCGTTTTTTTCTTTTTGGTTTGAAATAATTTTTAACGATTAATAAGATGATTCGAAAAATATTTAATAATAATCTACAATATTAATTATCATCATATTGTTGTAGTCAAAAATTCCATTAATACATTTGTCGATACCGTATACTATGTACCATAAAATGTTCGATTATAACTATTCATGGTATAATATGTACAGTCCATACTAATTTTTAAATTTTCGGAAGAATGAGCACGGTTAATCGCGAACACGGGTAATTGAGACACGGTTAATCGAGGTTCTACTGTACCTAATAAGTTAACAACATTTAGTGTGATATTGAATTATTTTATATTATGATTTTTAATTAATACTAAATTAATTTTTTTTAATTAATAACAATAAAATATGTTTAATTTTTAATTGTCAATCAAATGTGTGCGGTTTTGAACTATCAATCTTTCAAATTTTCCTTTTTAACAATAGAATAAATGTGTGCGGTATTGAACGATGTAAAATGTGCGGTTTTAAACGGTAAGTGTGCGGTTTTGATGATCGCCGGTTACTTCCAATTGTTTGGAAGCTAAAAGATAAGGTTTCCCAGAAAAGTCTTTTTTCATAAATCCCACACGTAAATTTTCATTGTATAAGCTCCGTGTATCGATGGTCTCGTCAACAACAATGTAAATGAAATTTTTTCCAGTTTTTTTCTTTGATTTCATTCATTATCTTTTAATAGCATATATTAAAATAGTTCGATCTGAGTGGTATTTCGATAACTGACACACCAAGAGCGATTATGATTATAGACATAACAATTTAGGTTGTAATCGATGCTATTTTATACAGTTAAGCAATCAATTTTGAATTTCGTAAAAATATGCAAAAATATGCAATAACCATTAATTAAGTAAAAACATACAAAAAATATTTTGCCAATAATTTCAAACATAGCTAATTTGATTCGTAAGCATTGCTAATAAAAATCAAAAAATGTGAAGAGGAAAAAAATATGCAAATGCATAAAAATCCACACTCTGCTTATAAGTTTTCAAAATAAAATGAATTGTATAATTGATTTCTATTGTTGGTATAAGTAGACGAACGGTATGAACTTCTGAAATAAAAACGTGTTTTGATGATGAAACTCTCAAAATATTTATAAAATCAATGATACTGTCATTAACTCTCAATTGAAAACAGTGTCTATGTGTTTTATTATACATAACTAATTCTAAAAAATAATTGTAAAATTAATTCAATTAAAGCAAAATGATACGGATACTATTAATACTTATAATTCTTAGAAATTTTTAGTTTTTGAGAACTGTATGCTTAAAATTCGAGAGATTACGCACTTACTCATATTTACGTACAATGTTTCACAATTTTCGCAAAGATAATTTCCAAAAATATAAAACAAGCACTATAAACACGTAAAAAAAAAGTACAACAAACAGTTACCTCCTACCCTCCTACCATCCTACCCATACAATTTACAACTTGATAAATAAAAGCACATAAATATATTTTAGAACATGGTGGTTGCTGGAAAATCAATAAAAAATTGTCCACGTTTTAAAATACGAGTGAAACCAACTGAATATATGTACCGACTACCTACTTACTTACATTTTTTAACTTAACTAAGAATTTTTTTTTATTCTAGTGATGCCTATATTCTTAAAACTGTAGTAGCGCCAATAAAATGTATCTTTTACGATAGACTGGTGTGCATATTAATACTAAAGCACATATAATCACAGTATAAATGAATACATGGCATCACAGACAACGTGACAATCCATTACAGGAATCGTGTATAGCAAATATAAATAATATAATTGCTGTAACTAATCGTCCGAGCAATATGAGATCGTATATACATATCATATAACCTTTTATAAATACCATTGAGTACAAGGAATTCTAGAAACAACTACAGACATTAATTTTCCGTAGGCTCGTTTACGATCTGAAATAGTAATAGTCGAAATCATGATTCTATTGACTAAAGAATATTTTTTCAGTAACATTATAGATGAATGTTTATAAATAAACATTAGAAAACAGTAAAAGTCTTATTGACTTATTTATTTAATTTATTGATTTCGACTATTAATACAATTACTATATTAATATATGGTATCAAATGAGCAATGAGCATATTAATGTTTCGCGAAGATTTCTCCTTCCGCTCAACGAGTTTTCTCTCTCTCTCTCTCTCTCTCTCTCTCTCTCTATGTCCCTTTATAGAATATTCATATGAGAGTGTAGCGTGTAAATGTTTAACACAACTCGATGTCTTATTTGGTGTTGAAATGTCGACTTTTTGATAGATCACAAAAATGCATGAAAACTTAATTACTGCAGGTGTTATATTTAGTTGTTTTTTATTTTTATTTTTTACAAATATATACGTGTTAAAATGTAAACTTAGTAACTATTACACGGTCGGCTCGCGTATTGATGTTTCAGAAGCATAAACGAGAGAGCTCGCCGGACTCGATAGGCGAACCCATCAACGAAGAAGAGCTGATCGAGGTGCAAATGAAACAACGTCACACGACAAACGCAGCAGCCAGCAGCGGCGACGGCGGCGGCGGCGGCGGCGGCGGTGGCGGCAAGTCGAGCAATTCCTTGGACTACAATAGCTGCGACTTGCCGTCCGCGTCAGTTGGCCACAAGTCGTCGTCGGCCGCGGGGTCACCGTCGTCCGCGTCCGCCTCGGCGGCGGTGGCCGGTAGCAGCAGCGGTGTCGGAGGCGACGCGGGCCGGACGTGCGGCGGCGGGTCCACCTCCGTGGTCTCCGTTGGCTGCAACAATCCCAACTCGAGCACGTCCTCCGTGGTGGTCAACCTACCCACGTCCTATCCCAACTCGGAAATGGACTACGGGTCGGCCTCGTACCCGCCGTCACCGTCGTTGTCCTCCAACAACGACAAACCGCAAGTGCGCATCACGTTCCTCTAGCCGCTGCGGAGGCTGCCGTCCGTCTCCGAACACTACAATATATTTAATATTATTTTTATTATTATTATGACTAAGGTAAATATTATTATTATTATTATTATTATTATTATTATTATTATTATTGTTATTATTATTATTAATACTATTATCGTTGTTGTGTTTCGTTTCGCGCGTTCACCGCCGTTCGTTCGTTATAAAACATTACCGTTACCGTTACTACACTGCACGTCGCGCGTATCGACGCGAACGTTAGCGTTACGCTGAAACGATGCACATGGTCGCTCGTTGTTCGTAACGAAGTTTTGCATACGATCGCCATGCGCTGGACTCCGACCGCCCGTGTCCGGCAGCACACCCTGACCGACGAAATCCCCGCGTCGCCCAGCCAAAAGGTTTTCGAGTCCTGACGAGCCGCGAAACGAACCCCTTACCCGCCGGATGCCGTCACCGGGACGAGTTTAGGCGCTTGCCTGCGTGGACGGGTGACCGACCGGGCGGGGGGGGGGACGTTTTTTTATCGTTTTCGATCGGAACATCCGGGGAGACGCGCGCGTGCGATAACAATTCCTAGAGCACGGGTGTTCAGACGGCCGGTTGCGTAACGGTCGCCGCCGCACGCCTCCGTTACGTCCCGCTTGCGCCATCAGTGCAGTCGTACGCCGGACACATCGATACGCGCGACGCGGCACACGCGCATACTGTACCGCGTACGATATGATCTGTCGTTACTCGTCTCCGGCCCACCAGCGGCACGAGTCCGTCTCGTATAATGACTTCCATAAACATACCATGAGTATAATTTTTTTTTTTTTTCTGTTTGTGTGTATTCCGGTATCGATCCATCAAATCGCGAATCAGCTGTAAGCGTCCGAGTACACGTTTCACTAGCACCCGTTATACAGACAAAAAAAAAAAAAAAAACAATCGCAACAGAAACGTAGATGTACACAAAGTCACACACCCGCCGTACGGTCGCAATCCGCATACGATCAGCCGCATGATAATTGATAGTAATATAATAATAATAATGATAATAATAATAATAATAACATTATAACATCATCAAACGCACGTAACGACTATACAACTCATACACGCACAAGCACACACATATGTGCGTGTATTTGATGGTTCTAGTGCAGCGGTGCGCAACCTTTTTTGATTCACAACCCTCAAATTATTTCGATGATTTCGACGACCTCTTACTACCAACGTTATGCAAGTGTATAATATATATATACTTACTTGATGTACACAAAAATTGTATTCCTATAAATTAAATCGTTAATTTTAGGCAATTTCTTTAATTTATTTAATCCAAAACATAAAAAATAAAAAATAAAAAAAAAAATACAAAATAAGAGTTTCATAAAATCTAATTTACGAATATTAGGTGATATAAAATATGATACATAGTATATAACTTTTTCATTTAATGTGTTAAATTGTTGACGAACCTCTTAGGGGTCTGGACCCCAGGTTGTGCACCACTGGTCTAGTGCGATGTTATAATTTCGAAAGATTACCGGAAAAAGCACCGTGGGTGCAGTTAATGTTCAGTTCTACGACGGTGTCTTGGAAGTCGACGAGACGCACAAACGTGATGAGGTGGCCAACGGCTGCGTGGAACAAAGGTGTACTACCCTAACTACCCACCGATTTAAGTCCGATTTACATTTCAAACGTCTGCCCGTAGATTGATCGACACGCCCGTTTAGCGTGCATGTACGCATAAATACGTGTATGTATACGTTTGTACATTGTTTTTGTTATTTCCCGTCTAATCTACGTACAATATTGGGTCTATTGAATTTCTGGGGTTCTGAATCGATTTTGTTTTTCTCTTATTCGTTCAAAAACTCCCGGTCCCGCTCGTTCACGTTGGTTTGTGTACCCGCGGCACTCAGTCAAACGGCACGACTCTACCGCTTTGTTCGATACTTGCGACGGGGGTTTCGGCTTCGGCGTGTTCATTAGTTCCGAAACGTTAAAATACGATGGACGGTTAACCGTACCGTCAGTAAAATCTAATAAACAAGACCGAATCATATCTAGAAGAGGGTAACGCTAATGAACGGCCGTCCCGCTTTTTTTTTAAATACATATTAATTAGTGTTTAATTTATGTTTATTCATACGATATACGGAAACGCATAATGAGTTATGGATTTTACTATTTCCTTTTTCCGTGAATCTTGGAAAATAAATAACATCGAAAACATCCAAACCCAAAGAATGCGACATTACTTTAACGCTTTTTCACTTCTCATCGAAACGTGTTTAAAATTTCAATTCTCGCACAATCGTAGACTTTAAGTTCCATTATATAGTTCAATATACTACCTAACATCTCAACATGTTGACAATAATTATCTTCTATCACAAATCAAATTTAAAACAATTCATATTAATATGTTTTACAGCTCTGCAAAATTCCAAAATTATATCGTTAATCCTCAGCGGTCCCTCCCCCACTTTTAGCGGATTTCCATTCAAATCTATCCTAAGGGACTGAATGATGTCTAAACGAATAAAATTTAATTGCTTTACCGTTTTAATATGTCACGCAATTTTCATTTAGTCGTGACGTCGTAAATATTGATTCCACGTAGTAGAGTTTTACTACGACGCATTTGAAGTGTACAACAATATTATTATATCTAAAAATGTTTAACAATTTTACACGAATTATTTGTGTAAATGGAAAGAACACTTTTAACACATCGGTAAACAATATAATTACGAAAGGATACTATCTATCGTACGATCGATGTTGAAAATATAAAAATCGATTAAGAACCCTTTTTTTTTGATACTAAGCCCACGCGATATGTTATTAGATCAAATGGAAAATTGGGACGGATTCCAAAACAATGCGGTTTTCTGGCACAGGTCCCTGATTACGCATACTTTAATTTACTTTACTTACCATATATAACACCTGTTTTCGTCAAGGACTCTGACACCAGTCACATTACTGTTACATTACATTGTTTGTAAATATTTTATTTATTATTATTATTATTATTATTATTATTATATATATATAATTGAAATAATTACAAGTGTGTAATATTCTACGCCCGTTTAATACAAACCATTATTTGTCTTAATTCAGAGAGGGTGCAAGGGAGCTATTATAGTTTTACAATAATTATTTATTTTTTTCATTGTTGGACAACAATTTATTTGTTATCGTTATTATTTTTATTAATTTCATTTTTTAATTGCTCCATAAGTTTCATGCAGCATATCTATTGATTTAAAATTAAAAAATTAAAATTTCCATCAATTTTTATAGATAATTACGGAATGCTGCAATAGCATCATTCAACCTTTTGTTTTCGAAATTATCAACGCACATATTTACTATCGTGTATTAATTTGATCAGATCTAGAACTGTTCATTTATATTAAAATTAATTTTCCAAACTTTTGTAATATATATTCATTATATCTGCATTCAAATGTTTAAATAAAATTAATTTTATGACGAAATATCCTTTATTGTTACATATATTAATAAGTGATAAATCTATAATAAAATGTTTACTTCATAATCATAAATCGTAATATCTCAATTGAGATTAATATAAAAACATTTTTTATCTATTGTATATAGAATCAAATGACTATTTAAATTAAGTGATTTAAAAAAAAAAATATGTAATTATTTAATATTAGTTGTATGAAATATATTGAGAATGCAAGATATTATAATCTTATGTAACATAATATTTAACTTGCTCTACTTTTTGTACTTATTAGACATTTTTCCCCGAACAAAGGTCAAAATGATGGTTAATGTTATTTATTACGAAGTCATAAATAATAAATCTCAATAATTACAAGTTAAAAACACCATGTTTTGATCATATCGAACAATAATATTAGAATATTATATTTATTTTTATTAGTTGCGAATTGTTTCTAAATATTATGTACACGGATGTTGTACAAAAAACTATTTTAAACGATATCAAAGTAATTTACGTGGCCAATATTCGTAAAACGAATTGATTTACCTAAAATCACACAATCATGGCATTAGAATTAACATTGACGCTAAGACGTAATAATTTAATTGAACCCCAAACGAAACTATTATTTTAAACGCCTATAATTGAGCCAAAACAGGTCTATAGTAATTTATAAGAAGCGTTTAAATGAAAAATATTCTAAAATACTTTTTTTTAATTATTTTTTTTTTTTTTTTATATCGAACGTAACGTCCGTCTGTCCATATCTATGAGTGTTGTACGGTTCCTTTGAATCATATAGATCTTAAAGGGCAATTTTTATAAAATATTATGTATACTTTTAAATAATTAAAAATAAATATAATAATACTAATAAGAAACATTTTATATCATATAAATCATTGTCCTCGTTCTTATTTAAAATCGTTAGATTTGTCTTATTAGTATTTTTTTATTACTTGCGCTAACTCTTGGGTAGAAATTCTAATAAAATATATATTGATATGAATAATACACATAGGTAACGTATTATAGGTACTATTTAGCTATAGATCACCTGGATCATCAAACAATATTTAAATGTAACAGGTGCATTTTCCATTTGTCTCGTGAATCAAACATCTTATAGGTAATTTGTTAATATTTTTTTAGATTTGTATTAATAGAATAATGGATCTTGATTAACTATTATTATATGCCTATCATGTAAAATAACTTTAAATCAGTAAATTATTTAATTTTTATCTGCGTATTCATTATTATGATTATTATTGTTAACAGATTATATTGATGCATTTATGTTTTAAACAATTTTAGAAACGAAAAGAACAGTTTTAGATGTTCAAAATAACTATAAAAATACATTATAATATTAAATATAATATACGAGTATGTATATATGATATTTAATATTATAACTTACTATATCAGGGTGTTTTGGGATGTTCTGGCCAAATTATTTTAAAATGTGAATTTTTAAAAGCACAAACATCCTTTGAAGATTTCCGCTTAATATTGATTGATAATTGTTAATTTGTTTATAAAAAATCTTATACTTTTATTGTATATTACTTTTTATGAAAAAATTGTTATCATTCTCTTTTTTTTTTTTTACATAATATATATTCTTTTGTGTATAATTCAATTCATAGCTATAATTTACTTTCAGTTCCTATTTGCTCAGCTTCTTACATTAAATAGTATTATTATTATTATTATTATTTTTTTTTTTTTTTTAACAAAAAGTTCTACATACAATTTCAATTTGGCCAGGATTGTCTAAAACATTTGTCAGCTTGGCCCGAAAAGTTTTCACATTTCATATCTAATGTGTACTTCTAAATTAAATACACTTTAGTCGTGATAGTTGTATAAATGACGTCACACTAATTTACGTTGATAAATGTGTTTAATTTATATAATTTATTAAATATCTAACTTTTTGTTATATAATTTAATGATTGGTTCGATAAAATTATGTCAGATATGTTTTCCAGTCATCTTTTCGGACCACTGATTATTTTTCATCAATATAGTTCTTTGTATATTACATTAAATTTGTGTAAGCATGGAATCCAACAAAACGAAAAAAAAAATTTTATAATAATAATATACATATTAAAAATTGTTAACAAAATATATAACAGCTAAATGGTATAGATTGTTTTTAAAAATGCGAATTTAGAAGTGGTTATTTCGTTTTAATAAAAAAAAAAATAATTCCTGAAACTGTTTTTTATTTGATGTTATGTATACCCTATTACCTGCAACGTGTTTCCTCTACATTAAGAATATTTTTAAGATCATCTTACTCGATCTTTATCAAAAACATTTTTACCTAATATAATTTTTAAAACTATACATTCTCCTCTTCTTATTTCTTATTAACTTTAT
The DNA here is from genome assembly GCA_034509805.1 of Sipha maydis. Classification (NCBI taxonomy): domain Eukaryota; kingdom Metazoa; phylum Arthropoda; class Insecta; order Hemiptera; family Aphididae; genus Sipha; species Sipha maydis. The sequence continues at coordinate 60,317 of JASXSY010001107.1, forward strand.
GAATCTATATTTATTTTTACATTAATAACATTTAATACCGAATTGTTATAGGTTCAAGAACTAATGGTTTTACCAAATTAAGTAAGTTTATATGTATTTTGATTGAAGATGGTAAATAATATAAAAACAACAATGAATTCCTTCATATAATTATAGCTTGTGTGAGTGTGCGGGTGTGTGCAATTATTTTTGACTTACAGTGGAATCAAGGAAAATATTGGTTATGAAATACTGTCATACGCATACATCTGTCAACAGTCAATTGTCAATATTTAATAGGTAATGCATATATAATATGTTTCCTAAACGATATTAAAACCATCCGAAAATTAAATAAAGATTGTGAAAACATAATATTAATTCTAAAGGAATGACTTCTATAGAACATTTATTCTGTTCTATATTAGTAAAGTACTGTGAGTACAAATATTTTTTACAATTCCAACAATGTTATGGAGTTTCTGAAATGTTTGGAGCATCTTTTTGTTTTCGGAGACAATTTAAAACGTTGAATTTTTTATTTTTTATTTTAATAAAATTTAATTAAGTGAGCGTTCTTGGCGTGTTATTTTTATTGATTTTTCATTGCTCTAAAATTTATTTATTTATGCTTATATTGATAATTTACTTTATTTAATTTTTTTTTTTTTTAAGATACTTTAAACTTCAGTTATAATATTCAACCAATATAATAGACTCAACAGACTTTTAAAGCATGGATGTTATTATTTATTCATTAAATATAGGTCTGAAAAAATATATATACAGTTCATAAAACTGAATATATTAATACATTGGAATATTGGAATATATATATATATATGTATTTATCATCTTATTGATACATATATTTATACATATCAATAATTTAAATAAGTAAAAAATAAGTAAAACGTAAGATACTTTAAAAATACTTTATACATAACAATTAGTATACAAACTGCATTACAAATTAAATCTCAAAGAACCATAAAGTTTTTCTATAACCTTAATAATATCCAGCTATATTTTTTAAATTGTTGGTAAGAACTTAAACACTTTGAAATTATGATTCAACAGTGTAAAGTATAAATAATAATTGTATCTGATACAAACCACTTATATAAATACAAAACTAAATTAATTTAAATTTAACTAATTGCAATTTATACCTAGTAATAAATTAAAAATCAATCTAGTGATAACATTTGATTTTCCATGTGCAAATATTATCTACTGTAAGACATTAACCATTTTTTATTTCTATTTATTTACTTGAGTTGAAAATAAATTATAACAAAAACTTTTTTCATCTCTGATTATACACTTTTAATGAACTCTAATATAATAAATTATGTGACAAAATACAAATTGTGCAACTTCACTGATCACGTTACCTTTTCGACTTCCCTTGTTAGGTACCTACTGAGTATAATAATAAAAAATTAAGCAACTTAATTCATTATCTCGAAAATTATTTAGTATATAATTTTTTATTAGATGATTGATAATACGTCAATTTTTACCATTACATTACTATTTAATGCTCGTCTTTAAAATAACCAAAAATAACTTTAAGTCTATTTAAGTTCGTCGTCTAACAAAGTAAGTAAATTTTATGTCACTGTGATACAGTTGTAATAGTAACCAAACTATCTTGAATGCCAGTGATGTAACACATAGCAATCGAGTAACTCGCACTGTGTAATGCAATCACGACCAAATTCAAACAATTCAACTGTGTAAATACATTTTACATAGTGAACTCATTACACCATACCTATAAAACTATGTTAACTTATTACGGATTTAAAAAACAAAGCACCAAATGTTGTAAGAGCTCATAAATAAAATGAGTACGTGAATCAAACAAGTAAGTACTACCTACATACTTAAAAAAAAGTTATTGTCATCAAATAATGTAGGTATATATTATATTTTGATGTACATCATTATAAACTAGCAGTTTTATCTTCTAGTGCGCCATCAAGAAATAACTACACAAACAATGACGATGGGAGTATTTTAAAAATGAGTTAAAGATTTCATGAAATTTTGAATTAAAAAAAAAAACTTATAAGATATGAGTGTTCTTAGTGCAGAACAGTTAAGTAAAATAATTTATAAAGAAAAGACCCGAAGGATATAGGTCAAGAGTGATTGTCATGGATTAAAATTAAAAAAAAAAAATTCAATACTTTCCAAACCCTAGGAAAATATCCAAAAAGTTAAAGCAGATAACAAAATATGATAAAATTACCTATCTCATTTTAAAAATTAATTGCAATAAAGATAATATAACATAAAATGAAAGTTAGTATGGAATATTACAATGTTAACTAGATTTAGTTATACTTCAATTTAACCTTTAGAAATCAAAATCAATTTTAGGTTTTGAACAAGTATAATGAACATTTTCTAAAACAAACAATAATTACAGTTAAATTATGTTGAATTATTGATGTTGAATACTAAATAGAGGTTTATAAAATCATACAAATAAAAGTAATTTTTTTGAGATCTTGATTCGATTTTTTGGATGTTGAAATACTTCACGTGAATTAAAAAAACTGTTTATTTACAGCCTTAGAGGTATCACATTTACTCTTTATTCATACATATAATTATATTATATATCAACTTGTTATACAGTGAGTTATTATGTTGAATCAATTAATAAAGTTTTATAACTTATAAACTTTGTCAATCTCAATCCATTTAAAGTATAGTTTTTTTGTCGTTTTTAGTTATATAATAATAATCATAAGTCATGATTAATTGATCTATAAATAAAAAAAAATTTAACCCCTCAAAAACTAATCAACATCCAATAAATAGGTCCATATAGTTAAAAAATTGAAACATATAATATATCACGCAGGATAAAAAAGGGGTTGTAATAACTCTTATGAATATAAGGCGTACAACAGCCAAACAGATATATCTATAAATCAAAATTATCGTATAGCTGCAATCAATTCAAATAATAAATTTTGATTAACTATTATCTCCAAAAATAAATAAATATTCTCAATATGGGATTGTAGTTGAAGCAAATAAATAAACAGTACCTTAACGCAGACAAAAGTTCAAATATATTTACCAACATTACAATTACGCTTTGATTGTTATAATACATTTTACTGACTGTTTTTTAATTAGAGTGTAATTATTTTTATTTGTTTCCATAGGAAATTACTATTGTTAATATTATATTAAGCACGTACTCCTTTCTTAGATTAATTGTAAATAATGTCATTATAAATTGTTTTACTTTATTTTACAGACACATATATTTAGAGTTAATAAATTAACAGGTGTTAAGGAATACATTTTATGTTATTTTTTTTTTTTTTTTTGTCGAGGGATGGAAACATTGTACAATCTCTTCTCATAAATACAACATTTTATTTGAGGAGCACAAATCACACAATATAAAAGTTTAACATAATATAAACAAACATAATACAATGTATTATTAACACAATAACAATTATTTATTTATTTATTACATCCATCACAAAAAAAAAGTCCAATTATACTATTTAATATGAGTATAAATAAATAACTAAATATCTTTAGAATAGTAAAATATAATGTAAGATAATTATGGATGGAACATAATTCATAAAAACTAAAATTGTTATATTTTAATTTGTAATATTTACTTCATTTTTATGATCGAAGATATTAAGATTGTAGAAATAAATTACAGACCTGGAAATAAGAATTTATAATATGGTATATACAAATTTTGATATTGAATAAAAATCTAAAATTAAAATTATGCGCAACCAGCAATCCTCCTCGGCAATCATTTTCATATTTTATTTTAAAATAATGTAACAAACACAAAAATTTAAAAATCAATTGCTAACATGCTGTTATTCCAATTAAAAAAAAAAGTTGAATTGTTTTATTAGATACCACACGTCGCCGGCTTTCTATTTAAACTTTAAAACTGCATTGTTTTATATATGAAAAGTTATTGAAAGTTAATAAACAAATATTAGTTGAGATTTTATTAAAAACTAGTAACTTGCTTATATTTCTTATTAATTTTAACTTTCTATTACTATTTTTTTTAAATACTGCTCAATTAAATATCAATCTATAAATAATGTCTGTTGACGATATTTATTAGTAAAACCGGTCAACTACGACATATTGTTGACTTAGCTAAGACCATACAAAATGTGCTTTGACTATATAACAATAAATCCACAATTTATTCCATATTTTATTATTTTCATTATTTCATATTGATGTGAAACATCCTACGGCGTGGTACGAGAGTGAGGCTGACTATCAACGTGGTGACGCGTTGCCACGCACTCATCAGTCGGCCGGACGACACCCGTCTCCCTTACCACACTATCAATTTGCGTGCTATAAACTAAATTTTCTGCACAGGGTGGCAAATTAAGATGGTACCTAAAAATGCACAGGGCCAAACTCACTCGACCAACATGTTTTCAGAAAACCCGTGCCAACAAAAAACTATGTTTTCAACAGTACTAACCATCATACCGGGAAGAGTTAATACGTTACCTTATTTAACACGTTCAAAACGCCGCCCGGCGATTTCGGTGGTCGTACCACGACACGCCGCGTTAAAAATGCCGTGACGCATTTACACCTCGATGAGATTAGAAACACAACTCTATTGGTTTACACAATTTTATTACATTTTGTTATTAGTTTTTACAGTTTTTTAGATCCACGGTAGCCTTTATCTATATTAAATACCTGTACTAATACTACTGACTAGATATTTGTGGGAACGTAATAAATAATAATTAAACCGAAATCAAATAACTCGCCGTTATTATTATTGCGTCTCGGTCGTAACGCAAAATAAAATGAATGAAATAAATCGTCTAAACCGGTGTAAAAGTAGTCATATACACGATATAGTACGTTATAAATTGTTCTAAATGTGTTAATTTTAAAGTATTAATGCCACGAAAACTAAAATCTACGATTAAATTAAATTTATAGTTGATTGTCTATGGCCTATATAAAGTTCAGAGTTTATTAAAATGAAAATTACTGATTTATAGCAGATTCAAAGGTGTACGTTTCTGACGCGTGATTTTTAATTTTGGTGTTAAATTAATGTGTATTTCGTAAATGAAGAATAATTTTTCTGTCCGAAATCTACATCTTTTGTTTTTATTTGTGCCAATTTTTTTTGATTTTGCCATGTTTATTTCCTTACGTGCATATTTTCTACACGAAATAATTGCGATATTACAAATATGCCAGACGTCCCGCAATGGTTCAGTTTTTATTATTATTATTTTTTATTATACAATTAGTAAAAAGTCCTGTAAATTATGTACGAATACTTTGTTAGAATGATCGTATTTGACATTAGTTTTATATGCATAATTTACTATGTAATGAATCATATTTTATGAAAACAAGAAAAATCATTTTAAAAAAAAGTGTCAGTTTTGTTTCGTAAAAAAAATTGTAAAATTAATCACTTTAAATACGTCAATCATATACTCGTATTTTAAATCTTTTGAATATGCAAATTATTAGTTTTAACATACATTTCTGATGCATTTCTTCTATCTAACAAAAATATAAATAGTTATAGTTCTTATGTTACTAATAAATCTGTCACTTTGTTATTCAAAATAAAAAATGATAAAACTCGGTAAATATTTTATTTTACCAAAATAGTATTATAAATTAGGACTAAATTTGAAAAATTATAAATTTTTAATACATATCATACTTAACAAAGTTATTTTGCAAATTCAATAAATCGAAAATTAAAAGAGTCACCATTTTACCCAGGTATATAAAACTAACTAAAACATTGATCAACTCTTCATGTGATACCCCAATGTTAATATTGCAATAACATCATATTAACATGTTATTTGAGTTTCGATAAATAAAACAATTTTAAATTTATTTCCCAAATATTTTCTCCTAACACAAATAATTAGACATTAAAAGAAAGGCTTATAATAATTGTTAATTAGTAAAGCTTTGAATTATAAAAAAAAGGAAGTGTGACATAAAAAACCACTCCGCAAGCCTAACAGTAAATTGTTTACTAACCCTTCTACGTGACCTGATCACGCTACGCCCATGTCTTTTGCAGATATCAAATGACGTATTCGTATTTGAAAACCCTTTTAGTTATTGAAAAAATAATAAAAGCTACGGAATATTCTTTGAAAAATCGTTATTTTACTAACATCTGCGATTTTAAAACAATCGGCAGCACATACATTCTGTTATTTTCTTGTATTATTATTTTTTTTTTCGAGCATATATTTTCAAAAATCGTCAAGTTTTATTTTCTAAACCTTCCAAAAATTTAAAAAAATATTTAGTTAAACGCACTTTGCAAGGGCTTATGTTGATTTATTACAATAATTTAAACTTATAATTTATTATTATTAATATTATTATTATTAAAATTATTTAATTCTATGCATTTTTACGAATTTTATTATTACTATAAATTTCGATGAAAAGTTTTAGAAATCGGATACATCGTCTACCGATTTTTTTAGTGTTCACGAGATCGTACACACATCAACAAACTCACCACTTAAATACGCAATCTCGTATTACCATCGACAAAGGAACTGACTCAAAGACCCACCTCGGCACCTCACTCTCATCAACAACCGCAATACCTGATAAAACAAGGTCTGCAGCTCGTTCGCTGTGAGACCTATTTACCCGGTTGACTCTCACTTGTCAGTCATTCTTTATTCCGTTCGTTCATTTTACATCGAAAGCCTGTTGTCGTTGAATTTTAATTACTTTTGAAGTTAAGAGAAATTACGTACGGTATGTTCATGCAATGATTATTTGTTCTGATATTTCAAGTAGGTACATAGTAAGTTTATATTTCAATACTTTCATATAATATCTAACCAGGAAGAACATATGAGTTGGTAGTAAAATATAAATTATCTATCGAGATTCCATCTTGTTTTTCCGAAATTAATGTAACGCAAAGTGCAGGGGCGCATTTAGGGGGGGGGGGGGGGGGTCAAAGAGGGTAATTGCCCCCGGCGCCAAATTTATAAGCGTGGCAGTTTGTGTACCTATATATTTATATAAAACATTCAGTGACGAAAATGTAGATTATGTTGCCAGCAATGACATAAATTTCAAGATAATTACATATATTAAATAGACTTAAACATGAGCTAGAAAAAAGAAAAATAGCTTATGACCAGTTATTTAAAAAGTACTCGTTTTTCTTTCAATTGGAAAAATTGAACAGCATAGAAATCCGAGAACAAGCAAAATGTCTTCAAGATATATATGTAGATGATTTAGGAAGTTCTTTCCCAATGAATATGTTCACTTTAGATCACATATGAAGAACCTCAAAGTTGATGAAAAGCCAAAAAATATTCACCAAATGCTTGTATTTATTAAAAATAATGATTTTTCTGAAATGTATCCCTATATTGTTATTGCATTAAGAATGTTATTATGTACACCATGTAGTAACTGTTCCACTGAACGGTCTTTTTCAGCTTTAAAAGAGTTAAATCGTACCTAAGATCAAATATAAAAGAGGAAAGGTTAAATGCGTTGGTAATCCTAAATATTGAAAATTACATTACAAAAAAACCGGATGGGCCTCGCTCTGCTGTACAGTTAGGGGTGGAGTGCACCTCGCTTATAGGATAGGTCATTATTATAATGGATTTGTTAAATTTGAATGCAATGATAGATATCATTGTATACGAATAACGATTCTGAACGGAGTTCATATGTTTGTCTAGGATATAATACATTGTTATTTATAAACATTGTAAAAAGTTTATTTTATTTTGAAACGATAAATATATTTTTCAATTAGGATGGGTTGGTAGTTGCATACAGCGATATAGTTTGTCAGTCTAGAACATTCTACATTATATTATATTTTGCATGTAATTTTATGTCAATAATCGCTGTTCAAACGCTTATAAAAAAAAAATTGTGCCTATGGATTTTAATAATTTTTGAATGACATTAAGAACTACTAATGTGGAATCTTCGATTAAATTTTCAAGTATTTTGTAGTAGCCAAATTTTTTTTATCACCGATTGTAAAAATAAAATGTAAAAAAATCGAATATTTTAAATGCCTATAAGTAGCTTAAAAATCAATATAATATTTTGAAAAAAATATTACAGAAAAGAAATACCAATCTTAACAGCTGGTAGAAATTTCAAAAATCTGCGACTTATACTTTTTGAATTATAACAAATATTTAAAATCGTCTGAGAATAAATCGCTATTTTATGCAATTTCGTAAATATTTAAATTTCAAACAGCCATAAAATTTTTTCCTCTTAGTCCGGTAGAAATTTTTTTAAAGATTTTTGAAGAGTAGCTCATAGAAAACCTAGTGTTAAAATTTTGAACCTTAAGTATGAACAAAAAAATTTTTATGAATTTTTATCTACAAAATAACTTGCAAATTATCGTGATTTTTACACATTTTATACAAATTTGAGCATTAAGGGCTTATAAAAAAAAATTGAGTTAACCGATCTCCGATATTTTTTAGTTACGATAAGTTTAACTTATTATAAACCTAGTATAAAATTTTCAAGAGTTTTCGCTCAACCAATTAAATTTTATAGATGTTTAAAAACAAACATTTTACAAAAATCGAAAATTTAAATTGTCTATAAATAAGTCAAAATATGTCAAAATATGTCAAAATACTTTGAAAACTTAACCATGTATAGAAAACGTCAATATAAAGATTTCGTGAAAATTTCAAGTTGTTGCAGTTTTTCGTTTTTGAGTTAGAGGATTTTAAAAAAAAAAACCGATATCTTTGTCAGTCTAGAATATTATACATTATATTATATTTTACATGTAATTTTATGTCAATATTCGCTGTTCAAACGCTTATAAAAAAAAATTGTGCCTATGGATTTTAATAATTTTTGGATGACAATAAGAACTACTTCTGTGAAATCTTCTATTAAATTTTCAAGTATTTTGTACGAGCCAAATTTATTTTATCACCGATTATAAAAAAAAATTGTAAAAAAATCGAATATTTTAAATGCCTATAAGTGGCTTAAAAATCAATATAATATTTTGAAAAAAATATGACATAAAGGAAATACCAATCTTAACAGCTGGTAGAAATTTCAAAAATCTGCGACTTATACTTTTTGAATTATAAAAAATATTGAAGAGAAGCTTATAGATAACCTAGTGTTAAGATTTTGAACCTTAAGTATGAACAAAAAAAATTTTATGAATTTTTATCTACAAAATAACTTGCAAATTATCGTGATTTTTACATATTTCGTATAAATTGGAACTTTGAGCACTTATAAAAAAAAATTGTGACTTACGATTTTAGATTTTTTTTTATCAGTTAAGGAACAACTTATAAGAAATCTTGTATTAAATTTTCAAGATTTTCTGGGCAGCCAAAACAATTTTATCGTTATTTAAAAAAAAATACTTAAAAAAATTGAAAATTTCAATTGTCTATAAATAGCTCAATAAAAGTCAAAATACTTTGAAAATTTAATGGTGTATAGAAAACGCTAATCTAAACATTTGGTGAAAATTTCAAGTATTTACATAGATTAGTTTTTGAGTTATAGCAAAATAAAAAATTTGATTATGTCGAAAACTGGTTTTGCGTAAAAACTCCCGTTTTTCCCAAATTTTTTTATGGTTTTTCCTGTCGCATTTAAAAATATTGGAAATTTTTTACTTTTGACCCCCCAAAGTACCAAATAGATTCACTTTCCTTTCAGAAAAGTTGCTACATAAGGCAATCGAAGCATTTTTACTGCCCCAAATCGTGTCGACAGACACAAAAAAAATTAAAAAAATAAAAAAAGAACACACATCATTGTAAAACCAATAGATTCCATCACTCCATTCAGAATCTAAAACTTAATTATAATAATGTTATTAATATTTTTGCTGCTAAACAAGCTCGAAAAAAATTTAGAAACTAAAAAAGACTGTTTGAGGGAAAGGTACATTTATAACTCCAAAAATGTTTGAAATGTGTTTAATAAATTTGCATATATTATCATATTTTTTATTTTTTGAAGAGGGGGTAGGGGCGGCAAAAATACGTTACCCCGGGACGCATATTTTCTAAAAGCGCCCATGGCAAAGTGATCGAAACGGTTATGAAGTAAATGTCTATTTTTGTACATTTCAAAAAATCATGTTAGATTTCTTCCGAAATTATATTTATTTATAAAACAAATGCATTCATTGGTCCCAATTAAAATATAAAAATTAAATCATAAATATGCATTTGCTGTTGTAAACCGAAGCAGCATTTCACACAAAAGGATCTTACTCTAAAGTAGGTTGGTAGTCGAAAACCACCGCGGGTGCCTTTTCCGTCTTGAAGCCAATCATAAAATTCTAAGAAAACTTATAATTAATCATTAACTTTAATTATTTTACTCACCTCGATGTTATTAATAAATTTTATCTCTCCCCTTAATTATTGAGATATACTCTTTCTAAATTTAATGCAAAATAAATTTATCTCGATTTGTATTAACAATCGTTTTTTTTTTTGTTTTTATGTTAAAATTTATATCTTCACTATAAATTATTTAAAATAATTGTCAAAGCATAATGATAAAGAGCAACTATACTAATAAAAAAATGTCGGTCATATTTAATAAACAATTTAAATTTAATACAAAACTAAACCTCATTCATTTTATTTAATGCATTAAAAATTAGATGTTTTAGCTAGTTTTTTTTATAAAAATCTAATAGATCTAATAGAGTTTAAATTAATATAGGAAAAATAAATAAATTTTATTTTACTTTTGATTTAATTCTAAAAAATAATTTAAATGTAAATTTAAATTAGTTAAAATTAATTATTAAGTTACTTTATAAATTCTAGATTTATTTGAGCGATAAGGGGTTTTGACGTTTTCAAATAGAAACTTTTTAACAGTTTTTAAGCGTTTGTTATAGAAACTTTATCTCAGAATTTAATTCGAAAATAACTGATTTGAGACTACCGTCAATATGGGTTCAGGAGACAACAGAACTCCTGATAAAATAATTCTAAAACGTTGAATACGATAAGGTTATTTAAAAAAATCTTTTTACAATTTGATATAAGATAATTTACTTCTAGGAATTATCTCTGATTTCCTTTGTGGCTCAGTGTAACGCTTATACCAAACATGTTATTATTGACATTTTGAGTACAATATAGTTATCTAGTTATCTAGTTATATAGTTTCTTTAGCTTATATCATATATTATATCATATAATACGCAGCGTTTGATGCAAAAAGCAAAATATTTTCAAGTTGTATACCTTCTGGCCATAATAAAAGTATAGAGTTGTCAAATAATCGAACAATCGTTATTTTATAAAAAAAAGTTTTGCCAAACTAATTAACTTCCAATGCTCCAATTGTTATGCTTCCAACATACATTTCATCTATATCCGTAGTTTCATCAATGGAAATACATATTTTATTATTTCTAACGTATATTTTGATTTGATCCATTGTATTAATATAACATTAATGTAAATAATTTTTGCGTAATGTAGACTCATTTGATATGTCATGATATATTTTTCAAGAAAACTTCGATTCTTTACGTTATTTAATTTGTATAATACTATACTTGATGATAAAAATGCTTGACAACATTTTTCATTGAACGATGATTGCGTCAAGGATAAATAAATGTATACAACACTCTTAAAGGTTTTGCACTTGCAATATGCTGTTTGTAAAGTAAACTTATTTCGATGCAATTTTTACTCCACATACATTACACAATATCATTAAACCATATATTGAAAATATATCTTACCCGAACTCTGAATCAAATTTGCAAATTTAATTAATCGAGTAGCATCAGAATATTTAATTTTGGACAATTCATAGACGGAATAAACACGTTTTAAAACTAAAATAATTGTAGTCTGCTCTTGGCATACCACACATTTAACTAAAGATTTTATTATCATATAATCAGATACTACATTGTCCGATCGGCATCACCACTCTATCGCTATTATCGGTCGTAAAATAGATTAATAAACGTAAATTCAATAAAGATAGATTATAGTAGTGGAGATAGACTTTACATAAACTACACGTTTATTCGTTTAAGTTATTGGTGAAAATAAAAATGCCTATCTTTGGGATTACATAATATATAGATAATTTTTTAATCAAAATGTATATATTACAATTAATCATAAAAGTCGCTAAATATGAAATTATATGCTAAATAAAATTTAATATATCTGATTCTATATAATACGAAACCAATTTATAACTTGGTCTGCTTTTCTAAAATAAAAAATATGAAAAATTCATTAACATCCTAACCCTTAATTATAAATATACTAATATTAGAAATATCTTAAATAAATGAAACTCCTTGGCCTCAACTCCATTCGAAACATTTTTTTTCGAGTTAAAAGATTTATATTTTATTAAAAATAAAATCTATAATAATACGTATGACTAACCCAGGTATGTGACTTTAAAGTAAAATACCCTTCATTTATTATATTTTATTTTACATATTTTTAGTAAGTTCTCATTCAACCGTTAATAGATTTAGAATTTTATTAATATTTATGTATTTTGAGTTATGTTAAAAAGTATAAATAATTTTTATAGAAAAAAAAAAGTGTTTTGTGGTACTTTTATATTGAATACAAGGGATTTTTAAAAAATCTAAAATTATGAAAAAAAGATACTACTTTTTTACTAAATATTTACAAAAATACGAGTATATTCCCTAAAAACAAATGAAAATTACTATATACAAAACTGTAATTCAATTTAGTAACATAATATTTTTTTGTATATTTTGTACCCCTTTATATCTGCATTTGTAGTATTTGTAGCATTTCCACTTCGATAAAAAACATAAATAAAATAATTGTTTTCAAAGAAACTTTTTTCGTTTTGAAAGCTATAATCATATTCCTTCTAGTTCTTAAGTATGGTCATCACATTTTATAGTATCATACTACATTCATAATCCACTTAATATTTATATACAATCTATATTAAATTCAATTCAAGTATAATATATTTATCTGAGTGTATGTGGGTGCCTGTGGAATAATATTTAATTGTATGTAAATAACAAAATTATTGATTACATAAAATAATAAAATAATGTAAATTTTCAACTTTTTCAATTTACTATTTATTAGAAACTCAATACGAAAATTCATATTTATAATATATTTTAGAATTTATAAGCAATACATTTTTAATTTAAAGAGATTAGAGGAACCAAATAAAAATGTTTAAACTTATTGATTATTACTACCTCATAAACAGCGTTTCAAAAAAAAAAAAAAAAAAAGACCCAAAACAAGTATTGATTCGGAAGCTTTAGACTGGTATTACATAATTATTGTAAGTGTTAAAGCGATCACTCATACATTTTTATAAAAAAAATATAATATTTAACATTAACTTTTCATAGAAATAAATCAATTTTATCTATATTTAAAATACTTAAAATTAAAATATATTTATTTTATATATATTTATGAAAAAAAAAATTATAAATACTTTTTAACAGTTATATATTTTTCAGAAGTTCTTTTTAACATTATTGCTTAATGGTATTGATAAATCATAGGGTAATTAAATGTTCAATATTTTTTATAATCGAAATTTTTTTTTGTGATATTTTTGAATTCAAAATTTTATTTTTAAATCAAAGAAAAATTTCTCTCGAACAAATTTGGGCCCAAACAAATTCCAAATACTTTCTAGTTTCAATATGATTATATTCAGTAAGAAAGTTATAATTTTTAATGGAATTTTCATTCTAAACTTTTTCGGTGTAGTGCGTATCTCTTTCGACTTTCTGTGAATATTATAAATTAACCAAGGAATTTTTAAAAGATTATATATTATTAAGTTATTATAACAACAAAAATCATTCGAAATTAAGTAAACTCTTGCTCCTGAATGTTATGTCATTTGATAACCACTAATAAAAGAAATATACATTTTAAACCATTATTTCTAAATTTTGATAATTCGATGGTAATAGTAAAATTATTTTAGCCTATATAAACTGTAAGTTCACTATTTTCAAAATGTATCCTGAATAGGTAATGAAAAGTAGGTAGGTATGTGATTTCGTTATACATAAATATATATATATATATATATATATTTAAAATAGATAAATAATGTTTAATTCTTATTGTCTAACTTTTCTCTTAAATCACTAAACCGTTTTTAATCAAACCGTTACCTTGTACTTACTTCTGATCCCAACTAAAATAGTATCACTGATTCACCATTTACCCACAGTTTAAATTTCAAAATTCTTCCATCAGTTGCTGGCGTAGTAGCATATGTAGTGAATAAGAGGGTGGGCTTAGCCCCCTTAAAATGATTGAACATTTTTGTAAGTATTGAATATTTATTCCATCGTCGCATGACTTTCATCAGCGAACTCAGGGCGACCGTCGCCATCGCAACGGATTATTATCGCAACGACAAAAATAAAAATTTCCGAAAGTACACTTCCACAAACATTTTAATATAATATTTTCTTGAATAAATATATATATATATATATATATATATATATATATATATATATATATATATATATATATATAGGCATATTTTAGGTATTGTATACTAACAGATGTACAGTGTTTCGGTACAGCTATAGCCTATATACAGTAAAACTCACTTAAGACGGTCCCACTTATGTCGCTTTCCCGCTTAAGACGCTGTTTTCCGTTGGTCCTAGACATTTCCTATACTAGTCAATTTAAAAACCACCTGTTAAGACGCTCGATTTTTCTCTATCGCATCAGATAAACCGCTCTTTTGTTCAGCAGATTACGATAAATTTTAGTAGGTTCTTGATAATAAAAATAGAAATTATCGTTTTATTTTATCGCAATCATTACCTATTATAACAGTTTTACTGTATTTTATCGTATTACGAGATTTAGTGAGTGCAGTTCGTTTGCAAGTGTATAATCGTTATTTCGCTATGGCTAGTGGTATAAAATACGTTTTAGCGCTATCGATTTCGGATAAACTCTACATTTTGAAAAAATACGATGAAGGATTGATCGTGAAAAAAAAAAAAAAGGATATTGCCTATGAACTAGGGATACCTCCTTCCACATTAAGAAGTGTGTTGAAAAATAGACATAAAATAAAACAAAGCGGCTTGTTAGGTTGGAGCAAACAACAGAAAGTAAGACACGGGAAGTATGAAGAGTTGGAAAATGTTTTATTGCTATGGTTTCAATAAGCTTGCAGTTTAAAGTATCCAATAAATGGAAGTATAATCGCAGAAAAGGCTACGGAGATTGCCGCACATCTTAACCGAAATTAGTGGATCGACTAATTGTCTGGATAGATTTTGAAGTAGACATTATGTACTGGCAAATTTAAGGTGAGGCTGAATCTGTTAATAATGATGCTTCGTGGAAAAATAACGTGTTGACTTCATTACTGCGTGAGTACGCTTCTGACAATGTATATAACGCTGATGAATTCGGATTATTTTTTAAGCCCATGCCAGATAAATCTTTTGTTTTTATAAATGAGACATACAATGGTGAAAAATTGGCCAAGGAACATCTCACGGTTTGTGTACATACAAATTCTAATGTTTTTTTTTACTAAATTCAATAGCAAAAAATATATGTATGTAAGTATAATTAATTTTTAAGTGTATTGTCTTTTCAATTATATTCAATAATAAAAAAAAATTAACTCCACTTATTTTTCTTTTTTTTTCATTCCTGGATATGACGCTTCCCGCTTAAGATGCTCTAAAATACTAAAATACTTGTCCCTTTAAAAGCGTCTTAAACGAGTTTTACTGTATATATATATACAGTGTAATCACGATAAGTGGAAACATTCAATAACTATGTATAGGCTTCATATATTTTAATTCTGATTTTTTGACTGACTAATATACATAATTATACACATTATCAAGTAATTAGACTATTTTTGTGACAGTTAATTTCTTGCGCACAATAACTTTTTTTTTTAAATGGCATGATCTATTTTCGGCTGCAAATTATTTTTCTTTGTATTTTTTAATGAACTTTGATGGTTGAATTTCTTTTCTAAGTTGAAAAATGACCGAGTTAAAGCAATTTGAATTTATGTTATTTGCACGGGTATGACAGATTACATAATACGTAGTTAATAATAATAATAAATACGTAAAAATAAAAATAAAAATACAATCATTGATTTATTTTTATTCATAAAGGTTAAAAAGAAATAAAAAAACATTTATTTGATAAGAAATTAAGCAGAGAAAATTAAATTTATTATTCAATCATATTTACTCGGATAATGAAGAGCATAGGTTTCTTTAACAAAACGTGTATTTTTTTCGCATTCCCAATATGTAAAAAGCATGTCAACTTTTTCGTAATTGTCCATAATAACTAATACATAAGCTTTAAATCTGGTTTAAATCATAAAATATCGATTTTTTATTTCTTATTAGTTACTGGCGCTTACTGCAGAATAATATCGATTGAGAACAATTTTTGAATTGTAACTAATACCTATTAGGTCATGATATTATTTATTCATTAAGTATAACTACAATACAATTACTGAGATAAGTTTAATAAAGATGAACACAATAGGTAAAAAGGTGTTTCAAAAATTAGATTAGTTATTTTTAATTATACGTATTCATTATTATTAACTACGTATTTTGTAATCTGTTATACCCGTGCAAATAACATAAATTCAAATTGCTTTAACTCGGCCATTTTTCAACTTAGAAAAGAAATTCAACCATCAAAATTCATTAAAAAATACAAAGGAAAATAATTTTCAGCCGAAAATAGATCATGCCATTTAAAAAAAAAAAGTTATTGTGCGCAAGAAATTAACTGTCACAAAAATAGTCTAATTACTTGATAATGTGTATAATTATGTATATTAGTCAGTCAAAAAATCAGAATTAAAATATATGAAGCCTACACATAGTTATTGAGTGTTTCCATTTATCGTGATCACACTATATATATATATATATATATATATATATATATATATATATATATGTTGTGTGTGTGTGTGTGTGTCTGTGTATTTTAAATATCTATAGCCGTGGTCGAAGCACAACACGGTTCAAATCGTGGTGCACACAAAATGTAATGGGACATGCGAGCTTGGGAATTATTATTACATATTTAGTAGTTTTTTAATTAGTATTTGAGTAAATAAAGCGTATAGATGGTAATATTGTAATTTAAAGGATGTGGGGGCAAATCCTTCGCGACTCATTATGTAAAACAAGACTTAAGCCCCCCTAAAATTCAATCAAATCTCTGCCAGTGGTTATATATATATAGGTGGCTCTATATAGTGATTGGATAGGTAAAGTTTCTGTCGTATTAATAACTACTTTAGCCACCGCATATATATGATTGTTTATGTTTTCACATTTATTGAAAAATAAAACAATATTTTGAATCATATCCACAATAGATTGGCTACATCTTAAAACCTCTTAATAAAATATTGTAAAAATTCGCACACGCTATTTTAGGGCTGAAATCCGCACACTTATAATTTTTACCAGAAAATATGATAGGAAAACCGCATACTTTTTTTGATTATAAAAACTGTTGTATTATTTACAATTATTTTATGCAGATCATATTTTTTAAATATAAAAAAATAGAAAAAAGAAAATACATTTTTAATTTTAAGTGAAATTCGTTTATGGGAAAAAGATTTTTTTTTTCAATGATTTAATGAATAAGTTTTTTTTTATATATTTTTTTACTAATCAAAAATTAACGTTGTAAAAATATAACAACAATCGAATACTACAGTTGCATCCAAAAACTGCACACTCTTAATAAAACACGGTAAAAATCCGCACATTTCTCATTGTCTTAAGCCACACGCTATTTTAGGACTGAAATCCGCACACAACTAATTTTTAGCTGAAAATATGACAGAAAAAAACCGCACACTATTTTTGATTATCAAAACTCTTGTACTATTTACATTTATTTTATGTAGATAGTATTTATTAAATATAAAAAAAATAAAGAAAATACATTTTTAGTTTTGAGTGAAATTCGTTTATGAGAAAAAGTTTTTTTTTTTTCAATGATTCAATGAATTCGTTTTTTTATATATATTTTTCTATTCAATAATTAACGTTGTAAAAGTATACCAAAAATCAAATACTGAACTCCGGTTGTGCATCCCAAAACCGCATGCTTTTTATTGATTTAAACCACACACTATTTTAGGGGTGAAATCCGTACACTAATTTTTTCCTGAAAATATGATAGGAATCAAACCTATAAACTATTGTATGAATCGTTTAAATTATAAAGATTGTACAGACTGTATTTTTTCTAAATTATGAAAATTTCATATAAAAATAAATACTATAATATTATTAACTGATAACGATGGCCAATATTGTTTGTTAAACGATATCTGTGTCCAATTTTTTGAAATTTTTCCCATGATTTGATGAAGTTCTCGTAAATAAACTAAATATTATTTAAATAATATTCTATAATATTTAATAGTTATATTAAATTATTAACTTACTTGCTCCTGTATTTCAAGTGGCCGGATAACATTTTTCAATCCTTTATGGTATTTATTCATCCGTGTCAATGTATCGATAAAAATACTACGTAATACTTCGATAACCATAAACACGGATGGATTCGGTGAGTATAATTCTAAAATTTTTTTGATGAAATCTTTTAGCACCATTTGTAGTTCTGTTTACAATATTTTCCTCTTTTGGATAGACCCAATTTTCAATTGGAAATTTTCCTTCAACAAAGTTGTTAAAAAAATAATCTCCAATTATAATATAATCTTGAGTTAAACATATTGACATCAACAAATGCCTCAGTGACTTCATTTACAGGCAAAAATGGTAAGCCGAATATCATTGTTAACCATTCACCAACTTCAGAATTATTTTCATAATAATATAATCATATTATGATTGCCGTAAGTGGCGGATTTTCAAAATTTTTCTGTTGGGGGGGGTCCTAAAAAGTAATATGTATTTCAATTTATTAATTATTTAATCCCATTTATCGGACGACGACGACGACGCGATAAATATAACCAAAAGTTCAACCCAAGTTATTTATACAAATATTGTAAATTAATATTCTCTTTCTCGGTACCTACATTTCAAGTTATTTATGACTTTTTAAATTATTTTCTGGGGGGTCGAGACCCGGGACACCCCCCTCCCCCTGTAAATACGCAACTAATTATCGTAGACTCTCAATCGATTGAATTTTCCGCCAAATAGCTTGTCCAAAATCAAATTAACATGCTTTAATTAAATGCATTAAATGCATTTCTCACAGCATATGGATGGCCATTTCAAAATTGAGATGAATAACGTTAACGTTAAATATTTTACATTCAAATACACACAATTTACACACAATTCCACACAATTCAAAACATAAATGTAAAATAACATCCCACATTATCATACAACAAGCTTTAGTTTTGGAAAACAATATATAAAAGGGAAAAAACAATTTCTGTTCCGTCCATATATACTACACTGCTGATAAAAATATTTTGGTTTACATGTAAAAGTACTATCGGCCAAGTACTCGTCACAATAATTGCATAAAAATTCAATATTTCTTTTAAATATTGTAATAGTAATTTCTTCTTTGTACATATAAGTAATTTTTTCATTTTGAATGGTAAAAATATCACAATTAAAAACAAAATGTTGCTTCATTCAAATTTTTTAGCAAATTTATTAGAAGTTTTCACCATTCGCGGTACATTGATTTACTTATTTAACTCACGTCGTTACTTCCTAACATATTATTTTCAATAGATGATATTTTTTTACGTATAACTTTTCATGGTATCTCATGAACATTATCACATGTTTTACGCTTACATAAATTCCGTAATTTTTGAATTTATATTTTTAACGTTTCCAATTGTTCGTGTGAATAGATATTTTGAATCATGAGAATTGTTTTAATTTCACTGAATTTTGTAACCGAAGACATAATTTTTTATGAAACAACGTCAAACAACATTTCTACTTTTATGCTATCTAAACTTTCTGTACTTAAAATCGTCAACTATTAAACATTTATACCCCTTATTTTTATCAATAAATTTAAAATTTATTTTAAATAGCGTAAATATTCACAAAAAAAATAAATAAACGAAATTATTATATATTAAATGTATAATAATATATTTATCATACATTTTATGGTTAAAAATAAGAAATAAACGCAGACTCGAATCGTTACATACGTTCATACTATACCAACTAAATATTAAATCCAATATCGATATTATATCGATAATGAACACAGATAATAATACAGTTGACAACGAAAGATATAGAAAACATATTTATATAAAAATAATGTAATACAATAGGTACCAATCATGTTATAAAATAAAGCGACACAGTTGACGGGTTAATATAATAAACTCATCTCAAACTGCTCTGACACCAAATTCGATACGATACGAAATAATACACATAAAAAAATATAACCTTGGTGAAATCAACAAATTAACAAATTAACAAATATTACTAATTAAAAAAAAAAAACTGTACGGTTTTTTCCTATCATTATTTCAGGTAAAAATCAGAAGTGTGTAGTTTTCAGTCCTAAAAAGTGTGCGGTTTTTGGATTCAACGAATAGACGTTGTTGCCTTTAAAATTATATATATATATATTATCAAATATAAAAATGTGAACAATGGTAAAATATATAATGAACACTATATTCGTATAATACTATACACGACTGTGCTTCTGTTTACCAATACAAGTATATGTGTGTGTGTGTTTGTGACTAATTTTATACATGTGTTAACAACTGTTCACAAGAATAAATACGTGATACATGGGTAACATCAAAATAAATCAACGAATATGAAGTAAAATAAACTATATAACATCGTAGATCGTTATGGTCGGTTTTCACTCAACAACAAACGCACGTTTCTCACAATAACACCAACAACACCTTGGTTCATGATAATTACTGATTATAATAAATTTGTAGGTTCAACGGGCAAAAAGTAGTAAGTATATTCATTCGACCAAAGTCAGTTTACATTTACTAATTTAAGAGATCTGAATTTCCTTTTAATTTCTGCAGGAAAATAGAATTAGAAATAAATTATTATACACCACAGTAAACGCCGAAACATAAATTTTTGAACAACGAAATCATATCTACACCACGGTCTTAGATTTCAAAAATATTGTTTACGTCTTTTGGTATATTAATGATTATATCTGTGAATAGCGTGTGTATTACTATTGTGGAATAATGCAAATGGGTATTATACAGTTGAAGTTTTATTGTGTGTTTTTTACGACAATTTCTTATTTTACACTTTTATACAGGTCTTTCGTGATTTTATTCATGCGAAAGCAACTAGCAATCAGGTAGTAACTACGTAATTATATAAAAATGTAACTATATTATCATAATGTACAATATGTATATAATTTTAATTAGGTGTAATAAACATTTAAACGCATTTGGTGTACATACTAAATTAAATGCAAAAAATGTATGAACGTACACATAACAGCAAATACGCAATGAATGTTGTCATTACAATAGCTGCCAATATAATGCCGAATATCTAATAATATACTACACTTGTCAATATCAAATCACATTTATATTTGGTTCAAGACCATTGTATGAAAACAATATATATTTTACACTTGTATTTTATTTCCGTTATTACTTTTAAACATGCTTTTATGGATGAGGTATATATTCAAATAATTTAGAGTTGAGTAAGATAAATATATTTAATATTATTATTATTATTATTTCACGTTATTTCTTAGTAAATGTTTATGTATAGTAAATAAAAATGAATAAGATAGGTACTTAAAGTTCTACCATAATTTAAAAAACTTGAATTCCGTCAAAATATTACGACTACAATGTATTTATTGATCGTTTAAGTTTAAAATAGTGAAACAATTTTTATTCCTTTAATATATTTATTATTTAACAAATAGTCACTTTGCTTTTATATTTAATTCAGTTTCTGCTGTATACCATTTCAACAAAAGTTTTTTTTATAAATAAAACCGTTTAAATTTTATTGATATATCGAATTTCATTTATAATATAAATATAAATTTAAAACATTCCAAACTTCATGGGAAATACTGATAACTTACTCATGCCCAATAGTACAAGTGTATTCAAAATATAGTACAAGTGTAATAATGATGAGAGACGTAATCTACGTGTCAAATGAAAAACTCGGGTTTGAGTAAATAATAGACAATAGACCCTTGGGAATGATTTTACAGAGTCCTCAATAAAATATATAGTCTAGAAAAATCGTTTTTTTTTTCGTAAGTAACAATTACATAGCATCAAGAAATAAATCGAATAGGTAAACGTTAAGTATAGATTTGGCTACAAGTTTAGCTGATTTTCTTCAAGATTTACAAAATTATATTTAAAACCGTTAAAACAAAAATATTTATATGAAAACTCTATGTAAATGATAATTATAATATATATTGCTTTGTTGGGAGCAACGGAGCTCAAGGAGATATCCAATTTAATCACCCAACCTTACCCACAACCATCGACTACAATCTCAGGTCAAATAATTATGCAAATATAACCTTGTAATAATATTGTTAATGTAATAATGTATCATTATATTATGTGTAGAATAAGACAAGATTACCATGGAAAATAAATACTATTGTTAGAGAACTTACAGATAATCAATGATATTACCACAAACAATGTGGATAACAATGCTCCGCATCAGAGCCGAGAATGGGATCGAATAAAAATAATTATTATTGAATTCAATCAAATCGATTATCAATTTTAGCAAGTACTTTCAATAGCAATCAGTAACAGTGTACCCAGGGACGGATTTAGAGGTGTGGAGACCTCGGGGCAACAAAGAAGTGGGGGCCCCCTGGTCCCAAATTATTTTCCAAATGAAAAGAACAATTTTTTTTTTAAAGTAGATTCATATATATATATATATATATATATATATATATAAATATATGTAAGATATGTAAACATTTAAATACGAATATTGAATAATAATAAATAATAATCTAGCACCACACGCACGTAGAAAAAGGAAAATCGAATAATATTATTATCGCGCGTATGGCGTTCGCTGGTTCACATCAATCGTCAGAGGCTGTGACGGTAGCGTTGGAGTTTAGAACGCGTCGGATTTACTGATAAATAAACATACATATAATTTCACGGAATTACCCATCAGCAATCAGTGTTAGATTTATTTTTATCCTATTGGTCACTTTCAACAGGACGGCGGCTTGACAGTGCATTTGTAATTTGAAAGATTTTTTCCGAAGACTCTATTGTGGAGGCCCTCTTTTATGGATGCCCCGGTTGCCCTCCCTTAAATCCAACCCTGATTATATATGTAAGTATGTATTCAGTAGATGTATTGGGTATTATCGTTTGTTATGTTACCTATTTATAACGCGCATGTTACTGTGATGACGGTCAAGATTACTTTTAGTATTTATTAATTAAATACTATTTAAGGTTTTGTTATTGTTTGCCGTCTACTATGGTTTGATGACTTATTAATAAAAAATAATGATGTGCAATTAATACTATTTAGTTATAATATAGAAAATTGCTAAATTTATATAATTAAACGATGAAACTAAAATATTTTGTAACAGGTAGTTGTCGGTAGGTGTAGTCTAACTTAACCCATCGATCACCATGGGACAGGCACGTAGCCAGAAGGAGGAGGGTGTTGTTTTAGGTGAAGAAACACCCTCCTTTGACCGTGTTATACTTAAATCTCATAAAGGTAAATATTCATCATAAACCGTAAGGAACACATATTTATCATAATGAAATACACACAAATAATTTGTGTACATTATAATAATTATTATGATAACAATAATGTATAGCCGAGAACCGGCTTCTCATCACATCGTTTTATCAAATAATCTAAAGCCGTGGTTTTGTGTCATCTCATGCACTATTTAAAATATATATATATATATAAGAAACAAAATGTACATTTGATGTTTCAATAAAATATTTAAATATTTTCTCAAACAAAATTACATTACACATGGATAAATATTCATGTGTAATTTAGGTACTCGTGTGCATGTGTGATTGTACAATAAAGTACTTATACATAATTATTTTGTTGTGCATAATTTTGTCGATTAATTTTGAATAACACCTCTCTTTTGAAATGGTTAGCTACGCGCTTGCCATGGGGTGAATAGTTTTAGCACTCCAAAGTTTTAGAATTAATGTACACCTATGAATTAAATTATGTATTTCAGCATCCAAATTTACTTGCGTTCGTTTGTTAAGTTCACTCATTTGCCATAATAATTATCTACACGCACCGTCACATTGAATACACTCAGAAATTACATTTAGAACTAGACAACTGACATACATTTTGTTCGTGGCATGAGAAACGCTCCACCTCTAAGACTGATAAATTATTGTTATAAAATTTTACCTATGCTCTTGTATTTTAATTTTATTTACGAAAGTTACGGTACATTTGTTTTCCGTTATTATGTTTCCATATTGCATTACTATGTTTTCTTATTACGTTTTTTGAATTGTGATGTAATTAGTTATGATGTAATTATTATAACTATTTATGGTTTTTGAATCGAATAAAGTGAAAAAAATTAAATCTATTAATCATGATACTAAAGAAATTGATAATTTAACTGATATTATTTTTATTGCAAATAATTTATCGCATTTTCATTTTAATATTCACAGCATCAAACAACATTTAAATGAGATTTTAATTTGCCTTAATACATTACCACAAACTTTTGATACAATTATTTTAACACACATCTGGTTAAATATTATTATAAACTTTACTAGAAATGGATAAAATTATTGGCGACTCATGGTAGTTTCACATAAAGGTGTCACCAAATTTCCATAACCTAGGGAAGGGAGTATTTCAAAAAAATGGAAACAAAAATGTTCACGTTTATTTATCTTAACTAAAAGATATATTAAATCTGTTACAACAGTCTTACTCTATGATTAATCACCTCCAAAATAAACACAAGGAAAACAAAATAATGCAACTGTAATTTCACACCCATATGACCATTTCCACTTTTTTAAAAGTTTTGTTTTAACTATAATCCTTATTTCCCTTTTTTGACTTTTCAATTACATTAAATAATTCTGGTATTAAAGTCTTCCTAATGATTTAATTTCAATTATTTTTCAAGTGACACTGACGATAATTTTCATTTTAATATTTCTGAATATTCGTACTACAATATTAAAAAAAAAAAAACCGGATGGGCCTCACTCTGCTGTGCAGTTGGGGTTGAAATTTTTGGGGGAAAATTTTCAAGTTGTTGCGATTTTTGGTTTTTGAGTTAGAGCATTTTAAAAAAATGTAATTTGTAAAAACATGATTTTGCGTAAAATTTCACGTTTTTTCGTAATTTTTTTATCGTTTTTTTCGATTTTTTTAAAAAGTATTGAAAAGTTGGATTTTAGACTAGCCAAAGTACCATCTACATTCACTTTCCTTTCAGAAAAGTTGCTGCTTAAGCATCGAAGCATTTTTACTGCCAAAAAAGGTGTCGTCAGACACAAAAATAAAAAATAAAAAAAAACACACATCATTGTAAAACTAATAGATTCCATCACTCCGTTCAGAATCTAAAAGTAGCAATTAATCAAAAAAATTTAAATTTGGAAAACCTATGATTTTCTGATTTCAATTAAAAATAGATAAAAATTATATAAAAAAAGTACTATTTGATCTGAAATAAAACCAGCGAAGCATTAAATACAGATATCTTTTAAACCTATTAATAAAAAAAAAATCGCAGTCTATTCGTATAATTACGTATAGTCAACTAATTTTCTTAGCAAATAAAAATATAAAAAATACATGGAAAATAATAAACAAAATTTCATATTGTAACTTAAAAAAAAAAAATCTCCGATAAATAGCCTTAATATTAATGATTATTGTAATCTTTTAATTAACACCTATGTAATATTAACGAACTAAACAATTATTATATTAATTTTATCAGATTAAACTCAATAAAAATTGCTTTATAAATGACTCGAACTTGATCCAATAAACCCAATTACAATTTCTGGTTTGATTCAAAAAATTCCTGAAAAATCTTCATATTTTACTAAAAGTTTGTCAACTATTTTCTTCTTCTTTTTAGATTCCAGCCTTTAATGCCATACCATCAAATATAAAGTTTGTCATCTATCCCTACCCTCTGCTACTCCTTTCCATTGAATTTTATTCTCAAAAAATCGGTTGACACTATTTCGATACCACTATCTATTATTTTTAATACATGGATTGTTTCTGGTAAATATCTTTCTATGTATAAAAAAAAAAACTATTATTATGCCTCTTTTTAAATCAGGTGACAACAAATTATGCAGTAACTATAGACACAATGCACTATACTATATAATTAGACTTTACTAGACTTTACCTATCTCAAAAATGTATTAAGAAAAGTTTTATGAATTTTCTTAATAAGTATGAATTTTTTTTTCGCCAATGCAATATGGATTTTTTATCAAATATGTCAACTAATAACCCATTAGTTTTAACTTCTCACTTCTTTAATAACTATTTGAATTAAAAATTTAAAATATTTGATATTTTTCTTGAATTAAAAAAAAAAAACATTTGATACTATAAAATACAGCATATTAAATAACTAGAGTTCTGCGGCATAAGACGTAATGATCTAAATGTGATTAAATATTTTATTTCTTATAAGCCTCAACAAGTTCGACTCGAAGGAATTCTTAGTGACAAAATTACCAATAGTTTTTCGATATGTCAAGGAACTGTGTTAGGTTATTAATTATATTTAAATAACTTTAAACTTAAACCTAAATTCTGACATTCTATATTACGCCAACAGTTATAATAAAAGTAATAATATAATAGTTAGCATGTAAAAAAAAAAAAGTTATAATGGTTGATTTAAAAAAGCAAATATTTGTTTGATTTAATTAAGGAATGGTGCAATAACAATAATCTACAATTAAATTTAAGTAAATTAAAATTTAAAATTAATATCACCAACTGTATGCTTAATACGAGTACATAGGTACAATTTTAGTACAAACTCATAATTATATACTCATTCTTATATTTTTAAATATTTAAAAGTGCCTTGTAAATGCATTCCGTTAGTGAGGGTATATAATATATAAACCTGGATATCAATTTCGATTAGACTTAAATTTGCTCTGCACATTTATTCAGTAAATAATTTAATAAGAAAACTATTTTATAAATTTAAATTACTTCGTAATATCTTAGATATAAAAACTTCAAGAAAAGTTTTTTTTAGTTATGGCACAATCTATTTATTTATGCGTCGTAAAAGTGGGTAACTTGGAGCAGTTTTGAACTTAGATGTTATATATCGCAATAAATAATAATCGTATATGACCAATTTTTATATCAAGAGTCTTCTCGTGGTCTATACTTTAATATTTTTTTAAGCATAACTTGTATACCTACTTAATTTTAATTTTTTTTTTTTTTTGCGGTTCTACCATTAGTAATTTTATTTTGCAGAAACACTCATTTTGGCCTTTTGTGGCTAACTTGGGACAAAATTAACTGAAAAAATGTATTACTTACAACTTTTTAATTATGAAAAAGTAATCAAAATTGTTCTTTAGTTATAATTAAATACTGATACAAGTAGAATTACATCTTCAGACATTTATTTTCAAATATTCTATTTGAATTAAAATAACTAAATAATTTGCAATATTTCAGTACACGGTGAAATATTTCACAAAAACGTGAAACATTGATTTTATTTTTAAGAGTGACTGTAATGTAAACTTGGAAAATTAAGAAGATCAAAAGTTCACATATTGATATAGATAGTGCTGAAATATATGAACTTATGAATATGATAAATTTATAAAATATTGTTTTATTATATAAATTAAGTTAATTTTTTTATAAATTATTATGCTAGTTATATTATATAATTATTTAACACATTAATTCTAGGTAGACTACAAATATATCCTAAATATATTAACTAGACTATATCCTATAAAATTTGTTGTTCTTTTAAAAATTGTAAATACTATAAATATATAGTACCAAGTAAAACAATCACTAATGGGTTTTATTAATTTGTTCTTCCAAAAAAATTTACAATATACATAACATTTCTACTTATATGAAATATTTCACAATCTTATATTTCATGAAATTTTCAAACACTATGTATAACAGCGTGACCATTTAGAAAATACAGAAAAACGAGTTTTCAAAAAATGGTCTTTTAGCTGGTTTTGAAACTACACGCCTCAGGTATGAAGTTATACATTTATAAAGAAAACGAAAATGCTAAGATGACATATTTCAATATGTTTATGCGCCTGGTTAGTTAGAAATATAGCTATAGTATTATTATGGAGATATTTTTAGGGCAGTTGATATACGCGTCCCGTCACTTTACGTTTATTAGTGTGTAATATTATTGTATAGATTATTATTCATTGTATTAAATTTGCTTATTAATTTAACTTAAACGCGTTTTGATTACTTTATTAATCTCTTTCTACCAATTTATATATAACCTAACATAACTTTATTATTAGTTAATATAACAACGCTATTTTTAATCCAAATTACAGGTATGCAGGGTAGTCGCGAAATAAGCCATACTCTCCGGGATTGAACAAATAAGCAGTCACGGACAAGATCATCACCAGGGGGACGATCGACCCCTGGTGTCTTTCAAGATCAGGGCATCGGACTGGCAGTCAGACGATGCGAGATTGATATCGTCAGTAGCGGCAAGGCCAAAAGAAAATCATGACAATGGATGAACGTAACGTGTATAATAGTACTGCTTAATGGGTCACGGAAACCGTAGAACCGGTGGTTGGAGGATGGTACTCATTCCAAACGCCGTTATCAGACCCAAGCACTAAAATTTCGGGAGTCTTAAGCCAACCAAGAGACTGGGGCATAACTGGTAGCGGGAGTGTGAAACAGGAGATACCACCGGAGGCAGAAATACCATTGACCTTACTGTAAGAGCTATAACTGAGCTGCCCAATACAGAAACGAAAGAAACACCACCTTTAGAGTATTTAAAACCTAAGGAAGGTGAGCTCCTAAGGGAGTTGAAGGCGGAGATTTATAGCCTTAAGACCTGGTTAGGCTGTTAAGGTAGCAGGAGTCCAAGAAAGCGTAATTTCTCTATTATATTCATCAGCAACAGAAGCAAATGGAGGCTTCTGAGAAGTTACACTGACATCTAAACTCTGATGATAGTGGCTGATACCAAGAAGAATGTAACTGTTCTTAAACAACATTTTTCCACCATTATTAAAGCATCGAACAAGATCCTCATCGAGTCTATCGAGGAGGTCTTCATGAAATCACAACCTTGGATGACTACACTCCCGACGCTTAAGTAAGGACCTATATCGCTGACACACAATTTGTGTTGATAGCTAAGAATGATAAATTAGAGAAAATCAGTACAAAATAAGGGCTACAACACGATTGAGCATAAAACACCTTTTTTGCGACACGATTGAGCATAAATTGTCGGCGTATCAAAGGTAATTGAAATACAAAAGAAAACCAACACGATTGAGCATAAAAAACTCTGCAACGTTGCCATTTTCAATTTTGAACTGTATTGTATAAAAACATTTATTTAAATAATTATTGTTAATAACAGTATATATACTTAGATCTTTTTGATAAATTAAATTGATACTCCTTGGTATCTGTTTCCAAGTTTACTTAAATATGTTAATAAAGATTCCGTATTCTTACGATTTAAATACTATATGCTAAATGTTTAAAACGTTGTTTTACTCCGGAACTAATTTATTAATCGATAACATTGTCGATAAAGTCGATAAAGCTCACGACTCGCGTCAGATATCATAATAATTGGTGTAATAATACGTGAAAAAATAAATTACAAAATTTCGGCAATGTGAATGTGGCAACATCGCATAAAATATACTATGCTCAATCGTGTTGCTAAAAAGGTCTATGCTCAATCGTTTTATGCTCAATCGTGCTTTACCGAAAATAAGAAACCGGTGGCAGCCGGAACACCAAAACCGAGATGTGGACTGATGTACAGAGAAAGAAAAGCCGAGGAAAGAAACGGTGCTAGCTGATCCCAGACGTTCGGTCATTGACAATGAGGGATTCCAGCAAGCTCAGAAGCTCAGATCCCGACCAAGTAAAATCGTAGTCAAACGAAGAAAGGTTTCATATACGGAAACCGTTCAGTGGATTCGGTCGAAAATAAACAATAAGACCACAGGGATTCCATTACAAGGATGCGATCTGTATTGCGATCGAACTTATGGGTTATGGACGTTAAAGATCGGGGATAATCGAAGTAGTCCGACAGTAATTACAACGCGCCTGAGGCGAAAATAACGAGATGCGACTTTTGGGGAAACACGAGACTGTCGATTTACGAAACCTTGACTATGTCACCAATGAAAGAGAGATCAAATGCGCTGCCGTTCGCAGCTTCAATGCTGATGCGAAGGGAATTAAGGTGCAGAGCGTACAAAGACCAGACGGCGTCGATAATCCTTCAGACATTTCAAAGAAACTAACTGACAAAGACCGAATATAAGTGGACATAAGCGCACCAGAGAGGTATCCCATTATCGCGGGCTGATATACAACCAGATATTCACGCCAAACGACCTCTTTGGGGAGTTCGAAGGATTCATCGATGACCTAAACGACTCAATACGGTCAAATAGTAATGGACAGTTCATAGTCATATGAAATTTCAACGCTCACTCGCTCAAATGGGGCTATTCAACACCTGATGTGCGCTGTTGGAAAACTTACGCAGCTTCACACAATCTGCTAGTGTGCAATTTGAAAAACCCTCCGAGTTATGCCAGAAATAATACCTAGCCCATCATGGTTGTCACCTAAATGCGTCTTGATCTCAGGACAAGTGTTTACGATTGAAAAGTTCTCTCCGACATAGGAACGTAAAGCAACCACTTCTACGTGAATTCGTAAAATGACCTAAGACGACCAGGCTGTAACCATGCGACATATGGTCAATCAACAAGGCGAAGTGAAAGCTAAACCGGACCTGTTTTTAGGTGGTTTCAACAAATGCACGGCTACATGGTCCTTTCTAGCGAAATGGAAATCTACAAGGCTCACCCTCATTCTGAAGGAACATAGCAAACCTCCATTTAAACCCTCAAACAATAGTCCCCTGTCGATGATTGACGGATTGGGCAAGCTGCTAAAAAGGATGTTACTGACGAGACTCAGGAGACACATCGAACTGACCAGTGGCCTATCAACGCATAGTTCAGGTTTCGGTAAGGTTGATCGATATTAAATTCCATCACCGATGATGTTGCTCTGTCCTGAGAAATCAGTCTGGAGTCAAGTCCAATTTTTGTTGCAGATACCACCGACTCTAGCTCCTTCCAACTTTTTATGGCACTGTCGACAGTCACGACATGCTTGATTAATCTACACCACTTTACTGTTTATTTTAAAAATGAATTTGTAGCACAGTAGTGGTCTCTCATCATTTAACACAACAATGTAAATTGCGCATCCACTTGGGGAGAAGCCATATTTGAGTACCATTTGCAATTGATTGGGGCCGAATGGCATTAATGTGATAAATAATTCCTGATCGGCTCAGAGTTCCAACAAAAAAAAAAAAGTAGAATTACACCAAATCGATTGATTATTGCAATAACAACTAATAAATTGTACAATGCTAAAGTGCTAATGAGTAATTTTGTATTGTGCTGTACTATGTGGAATCATTTCTTAATTCTTTTCCCTTGGTACAATTATCCTAGAATCCGGAAAATTGTAATATTTTTAATTCAACTAATTTTCTATTTAAAGTGCCTCAATGATATCATAAAACATATTTATTTAAAAACAACATTATAAATATATTAGCAATAAAAAACTCTTGCCACAGATTAAAAATTAAGAACTAACACACAACAATATTTTCGTTTTCTCTTTTCAAATAATAAATGCGTTTTTTTTTATTTTTTTGGTGTAAACTAGCTGATGGTACTAAAAACAATAGATCGTTGAAATACTTAAGTTCAAAAAGATCATTTACAATATTTTCAAGAGATGTCCTCCTAAATTAACTTAAACAAAAATAATTAATAACAATCTTACCTATACCGAATTTTTTTTTTTTTTTACATTACAAATCATTATAACATCAATAATTAACTATTTAAAATATAATATTAAACATTTATTCAAGGAAACTCTGTCAACAATAGCTCATTGCAACATTCATAGTAAATATTTTTATTTTTATTATATCTAATTGTGATTAGTTGGCTTAATTTTTGGTCATCGTACAAATTTAATTTGTATAATCATTCAAATTCATCAAATTAAATTAGTTATAATGACTCATGATTAACATTATTTAAATATCTGTACGGTCCAAGACCATTAAGTTCTGGATAATTACAATACTTTTTAAAATAATATAAGACAAAATGTTTCATTACATTATAGAGGTCCTTGAAAAATAAAATAATTAAAATGCAGACACTATACAGACTACTTTATTGATTTTTCTTGACATATTATGTATTCATATAGATTATATTATTAATAATAATAATTAAGTAACATAGATATTATGACACATTGGCCTTTTTAGTTAATATTTCTAATTCTGAAAACTAACAATGTTGGCGCTTAAAAAAAAAAAATTAATTTAATTTAATTTAAGTATTTTAAAAGAATATAAATATAAATAAAATTATATTTCACTGATGTAATTATAAAACCAAATAAAACAAAAAAAATGTATCTTATAATAAAGTAATGAAGCCAATGTGAATACATAAATTCATCAATAATAATAATTCAATAGTTTGACAAAAAGTCTATTGACTAATTAGGGTCCATAAATATATAAATAAACTTTTAATTGGGAGTATCATATATCTTACAATTTATTTTAATAATATATTATAATATATAAATGTATATATGTAAAAAATGTTCACAATAAGTACGTATAACAAAAATATTAAAGTCAGGAACATAAAAGCACTTACAACTATTTGGTTGCCATTTTTTTCTAATAGTAATAAAAAAAAAAATATTAAGTTTTAAAACAGATTATAGTAGAATAAAAGTAATCATATTACACAACTTATTACAGTTTATTTTCAGGAGATTTTATATCTTACTGTGTTTAGATTTTTATATTTTTCTTCTTACTTGTCCACTTGTTACACTACACTGATCATAATTTGTCAAGTTTCCATTACTCATATTAGTAAAAACATTACTTTTAATGCCACAATATATTTATTACACCATCATTGAAAAAAACATAAAATCTCCTTTTCAAAACATTTTTATTACTGATGTAACTATTTCTGTAAATTTGTTATTACAAATGTTTAAGTATAAAGATCATTGCACAATTATGTCTTCAAATTGATTTACTTTAAGCAAAGTATACATTTATTTTATAACAAATAATATTCTAATAAAACGCAAAGTATTTTAAAACATAAAACTCTTCAAATCTAAACTTCTAATTTAAGTATTAATTTTCATTATTAGATCAGAACCGAAGCTCTTTATTTAAATAACTTGAATACAAATCAGTATGTAAGAAAAGATATGTGAGCCCCACTTAATAATATTCAAGTAAAAACTGATTTAATACTAATTTTAAAATTATCATTATCATATTTTTATCATTATTGGCACATAAATATTATCTCCAAACATTGTGTGCATTTAGTAGTACATAAAATAATGGATGTGTAATGTGTGTATATAATGGATAAATATGTATGTCATTATTTACAGTTTATAAATTTTTAAAATTATAAACATCCTTATCAACTAGTTATAATATAAAATTGGTTTTGTGTTTCAAATGTAGAAATAATAATAATATCACCTCATAATAACAAATACTTACAATGTATAAAATCAGATTTAAGATACTAAAAAAAATATGAGTGTCAACTTAACACCCATATTGCGTTTACACCCAAGAATCACCGCCTTGTGCAGTAGACACATCAACAGATGAAACTTTTGGTTGCGCCTGTTCATTATAATTCCACATTTCGCCATTGAGCTAGATGGTTCATACTGTTTGTTTTTCTTTTTCTCACGATTAACTTGAGCATAAAGAGGTTCTCCTGGTCGTAATGGCTAAAGAAAAAGTATATTAAAAATTATCTATTTATCAAAAACATTAAATATTACACTATGTGTTTAAATTGTAAGGTAATATACATTAATTTCAATGGATTTTCATTGGACAAGTAGCATATTAATTACAATATTTTTTGGTAAATTCTTAATATTTTGAATTAAAAAAAAAAAAAAAAAAAAAAAGGTAAGATTTTGATGAATAAGTTTGGTATATTTTAAAAATATGAAAACATTACCATTAAATATATTTAAATATATTTAATCCTTTATCTACTTACATGTCCAGGGGGATATATTAATACTCCACCAGCTGGAGGAGTATGAGTAGATACTTCAGGATATGGCATATCTGCTAATGGAATGTCTTCATTCTGAAAACATTAATATGAATATAGAACCTAACAGAAGAACGTAATATGCTTCAATGAAGCAAATTTAGATAATATGAGAATCTTATTTAAATGAAAATATAAACAAAAGAGTCAGCTAAATCAGTTATTTAATAAGTATAAACACCTACAAAATGACTATTTAATTTACCAAAAAATATTGTATATGTAATAAAATAATTTTGGATATTGCAATATTACAATTTATATAGTGTAATTTATAATCAACACCAAATATTGATTAATTAATATGTAGTCTGTAAGGGTAATAGTTCATTCAAATTTAAATTAAAACATAACAGGAATGCATTATGGAACTTAATAAATTATATAATTAACAACAATTACATGAAAAATAATTTTAAAATTTTAAATGTTAATAAATAATAATAATATCTTTGTATAAAATAAAATCATAAGTATTTATTGGACATAATTGTTTTACATCATTGTTCAATTAATTAATTACTAATAACCATAAAAATAAAAAAACAAATTTTATTGAAACTATAAAATACTGATGTGAATATAAATTATTTAAAAACTATTTAGTGTTTTCAAAAAATGCGTTATATTAATAACTCACAAATTTAATTTAGCCAAACTGGTGGTAAAAATATACATACATATATATATATATATATATATATATATATATATATATATGTGTACTATATATATATAATCCAATCAATATTTATTTTCCAGAAGACAAATTTTTCGGATTCAATTATTTTAAAATGTATAATATATTCACAATGATAAAAATTAATAAACCATTTAAACACATAGTATTTACATTAAAAAAACATTAATAACTCAACTCACAGCTTGATAAGTAGAATTGGTGTTAGAGTTTGATAATGAATGATTCATTTGTGGGACATTTGGATTTTGTCTTTGTATTGTTCTATCTTCATATCGAGTACCACCTTGACTTGCCATTGGACGATTAAGTGTACTGTTTGCATTATTTGGGGAGTTGATACCACCTGCAGCATTTCTTGCCGCAATAGTCTTTGTAACAAAGTCCTGTTCTCTCCAACCATGCTTTTTGTATGCGTCTCTAAGTTCTTGATGCTGCCACATAGCAAACAATACTTGACTGGCAAATTTCAGAACTCGTGATGTGTATTTCTGACGCTGCCTAATAATGTTCATCAATCTTTCTACTCCGCTAGAGTCCATTAAAGACCTACAAATAATTATTTCATATATTCAATTAATGTATAATATTAAATTCACAAATTATATTTCATTAATAATTATAAAAGTCGTATGGCTGCACTGGAATTAATTTATTAGAATTATTTACCTAGCAAACTCAGCATTTTTTTTAATAACTTCATTAAGTGTAGCTAATACAGCTGCTATAGTATCATCTGATGTGCCTTGATCATGTTGAGCATTCCCCGATGGTAATTTTTGTACTAAATCCCTCATTGCATATTTACCTACATATTAAAATATATATTATATAATGTATATTTCACACATTTTTTAACAGAAAATATAACTATTTAAAACTAACCAATAAGTTCTTTATTTCTTTGATCAATAGCCAAATTCCTTAATGCTGTGGCAACAGCACAAACAACACGATCAACTTCCATACGTAAGAGTTCAACAAGAATAGGTAGACCTTTTTCTTTTCTAACAGCAGCTCTAATTTCAATACTAGGCTGCCAATAACAAGCAGCTAAATTCTGTATTGCACCTGCAGCAGCCTCAAGAGTTTCAGGATTTGAACAGCTCTGTAGCAAAGCTAAGTATGATTGAACCACCTAAAAATATTTTTATATTTTATTAAAAATGATGTTAAGTACATTAGGTAATAATGAAAGTTCTTACTTCTGGTTGCCATAATAGTTCCATTCCCTTGGCCGGTTCTGATCTAGGAATTATACGACTACTAGGATTTTCTTTGGGTGAAACAACTTGAATATCTTTCTTCTTTTTACTCGCACCAAAACAGCCTAAATTTTCTGCTAAATCGAAAATACAAAAAAATTTTAAAACAATTATATATTAATAAAAATTCCTTTTTTAAGAAAATATTAGTTTTGACTGTTTTAAATCTAACCTTTTGGTGGAGGACCAACTCTACTTTGAATTGGTAAAGGATTTTTATCATAATTTGGATCTTCAAATTCCTGACATCTATATGATAAGTTACGTAAGATGCATACACAATTTTCTACACTTTTGTTTCCAATATTTGATTTCTCAATAGCGGTTGAAATCACATAAAGAAGTGAATCAATCAAGTGCTCACATTCCCGTAATTTTCTTCGGGCATATTCACCAGCTGAACTTATATTTCTAATCATCAAAAATATTATATTTTAATAAATATTAATGTTTAACAATTAGAAACAAATAAAAATAATATACCTTAACACTCCAGAAGTATTTCTAAATACAGTTGACCAACAAATATCACTACAAACAGTTGGACTCCATCCTGAATGAGGAAGTAATATATGGTTTACAATAGTTGAAAGACCATCATCAATTATTGATTTTTTTAAATCCTATTATATGAATAAAAAAGTTAGAAAATGAACCATTATTTTTTTTAAAACAAAAAAAAAATATTATACCTCGCACGATGATAAATTCCATAAAACCCCAGTAACAAGTTCTTTAACTTCAGCATCAGCAGATTTATGCAATAAATTGATTAATAATGGTATTCCACCAGCATCTTTAATAGCTCGTTTGTTTTCATCATTCTGTCTTCCATATGACAAATTTCTTAAAATAAATAAATAACAATTTTAACTAGTTGAACTTCAATATAAACATATTATATTAACATTTATTACCTAAGGGCCCCACATGCATTTCTATAAACATCCGGGCAATCATGATTTAAAAGCTTTACCAAAGCTGGTATTCCACCTAAAGTCCTTGTTTTTTGTTTGTTTGGGTCATCCATGTAACATAAATGCTGTAAATAAGCAGCTGCATTTGCTTTAATTAAATTATTTGGATTAGCCAGGAATGTTATAACTTCGGGCAAATTAGGATCCCTCCATCTAAGGCCTAAATAAGAAAATTAAAATCAATGTAGAAAAATAAAAACAAAATTCATCACATTAACATAATAAAAAAAATTAACCTTGAGCCATTTGATCTCCACATTCATCCATATTCCATGATCCACTCATTTGGTCTAAAAAAAATAAATATGTAGGTATACAATATTTTTAACTTAATTATAAAATTATATATTAAAATTATACATCTGATAAGTTATACCACATACTTATAAAGTACATATACATATAATATATATATATATATATATATATATATATATATATAAGTAATACTAACCATAACAATCACCTGGTGAAGGTGTGATTCGGTGATAATGCTCATGGTTCGGATGCAATTGGTTTGTATCAAGTTCTTCATATCCAGAAGGAGGGTATTGTAACCCTTTCCTCATATATTCTAAAATAAAGTAGAAATCAAAATGTTAAATCAAATAATTGAATAATGTATTTTCTAATGTATTCTAATCACCTTGAGCCAAGAGCTGCTGTGGAGGAGGAGATTCACTACATGCACTAGGACTTGGTGGTGTAGGTACTGTTTCATTATATTCATGTCCCAGATTAGGAGGCACACCAGTGTCATACACATGGTATGCATTTCCATCTATTTTAGCACCTTGCTGACTAGGCATATTGTTGGAATTGTAATACGAAAGTCCAGGGTGTACACCAACATAGTGGTCATAATCTTGACAACCTGGATTGTAATTTTGGTAGTCATTGTTATAATGTCCTAAAAAAAAATTAAAAAAATAAATAAATGGGAATCCTATTTTAACTATTTTTAAATGAACCAACTGTTGAGAAAGGATGGTATATTTTATTGAAAAAAAAAGAGCATTAAAAAAATGAACAGTACAAACCAGATTCTGACATATGAGCTGGATTATTTGGTTGATTTGACGAGGTTGATGAAGATGAAACTCCTAATGTATATGGGATGTAATCTAATGAATGACCATTCGGAATCATATGATGAACTTCTCGAACAACTTTTGTCACAGTTGTAACCTACAATAAATATAATATTTAACTAAAGGATTATAATATGCTAGTATATAATATTATTATAGATGCACAATTCTATTTAAATTTCAAATTTCTATCTTTCTAAAAAAAATGATAGATAGAAATTTGAAATTTAAACAGAATTGTGCATCTATAATAATATTATATTAATATCATATTATATTAATATTTTTCTAAAAAAAAATGATAAATACTTGTTGAGTTGTTTGATGTTTTTTTGTTTGAGATACTAGTACTGGCTTTTCATTACATTGAGCAGATGAACTTGAGGAATGATTTTCTTGAATACCACTATTTGAATATGTGATATCATTGGGATAAGAGTTATTTTGAGAGAGGTCTGACTGAGCTCTATAAAAAAAAAACTTTAATAGTTAGCTTTTCTTTTCAATTCCAGTAACAATGAATTGTTATTGTTTGATTTTTATTTTTTTACAATTAAATACACATAAGTAGTTCATAAATTCTACTAACTATCAACATTAAAAATAATCAAATAATTACTAAATTAAAATGAGATTAGACCCCAAATTATACTTAACACATATAAAATTTTAAATGTGTATACAATAACTGTTTTAAAAGTACAGCGGGATTACATAACATATGAAATATATTAAATACATGAATATTGCAAATTTTAAATACAACCCAATAATAGCTAAGAAAATATTAATAAATCTATATATTAGTAGAAAAGTTATAAAATATAGAATTATTTTAGTTTAAAATCTTCAAAAATAATTTTTTCTTTTAATATTCTTTAACTAAATGGTTGATTAATTATGATTATTTTATTTTATTTAAACTAGTAAGAAAAGAAGAGAAAACTATTAAATATTTTAAAATTCTAATTTATTTATAATTAGACTAATTTAATAAAAAAAATGTTCTTATACATTTTTAAATTAATTACATCATTCAAAAAGCAAATTGAAAAGGAAAGAGTATAGTAAGAGAAAGGATTATAATAAAATTATAGACAAATTAAAAATAGCATACTAATAAAATTTTCCAAAACCAAATATATATTTCCCAAAATATAGTTAATCCCATGAATACAAAAATTATCTTTTATTAATAAAAAATATAAATATATAGATAAAAGGAAAAGGATTATTTTTAAATACTTATTCTTTTTTCCTACTATTTTCTCCCAATTATTTAAGATTATCCATCCTTTTGCTAAACCTCCACTCATTTCGATTTTCTACATCCCCTACACTCACATGAAAAACCCTCATATCATTCTCAATTGTATCCAACCATCTCTTTTCCTATCAACGTTCATTTTCATAACCTTTCTTATTGTTTTTGTTACCTCTAGCCTTATCACATGCTCAAATCGTCTCAGTCTATTTTTTCTCATCTTGTCGACTATTCACATTATACCAATACTACCTCTTACATACTTGTTCCTCATTTTATCTTCTCTTTCACACCACTCATCTATCTAAATATTCTTATTTCCACCGCACTCATTATCTGTTCTATTCTTCTGTCAACCACCCAACAC
Source organism: Sipha maydis (assembly GCA_034509805.1). Classification (NCBI taxonomy): domain Eukaryota; kingdom Metazoa; phylum Arthropoda; class Insecta; order Hemiptera; family Aphididae; genus Sipha; species Sipha maydis. The sequence continues at coordinate 100,637 of JASXSY010001107.1, forward strand.
TCCAAATCATATACCATAGTTGGTCTCATTTCACTCCAGTAAAATTTACCTTTCAACCTCATTGAAACGTAAAACACCTGACGCTTCTCTCCATTTCATCCAAATACACTTAATCCTATGTTTTACATCTATGTCAAAACCTCCCCTGTCTTTTTATACAAACTATGATAAATATTTAAAGTTCACAACTTTATCTATTACATTACACCTTATAATCATTGATCTCCTCACGCCCACAACTTTTTAGTATCTTCCTTCATAGTCATACTCTATTTTTTTTATTAAATGTTTTATTGTTAAAAATAATTATTTTAAATAAAATATTAAAAGTAAAATTATTAAAATAAATAAGAAGTATAATGTTTTAATAAAAGACCTTAAAAAACCATTATTATGTAAAATAATAACATAAAAATAGTTTGTAAAATACAAATTAAAGCCTTATGATAAATTTTATAAACCTAAAAAATAAGTAATCATGTATTATACAATATGTATACATATTGTAACCCCATACATTAATATGTCCTTTTTGATTATATATTTAGTAAGAAAGTATCTTATATTTGTTTCTTTAGCACTATTAAAAAACAGTTAACAAATTTTTGTAAAAATTAACAATAATCTTTTACTAATGTTAAAATATATAATATATACAACCATAAATATATTATATAAGATAAAAATTTAACAGAAAACACTAGTTAAAATAAAATTATATATTTAAATGTTGACATGATATTATTACCAATTAAAAAGTAAAAAATTACATAAAATACAACTTTAAAATATTTTATAACTATGACACAATATATATTACACAGTAAACAGTTTTAAATGTATTACAAATTAATTAATAGGTTATAATTGATCATAATATTTGATTTAATATGTAGAATTTGTACATATGAACTATAATGAATATGCATTACCAATTTTTATTAATATTTACCTACTAAAATATATATTAACTATAACAAAATTGTTTATGATTCTCTTAAATATTGTAAAAACAAGTCTCTAATATGATTTAATTGACTATGGATAAATAAATATATTTAGTATTAATCAAATTATATAAATACTGGTTATCAATAGATATGGAAACAAATCATATCAATATTATGGGTAAGATTTATTTTTCAGCAAATATCATGCATTAAAAAAAAAAAAAGCTATAAAATATCTTGCAAATAAATATACATAAAAAAAAGCTAAATGTTCAATTCTAAACAAGCTTGTATGTTAGAAAGGGTAAATATAAGCAATACCTCTGTGTAATCTCAGTGCAAGTAAAGCTTTGCTCTTGAAGCTTCTCCACCCTCCTGTTCACCAACCTGTCACCCAAGCAAATTTCAAAAATAAAAGTGTTTATTATATTTATACAAAGCTATATTAAAATGTAAATAGTTAACATTTTAATAAATTAATGATTCCAGGAAATAAATAAATGGTACTTAAATTCTTTAAATAGCAACTACTAGAAATAAAATAAAAACTTCTATAATCTGATTTAAAAATCATTGTATACCAAAACAGTTACTTTATTTATAGTTTATTTATAGTATGCAATAAAAATAAATATTTCTAAACATAGTTATAGTTATGTTTTATAACAATTATAAAAATATTAGTTGTAATTATTTGTGTTTCAAATAATAAATAATATGATGTTTCAAAACGTTCCATAACCAAATATATTGTTGAAGGTTAAAATTTAAGTAGTAAGTCATCAATTTTTAAATAGTATAGTTATTATTTGTTAGGTATTATATAATAAGCTCAAATAAAGCAAATCTCCATTTTTTTTTTTTTTTTTTTTTTAACAAATATAATTAAAAATATATTAAAACTTTATGACTTTATTTATATAATGAATCTCCATTAAAATATACTTACAAGCATGAGTCGACCAGCTGATTACTCATTGATAATATGACACTTATGACACCTGAGAACACATTAAAGATAAGTATGAAATTAGTAAAATAAAAATAAATAGTATATGATTTACAAAAGGATAAAAAAAAATATTAAAAATTTTAAATAACATAAGTATGAATCTTATAACATTTTTTTATACATTTGTAATTGTTATTATAATAGTTACATATCAAGATTCTACAGTAAATTATAATCTATATTTTTAGTTATTTTAAGTTATTTATGTCCTCAAGTAATATTAATATTCTATAAACAAAAAAAAATTTTTGTATATATTTTAGTATTTCTAAGTTAATTAGATATGGTTCTACTATTAAAAATAAATAATAAAAATTGTTTTAATTATATATTTTAAATTAAAATTAAGTAATAAATAATAAAATAATTAAAAATAAAAACATTAATGTCAAGTGTAACAGTTTTTAGAATAACTTATTTATATACAAAAATCTTAGAATCATCCATATAAGCAGTTTATTATTTTATATTTATTGCTAACTTAACCCTTAAATGATCATTATAAGTAAACTGATTATAATACTCCACTAGTGATTATGTATTCACTTAATTATTTAAATATAATTTTATTAAGCCAGACTTGCTGATAATTGAAACAATAATAGGATCTTTTCCGTTATACGTATACCACTATTTAAAATACTAGTTAAACCAAACATTTAAGTTAGTTTCCTGTTTAAATCGATGAAGAAGGCCAATACTCGGCGATATTAATATGTATATATATATATATATATATAATTCTATATTCTAATATTATAACTTATCACAACCATTGTATTCATTCTTTTACTTTCTTTTACTTCATACACGAGTAAATTAATGAAAATAAAATTTAAATAGTAGTATACGTAACGGAAAAGATCCCAATAATAAGTTACAGAACAAAATAAAATATATTTTTTAAACATACTATTAATAAGATTTCAATAGTCAGGCATACCTAACACAAAACTAAATGTTCACATGAATTATTCTTTAAACAAAGTATTATACAATTTTTTAATTTTAATCAAAATATAAATATTTATTTATGTTATCACAACATTGGTAGTTTTTTTACAGTATGTAAGGAGTCTAAAAAATAAAAATATGACTAATCATAAGATGATAGTATTTTTTACTTTAGATGACTCAGTCCCTATTTACTATTGTCCAGCACATTCCTAACCATAATTAGAAAGATAAAATTATTTATATATGGATAACTATAATAACTATGGCGATAACATTTTAAGATTCTATACACAAAATCTAAGTTCCATATCTCATTTAATACATTATTAATCAAATAATGTTTACTATTTGTAATAAGATGTTTTCTGAAAATTTAAATTAAAAAAAACATAAGTAAATAAACAAATAAATAAATTATGCTAAAATAAATTAAAAAAATTAAATGAACTTATTTTGACAAGATTTAATGTATTAAAACTTCCAATGAAAAATTAATTAATTAATTTCAGAACATAAAATACATATTCATTTACAAAAATTAAATATATTACCTATTGTTTACATAAAAGTGGTTAAATCATTTAGTTTTACTATTAAAAATTACGGAATATTTGGAAGAATAAAAACATAGAAGAACAATAATCCAAGCAAATAATTAATATTGTAAATAGATTCTTATATTAATAATAAGTACTTTATCCTTACTTTTATCAATTTTAATCATGAAGTAAGTTTAAATAATATTATAAAATTTTAATAGTTTATATAAATATTTATATCACTCCAAATACACTAGCTAAGGACATAATAATATTAATAATACTTAATAGTAAACTTAATAATACCGATTACAAATGGAAATGTTTAAAATTGAAATATTTACATCCTTTGAGAACAATTTTGATTTACTAAGCTTGTTAAGAATAAAAATGTAATATAATTTATCTTATCAAAATACAACGAACAGAGTACATAAATATATCTATACATAACTATTAAACAATTGCCAAGACAATAAACACAGATAATTGTTAATGGTAAAAAATATAGTAGGCTTTGATAGGTAGGTCTTGTTCAACATCACTAAAAAATAGATTAATTTTAAAGTGTATAAGATTAAGGTTGAAATAAATAAAAATACTTAGACCATGGTACCTCAATAATTAGTTAAATAAGAATATTAAAGAAAAAATACAAATTATGTAAATTATTTCTGAGTTAATAAAAAAAGACTTTTAATCAACCATTTAGTATACTATTTCAACACATCTAATAATAATTTATGATATTTATTGTAAGTACTTTTAAATTATTCAAGCTTTAAACAATCATTTGAAGGACAAATAAATGTAAATTCTCTAATTACAAGTATATAATGGGCATATGATGAAAATTGGTGTAAAATATATTCTACTCATGGACACACCTACATTCCAAGACCTAAATAGCAAAGGAATAAAAACTATTTATATTATAAAAAAAATCTTATCTTATACTCTTGTCAGTCAAAAAACTGTCACAATCACATAAATATAAACTAGGATTTTAACCTTCTGATTTCGGCCTGAAGAGATCATCGACAAGTTTCAATATAGTAACTTGACACAAAAAATGTACATAATAGGCAGTGGATTGGGCTTGGTGATAACGAAAACAAAAATAACAGCGGAAGACGGTCAATCCAACGTCAAACCTACACGCCAAAAAATCTATGGCCAAGTGAAATCATGGAAACTTAACTACCTACTAGCTAACTAATACACCCAGCAATTCGTGTTGACGACGGGCTACGCCTAAATTTCGCGGAAAAAAAAAATAATGACCAGTAGACAGTGAGGGGGGGGGGGGTGGAGATGCTAAAAACCTTTGGCAAGCCACGTACCTTTTATAGCAAGAAGAGCGATCGACGTCGTTCAACAGATCATTTCCGGCGTGCCAATTGGACCTGCGTCGAAGATATTGACGGTAGCGTTACGGCTGCGGCAGCGGTGTCGTGATCGTCGAGCTTCTTCACTGTTAACGTGTAGCAGTCGTCTACAACGAAACGACGACGACGACGGAGGCGGCAGCGGCGGCGGCGGCGGCAGCTGCAAAAGCGGCGGCGGCGGCGGCGGCGGCGGACGGACGACGGGTCATACGCATCGCGTTCTCTGTCGGCGATGTGGGCGCCGATAACACCGGAGACGGAGACGGTCGCGCGCGTTCGGCGAGTGAGTCGATTAACAGCTAGACGACGTAGTCAGACACGTATCACATCGACAACCCGGGCAGAACGCTATGTCTGCGGCAGTAAGCGCGCGCGTGCTGAGAAAAAAAAAAAAAACACTGTATCGCCGTCGTATTATCATATAGGAAAAACGCTCTCCTCTCGGGTTCATACGTCATCAGTCATCATCGCGCGCATACATGTACGTATATAATGTATGGAAGTGCGGGCCCGGGCGTCCGCGAGTGTGCGCGTGTGTGCGTGCGCGGAGAGGAAGTGAGAGAGAGAGAGAGAAAGAGAGAGAGCGCGCGTGCAGGCAGCCACGCGACCGACAGAGAAACAACAACACAACGGGGTTATCATCAATATGATATTGTCAACGTGATACTTTTTTCGCATTCCGTCTCACTCCCTCTCCCGCACCGTACCCATTCCCTTCTCGCTCGCTCTCCCCCGCCGGGTTTCACCGACTCCCACTCGCGCGTGCTCAATCTCTCTCTCTCACTCTCTCTCTCTCCGCAGTCCCTCCCCTTTCTCCTTCCCCCCTCCGCGTGTTCCGCACTCAAATCCTGCCCGGCGGTCGCCGTCGGCTGGCGGTGCACGAGGAACGGGGCTGGGCGTGCTATGATAATGATAGCGGATAAAATATAGGTACTATCAAACACGCGTTTCGTTCCATGTTGTTATTTTTTTATTGTAACACACATGAGAACGTATCACGACGGAAGTGTAACGGCGCCACGTCGCCGCTGTTTTTTGGTGCCGCGGGCGTTCGCGTGATTCGTTCGCCCATCGGCCCGACGGTAACCCGAAATTCCCGTCGGCGAAACGTGAAACAACAAATCGTAAATAACAAATCGCCGCGCACACGGCGGCCGTGTTTGTACAACGCGCGCCGGCGCACACGCGCACGAACACCCGTACGCAAGCTCCTGGTGGCGCACGCGCGCGCGCGCTCTCTCGCTCTTGTCTAGAAGAATGATCGCCCGGCAGCCAGCGGTCATGTGTAAATAAACCATGGGCCGCCGCCACCCGTCGTCGGGGAGTACCGATCGCGCGCCGCACTCGTCTCGTCGGCGGGCGCTCGTGCGCCGGCGGCCAGATGGACTCCGGTCCCGGGACAGCGGCGGGTACCCGATGACGGGCACCGCGGAACACCCGCGATGACGAACGCGTAGGCGAATGCTACCGCCGGGCGGCGGTACGGCGAAAAATTGATCTGTAAAACCTCTCTCGCGCGGCTGCCGTTTGACCCGCAGACATTTCCCCCGCGCCTTATCCCAATACCCTCACGGCGGTGACACTTATGCAATGTTTGCAGAGGGCCGCAGGTACACCGTCTGGGTTCTATTCAATGCTTCCGAATGCATTCGAATCCGAGCGGCTCGGCCTGGGGACGCTGATCGGAACGGTAGAGTTTTATGGAATCTACGACCCTTCGGAACATTTGCTCACCGGGGTACGGGGGCGGGCGACCGATTTATTTGCACAGACACTGTTTGCATAGGCCTGCAAACGGAGATATATGTATGTCGACGAGTAATTTTTCACACTCTCCGACGATTTTGGCTTTAAATGTTTTATTGTGTTGTTTTAACAACAGTCAACATTTACACTCCGGGTAGTTTATAATATGATTGCTCCTAAAATGTATGTAATTCTCTCTCTCTCTCTCTCTCTCTCTCTCTCTCTCTCTCTCTCTCTCTCTCTAGCTCTCTCTTGTTAACTCTTAAAGCTTATTGGTTGAATAAATATCTGGTTGTAGCCAGAGACGTTAATAAAACAGTAGAGCTGTGCAAAATATATCTAAATATTTATTTAATATTGTGTACAACTATGCAGTTTGTAGCGTCAAAGATTTTATTATATACGTAGGTATATCAAGTCTTTAAACTTGTACTAATCGAAATATTTTTAATTTATTTTGAGATTATTTAACTGTATCCGTATTCAGTAGGGTTGAACAATCGAGGACATATTTGGTCCGGTGGAAGTTTTTGCTGAGTATACACTTTACGTTACACAAAAGTTACAAAAATACCTCGTAAAAATTCCAACAAGAATATAAACACCAAATACGAGTTCGAAACAAAAGTTAAATATGAAAATTCCTTCGTCGACACATATAACTGCACACATTCCTGGGATCTGCCCGTTAAAACACGCGTCAATTATTATTCGAATGTTAGGTACTTTTCGTAGCGCTCCATGATATCGTCGCTTTATTGAAAATTAAAAAACCGTGCGCAAGGTTAAACTTCAAGGTACATACATACATATAAAACAAAAAGAGTTAATCGGTTACTTCCATGTGTATGAAATATTATAAATAGAAACTTTCTTAAGTCAATATTTATGCGCGTAAGTATTATGTGAAAACTTAATATATGCATAACGTATATTATTATTTAAATTTTACGACGCAGTTATTATTACTTTTTGTTTAATATAATTCGCGGTTTCTGGATATCGACATACTTGAAATTTAAATAAAAGTTTAATTTTACTGTATATTAATTACAAATTATACCTACGAAGGAATTTCCACATTTCTCACACACTCGTGTGCATACATACATTATACATATAGAAAATAAGACATTATATGCATAATATAGTCCACGCGATCTTAAATATCCGTTTTGTTTTACATATTACCAGTGCATTATACTGTATAATATTTTATTTTTTTTTTTAATTTCTGTAGTTATAAAATTCGGCCATAGTATAAATCGATTGATTCTCGGTTCGGGTAGAATTAATATATAAACGATTTATCACTGACTATGTGCTGATACTCATCGTGTGTACTGTACGTAATAGGTACAAATAACCAAAAAGACAAAATACATCAATATACTAATAACGACATGGACAGGTTTATATAAATATATATACATATATACATCAACGTGTAGAGTTACATATATATATCGAAATCCAATGCTGATATAAATCGTTTTCACGCCCTACAAATAGTATTATATCAATTAAGTTATCATCAAAGGAGCCGAAAACTGGTTTACATAGTTTTTTTTTTTTTATTTGTTTATTTACTTCCAACAGTAGTATAACATGGTTACAAAATCAGTAGGGTCTGACCGTCTCAAGCACTCCGACGGTCATAATAAAACATCCCTGCTGTGTGGCTGTTAACTGTTTTCACTGACTACCGTGTATAATATGATGTTTACATTGTATTCCCTTTTTACTACCTACCTGCAATAGTCAGTCGGTCAACTACACCTTTTCCTTTATCTCAAATCTTCGATTTTATACAAACCGAAACACCTACAACGGTACCTTGACTCAACCTCTTTCCTCTTATTTGTGACGTCCCTTATCCTTCTTAAATCGCTAGACATTTCTTAAAATATAACATTGTAATACACGCGCTTATACAACTAAAAATTGTCTTAACAGTTTAAATCTAAAATTAGTATTTTAGGAAACAACGTATAACGATTATATAAAATATTATTATTATTGTTCAATTTATTATAATTATTTTTCTCAGCCATCTCTATTATTATACTCTACAGATAGATTCATTTTTGAAATAATATCTAATAAAATATTCCAATGACTACAAACAAAAATATATTATGCCCATAAGTTAACTTATTAATTAGGTACTATTATTTGTATTTGTAGTTAAATTTATAATGACTCAAAACATTTGGATGAATTGCCAATATATACTTGTATTGTTGTTTGTATAACCTTATAATAAAACACATGCCAAGATATTATGACCAATATTAATAATAGTTTTTATTAATAGAATTTTGAAATGCTTTAACCTGTCTATTATAAATATAAAAATTTGTATTCTATTACGAATTAAAAAGAACAGGAATTAATTCAGATACGAAGCGTAGAAGATTTAATGATATAGAGTACTTACTGATCCTACCACCTATCTTCAATTTTTTTACCTTAATTATGTATATTAATATAAATCCTTACCTATATGTTGCAAGTAAGCAAACTACTCTTCAAGTCTTTGCGTACCTAAAAGATCCACAGTGAGAATAAATACGTAAGGTTGGATAAATTTTAATAAATTCAAAGTGAAAGTCTGCCTGGAAATTGCGTCCACTGATGCGAATCTGGTTTATAGGACTTGATAATTGTACTAAAACCACACTCGATACAACTCGGAGCCTTATACAATGCATTAAAGGATTTTTATAGATGCCGAAATGCGATTGTCGTTGCTCTTATTTAATGATTTATAAAATAATTACTGTATAATAATACATTAAATGATTATAATTAAGTTATTATAATTATTACTAATTTCATTTATAATTGATGTGGTTTAGTTTAATTATTATAATTTGTAATATTTAATAATGATAATATCTGTAATATTTTAACAGATAATGTTTTAATTCAGACTGGACAGTATATTGCGTTTATACATAATATGTAAATTTGATATGAATAATCTAATAATAAAATTACAGTTAAATGTTATATGTTATGGATTTTAGGTAATTGATGATTATGTGTCATATTAGCACTCTCACTGCCAGATCTAATTCTATGATATATCTATAGGCGCTTATCTGTTGTGCATATCATTACAAATATTTATATTATTATTTTACCTTTATATTTTCAAACAGACAGTTTTATATTTAAGTGACCAAATAATTAAGCATAGGTAACTTAAACTACGGAGTTAAGTTATAATTAATTAAAACTATTATTTTAAAATCTATATGTATAAAATATAAACCTTGTACTTGTACAAAGAAATATTTATTCTATAGAATATTTTCCGATCATTACAGCAACTAACTGCTTAAGTATCAGAACGGGATTGTTGATTACTTATGTTTTTCATCAAAACATTTCCTTTTTTCTGACAACTCTCTCATTTAAATTCTACTTTTTGTACAGTTGTGACCTTGTGGGTATAAAATTAAAAAAAATATCTAAAAATATTACACGTATTGTATTGCATTTTAGTTTTTACCCATATTAAAAACTTAAAAATTATAAGAAAACAAATAAATATTTTATTTATTTTGGTTTAAATCGTACGTAAAACAAAAAAAATTACTAAATAATATATATTAAATTGTATTAAAATTGTTCTCGTTTTTTTTTTTTTCATTCATATCACTAATAATAATATCACATACACAATAAAATCATTAAACTAAAAGTTCATTTCGTTTAGTCTATTATGTTATAGAAAACCTGAATGTTCGTAATCGAATTTTTGTTTTATTCTTTGAATCAAAAAATAATGATCGTAGAAAATTAAAATTTTCACTCAATACTTATATCAGTGTTTGCTATATTAGTGGCATCATGGGGGGGGGGGAGGAGGGAATCAACAGATACATTTGCCACAGTCTAGACTCAGTCATAGGCTTACACACGGGTGGATGCACATTCACCACTGCGACTTCAAGTTTATTTTGAAAAATAAATATCTGCGATTTTGGAAGCCTATGTCCTCACAGCAAAATTAATAAATTAATAAAAAATGCAGATTGATAAATATAAAAATGTATAGATATATAAAAACGAATAGTTTGTACTCGGTATATTAGATATAAATTTACCTCAAAATATTGTTATAATATGCCATTTTGTGTTACATAAGTTAATCCATTTAACACATCATATAAAAATAGAACAGTATTCTGCGTATACATTATAGTCATTTAAGACAATATTACTCTCGTCCACCGTCAGATAATGATCTACGCCGATACTACTTCTATAAAGGCAGGTATCCAATTATTTATTATTATGAAAGATATAAATAAAACCCTCCGGCTTTCGCAGTTTTCTCGATAAGAGACTGTTTTGAAACAAGAATCGAGTAACTGAAACTAGTTAAGCAAGTCATAAATATTGATGGGTATATACTGAGTATATCAATAAAGTAGGTCTCCTAAAAAAATGACCGAATTTTCTGTTTTTTAAAAGGTAAAAGGATGAATGTTAAAAATAAGGAACGCACCACCTGTCAAAAATATTTGCGCACACCTATGATCTAGAACAGTGGTTCTCAATCATCGGTCCAGGATTAAAAAAGTATTGGTTCGTATTGTATCGAAAATATTATATTTTTAATTTAATGTTTTAATATTTTAAACCGTATATGGGCAAAGTCAAATATATTTATTAGTACTTATTTTTAATTCTACAATCACAACAAGTTGTAATAATAATAATTAGTATTTCATTGTTTTTCGATTGCAACTTTAATATTAATTAACGTAATAGCGTGCGTATTTGTTATATGTAAAATAATTGCATGCAGCAGTTCGGTGATTAGCCCGTGGTAGAATCTTGGCTAGATTTGATAAGAAAGTAATAGAATTATTTTTAATTCAAAATAAAAGCAAATACATCTCAATTTTGTAAAATACTAAATGGATTACAAAAGTTACTTATATGATATTTTTTTAGCATTATAAATACCCTTAATTTAAGCCTATAGAGTCAACTTGCAACCAATTTTACCAGTGATCTAGTAATAAAAAAAATTCTTGAGTATACGCTAATTTTAAGTAAAAAGGTTGAATGAGGTTAATTTCTACCCCTCATTTTTTTAACCGCGAGCAATAAGATTTGTTAACAAAATAAAGGTCCGAATTTAAAATCAATAAAATGCAATTTAAAACTATTTTAACGACTTGAAGCAGCGTAACGGATTTTCGTACTATATTTCCTTGCAATATATTTAAAAAAAGATATGTAAAGTGTAAAAATAATAACCGTTCTTAATAAACGCGATAACAATGAAATATGTTTGTATTTTTGATTTTTGTACAAAAAATATTAACATTCGTTAATACTATTTATAACTCTAAAGCTTATGGTATAGCTAGTAAACTCATAAAGTTGTGTATCACAAAGTACATAATAATTATACACATAAACCAAAAAATAAGAAGTCATTATACGCCAAATACTATACGTTATACGCCCTACTGCACCACTGATTTTTATCAATAGTAGAATACGAGAAGTGTATAAATAGTATAATAAAATGCATGCGTTAATAAAAAATATATACAGTTGAGGACAAAGAAAATTTAAGAAGGAAACTATAAGATGTCCGAATTTTTTTCATCAATTTTGGAAATTAACAAGGTAGACATTGATATGAATACTATCAAAATTACTACCCAAAATCATTTGTAGTCATGATAAATTTGATGATTATTAACCAGTTAACCAAAATACACGAGATGGATATTTGTGGGTACAAAATCTGTTTGTTATGAATTCACAACATAAATTGGGTTTAAAAGAAAAATAACTTTTTTATATTAACATATTAATTCAAAAATGTAAAATCGTAAATGTAAAAAATGTAAAAAACTAAAACATTCTCTTGATTATAAATTAATTATTATATATTAATTATAAAATAACGTGAAATGTAAAATTCGCTTTCAACAAAATGTTAATTTTCTCGGGAAAAAATTATCAGTCTTTTATTATTCTTTTTCTTAATTCATAATAAGAAAAGGTGCACATTATAAATTGTTGTCGGTTTTCAGTCGATTTAAACAAAATTAAATCCACAAAGGCTGTTTTTCTTTTACATTTAGCTTTTACTTAATTCTATGTGGATGTCCGCATCACGTGGGCGAGTTTTATAAAGTAAAACTTTATCTATATTACGACCTAATTACGCGATAACGTAACCACACAACGCCATAACAATCAGCAAAGTCACCTATTATCGACATACATATTACATTGAGCTCATGCATACCAAATAAAATAAAAACACAAGAGACCCGAACGAAACACAGAGTAAATATCAAAATGATAATATCAAAGACAACCAGGCGCGTCAACAGATAACGTTAATTTGGTAGTGGATCCAACACACATCAAGGGGCAATGTTTTCTTAAGCACAAACACATGCAAAAGCACCAAATGGCAGTTTGTCCAGATTACAAACACTAGTCTCCAAATTCGCCTGTTTTTTATTCGAAGCCAATAGCGAAATTCCGGATCCAATACATCCAGTAGTAGCAAACTACAGGAAGAGAAAATAAAAATCTATTGCAAACAACTACCGGGTGTATAACAATACAAAAAATTCACAAAGATCCTCAAAACATAGTAAAATAATAATTAGTGACCAATATAATTAAGATCTGGCGCACTGGCATTACGCAAATCAATGAAAAAAGTAGCACAATACGTTCTAAATTCCACTAAAACTGTCACAATAAAACACGATATAATTGTGGTGAAAAACTATTTCATGCAACTGAAACTCCGAATACATACGAATACAAAAAAAAAAGCAAACCAGACGACTTTAACATCAAATTAAGCGACATTAAGTTTGCTATTAAAAAAATATCAATCAATACATCCCCAAGCCAAGTAAATATCGAACTCCGGCGTAGCATTCACTTAGGTATGGTTTTAAACTTTCAGAAAAACTGACTAAAATAGCCACTCTTACATTTGCGTAGATGACACCGCAGTTATCGCAAAGGATAAAAAGAGCGTTATTCAATAATTGAATCGTTGAACCACGAATTAAATAAAGTGAGTATGCTTATATACCCAGGAAATTCAATGGCAATAAACATCTGTAAATGTATCCTAGTATCAGAAAAGCTGATAATAATAAACGGAACCGTAATTCATTGTATCACACCAGAAGAAAAATTATGATACCTAGAAGTTAATTTTTCAAACGAAAAAATATTCTACCTAAAATAACAGGCTTAGAAAAAGATTTCCGCAAACTAATAACTAACCAATTACTACACGGAGACCAAAAATTAAAAATTATTGATCGATATGTATATCCCAAACTCATTTTTCCAATGCAAGTCATGCCTGTAGATCATTTGACACCAGATTTACTTGAAAAGGTTAACATGGTTATGTACCAAGGCATCGCAGATTTACTCGCTGATACACCATTACCCGTATATTACACCGGATGCATGCTTAGAGGACTAGGCATCCTCCGTGTGATGTGGAAGGCTTCTCTACAAGATTTAAACATCTATCAAACACTCAGCCATATCAATGATACTCATTTAAAGATGGCGAGAAACTTAGAGAAAGAAATAATTGATTGTAGAAAGAGGTTAAATGGGCCTGAGGCAACAATGCACGTGCCATACGATCAAAACTAAAATAAGCGGATTATAACAAGTAGAAAGCGTTACTTTAACGGGGTATACGAAGGGCAATGGTGAATCTATGGGGGCAAGTGGGATATGGGGATGGATCCCCTCATGGATTAAAAAAAGTTAATAAAAAAAGTTTAATGATTATGACTAGTGTTTATATTTTAAAACTTAATTATACAAATATAAAAATAAGTAAACCCAATGAAGTAATTAATGCGAAGACACAGTAATCAAGAAAATTAACTCTTGTTTTGTAAATTTAGTAGAATAAAACTTATATATATATTATATACGAAAATATTTTAATCCCTCTTCCATCCATAAGAAAATCCTAGATCCACCACTGTATAGGGGTAGGAACACAGTACGAACGTTGATATCTAATAGGTGAGTTTCAAATAAAATAGGTTTAACCAGCTGCGAATGGATACTCGATAAAAATGTCTATCAACACAATGGCCAATAGGACAAAAGGTGGACGAAGTGAAGAAAAACACCACTGCAGAAACTTACTTTGTGAGAATAACATTATGGAAATACTCCCTCACATTCGAAGATCGTGTTTAATGTCAGAACGGTTACGTAACTATGCACACCATAAAATCCAAACTATGATCGCAGATCTGTTTTGAAGGAGACGCCCAGAAGTCAATAAAAATATCACGAGCCTACAATTCATATAGCATTCTCACGGCGCGTGACTTGGCGAGCCACGAGCTTATCCGATAAATAAAACACAAAAAACCGTATACTATGACTCAATGGCTCGCCGAACCGCAAGCTCGTTGGAACGCTGATTAAATGCGCGGCTCGTTTCCTTTAGCGCGGATACATCGGGCCGACAATTTTCGGATAGACACGAGCCTGGCCGAGCTATACCGCGCCTAGACAAGCAAGAGCGTTCCCACGGCGCGTGTAGTGTACCAAGCCAGCGAACTTGACTCGTGGCTCGCCGAGCCACGCGCCGTGGAAACCCGCTTTAAGATGTAGATGAATGTGTCCATAGACATCCTAGTATATGTTAAAAGTAAACCAGTATTGCCACGTAATTTTCCATATATCTGATGGAATTCACCGACCATAAAACGACCTTTATAGATCTGTTGTATAGGCAAACGTTTTTTTTTATATTTTAAAATTAGATACTTGAGGTACGTACTTTCAGATAAATTTAATAACGAAATCATTTCTGATTTTGAGAGTGACATTATAATAAATTATAATTTACTACGAGTAAAACTTACTAGAGTAAGTTACTCTTAAATTGTCTGTGATAGACTGACGAAAAATTGTTATTAAATCGTATACATCGCAATATCGCATTGACGGACGCCACGTAGGACACGTCGTTAAACTTTTGAGATCACGGAACACCATACAAAAATTTTTTCATGCGGAACCCATAGAATCATAATTCCCCTGTTTCTCCATATGAAAATCGTAAGGCACGGTCGACAGTTGTGTTGAAAACAAACCGTAATTTTATCTGTTACTGATTGCATGTATTGCTTGTTATTGCATAGATACAGAACACTATTGCCTTTGTTTTATTATTTATTGTACTCAGCATACCGTCATCGACTCTAATGTAAAATTTGAATATAATAATATTTTATAAAAAAAATTAAAAGGCAAAATGAAAAGGGCCGTTTAGAAGCAATGGAAATGTAGATTTGGAGAAACATGAACACAACATCATAGGTTGAAAAGAAAACAAATGAGTAAGTGTTAAAAGGTGTAAAAAAAAAAGTAACATAATAAAACACATATTAAAAAGGAAAACGAAATTAATATACTAATCCTTATAGGGCGCCTATTCAGACATAACATATTTATGAAAAATATCTTCGAAGGAAAGATCTTGGGAAAAAGGTCTAGGAGACGCCCAAGAACAACATATTTTCAAGACCTCAAACATCTCATGGAAGTCACAACCAGTTCAAGATTGAAAAACATGACAAATGACAGACTTATGGCTATCACGACCAGGCAAGGCCTTTAGATGATGATGATGAATATTTTATAAACGTGCAAGCGTAACACGATTATTTCCCACTAGTCACCTACGATCTTTAGTAAGATTTTTTTTTAAATTAATTTTTTGAATATTTTGATAAAAAAACACTTGAGTTTCACGGAACACAGTAAACACTTATAACGTATAGGAAATGTCGTGCAATCGTGTACGTGCGGATACGTTTAAACTACGATCTTAATGTACGCGATTTGGATAACCGGCAGCGTCGTCCGCGACATTATAAATTTTAATTATATTTTCTATTGCGGCCTGCAACTAAACACTAATAGGATCATTTTTCATTAGCGAAAAACAAGCGCATGGATTTTATTCATAAAATCTACTATAATATACTTATATATGCACTATAGTGCATATATAATATCTTAAACATATATGTTTAAGATATTTTGACAAATAAAATATTAAATTTAAATGTAATGATATGTATATAGTGTATTATTTTATTTTTAATTTGTGAAACCTATTAGAAGTATTATATTTAAAGTCGCACCTTCATCATTAAACCTCACAAGCCACCACTGGTCACCTCTATGTGTAACCATTGATGTTACGTGCACATACTCTAAAACCAAACAGTAATGTAACCCAGTATGTGTCTGATAAGTATATTGTGTCACTATAGGCAACCTGTCCGACAGGCAATCCGATTCGTATTTTTTTTTTTTTAAATTAACTAATTAATAAAAATCGTTTTCTCCCTTTCTCTCCTTAGAGTTATCAAAAGATTCTGGCCAAAAATCCAAATTTAAATCAATATCTCTGAGCAAATTTTGGATTGAACTTAAGGTCAATCAACCTAGGGATGATTAGTCATTGTTGCTCGACACAGGGATTAAAATTGTACTTCCATTTTATTTTTCATATTTGTGTAAAGCTGAATTTTTTTAGAATGACACATAAAAACTTAATAAGTTTATGTTACAAATAGTATTTGACAATTTCAGTAGAACAGATACAATTTTCAAAACAAAACAAGATTCAATCTTATTTGTTTTTACTTATTTTATTTTTATTTTGTATATTTTTGTTTCCAAAATTATATAAAAAGTAGTTTCACTCATGCGGCAATACTCAAAAAACTTGACTGAATGATTTTTTAATTTACTGAAAAGCGTATGAAATTCCCCTTCAGATAGCCTATGTTTATTTATTTCGTGAACCCATAAACGGTTCTTAATCAAATTTACTTTAATATCAATTAAAGCAACACTTTCAGCCAGCAAAATTTTTCTGGACGTCATCTTGGTCGAGGATCGAATGAACAAATGAAAAATACACGAACACGCGTGACTAAAAATGCAGAAACGCATGTAAAATCGTTAAAGTGTCAAAATCGCTAGAGGACATCGCGCGTGTAAATCGCAGAAACGCTTGAAACGCAAAATCGCAGAATCACTCCCAGTGGGGATGCAGCTTAAAGCTTAGTTTAAACTTAGTCATATTCTTCCAGATAGTAGCGACAGTAGATGGGCTGAATCCAAAACGTTTCCCTAAATCACTTTTTTTTTTCACCTTTTTCAATCGCACGTATTAAAGCGACTTTTTGATGAATTCACAGCATTTTTCTTTTACTTGCCTTAACGAATGTTAGCGCACTACTGTGATCATGCGTTTAATGAAGAGATGGTAAAGAATAGCAATAGCAACTGTAATAGCAGTGCTATTATATTTATATTTTATTATAGTAGTAACAGGCTGCTAATCAAAAACCAAAATAACACCGACTGCTATTTTATATCACTTAATTTTTTGTACGCATCGCCTTACTAACACTGTTAAAAATAGTATGATAATATGAAATAAATAAAATAAATGAACAACACACATACCTTCTACTTTTATATCATTACTAGAATGAATTAGCTGCTAATGATTACACCTGCTATCAGCAAGGTGTGTTCATTAAAATAATATTTGATTGATTTTTAAGGAAATATCAGTAGCTGTCATTTTTCACTACTAATTTCAAATAACATTAGCAGTTGCAGTTGCTACTAAATTTAATAGCAGTTTATCACCACTAGTTTAATGTTAAACATTACGTCGATAATAAAATTAACATATTCGATATCGATAATACCGATATTATTACAGTATTAAAAATAGATAGGTAACGAAAGAATGTAATCGTACTTGGAAATTTCGGCATTATTGCCGATTACTTTTATAATTTATAATACGATAACCTTTAAAATGTATTATGAAACATAAAATATTGTTTCGTTATTGAGAGTGACTAATCATGAATTGAGAATGTATTATTCTATTAATAATTCTATATTATATATTCAATTAATAATATATTATTGTATTGGTGCGTCCACACTTGTGTAACATGTAACTGAAACACAAAACACGTTATTGTGACTTATTCTTGTAACAATCCAGTGAACTTGTAACACATTTGTGTAAAAAATCGGCGATCGACTGACAGTTGGTAATTTAGTGAAACACCAAAGGATGTTACATGAACGTGTTGCGGTCAGTATGGACAGGTTTGCGAACGTATTACTAATAACTAACCTATTATTTATAATTTGTATTACTCCAACTGGCAGTTGACGATTGACACTGAAACGAGCTTGTATTTATTAAATATATAAATTTAATTTTAAAATATTTCATTTCAAATATACAATGTTAGAGTGGTCAAACGAAATTCTTAAAAAATGTTGATACTGACCTTTTATTTCTTGAGCTCTCAAGTCATTCAATAACGAATTTCCACCAAAATGCAATCTGTGAGCGAACAGTCGAGTTTGCCACCACTTATGCTTCTTTCGATTTTTCTTTAAAGCTAGGGAATTAAAGATATATGCAGCTGCAACTATCCAAGTAGACATGTGGACTATACTCTCAATTTCAAGAGAATATTTTTTTTTTAATTTGGATACTTATTTATTTTATATGGATACCACTAAATTATAACTTGTAACATGTTGCAAACTAATGATGCAACATGCGAATGCAACAATGCAAACGAACACCGAACACTGTTACAGTAATATGTTACACGTTGCATGTTACGCATATTGCGTCTAATGTGGACGCAATTTTTGAAAGTAAATCATTATTATGTAATGTTTGCTTTACATAGAGTTTTTCGTTACAAATTTTCGGTATATAGAGTTTTGCAAATAACCTGCGACCTGACCTTATTGTTTGTTAAATTATGTGATTGATATCGGCGTGATAATATGAATTGAATACATGGTATCTGATGTGTTGCAACAACACAGGCATCTTTGAACAACCGGCAAATAGTAATCACGCCACAACTCTTGAGTAAGTCATATTGGTTAATATAGTTGTTAATTTTTTTTTCGATTTTCCGTGCAACTTTTTTAATTTTTTATTTCGCAAAATCCTTCTCCTTGCAATAACCAACACAACATAAAAATAATTGGCGAAATCGGTCAAGCCGTTCACGCGTAATACCGCGACCAAAGAAAATAGATTCATTTATAAATATATACCTATGTACAGTAAAACCTCAATAAGACGGAATTGCTTAGGACTATTCAATTTTTCCGTGTTAACGGGAAAATACTGGAAAGTCACAAAGATGTTTTAAAATCATTGTACAACAAAATTTTAACATATAGGGATTTTTTCAATACATTTCAATTAATTAATATTAGTTATGTATTTAGTTGAAGATAGTTCATGATTTCAAAGTATTTTAATTACATTTTTGCTGTTTATTGGCACATATAATTTCCAATTATCGAATATTTTAGATGATTTTTTTTTACGAAAGTTCTAACGTATGAAGTTCATCTTACATTATTAAGAAATTTAGTTCTTTTATATTAAAAAAATAATTAAAAATATAATATTTATAACACCAACTATAACCATCTTTCCGTCTTAAGGGATGTAAACTGATCCTCCAACCTCTCATTCATAACAATTTTTTTTGAGGGAAATGGTTCCAAGTTAAAAATACCAGACAGCAATATCATTTACCCGTTCCTGTATCTCGTCCGACCTAGAAGTTTTGCCCTTTTTTATTTGAAGATTATATGAAATACGAATAGGGGAAATTATACGAGTTTCGAAAAAGAGAAAACATATATATATAGAAAATATGTTTTAGACTGCTTATAATCCGAAAAAGTAAATATTACCTTAAATACAATATTTTTTAAAGGAGTATTCTCGTTTATTTTTATTCGTTGAATATTAGCAGTTTATTTTGTTTACGTTTATTGTTTATTATTTATCTTATCCTTTGTCGTCTCATCGCTAGTAGCATTTTTGTTTGCGCCTTCTTGGTTTTGAACACAACAATATATTTCTCTCTAGAGTAGTCTCTGATTAAATGGATTATCGTGAAATACTATAAAACATGTTCACACATGTACCGCATTTGACGACCCACTATCTCTCATCTTTATGGTTTCTATACTTTCTAGACCTACCCAGACTGATTTTCGTAGTAGATGACGAAATATAATATATTATGAAGATCATTTGGGCTTCATACAGATACACACAATCTATCAACCCACCCATAAGAGTCCATTTATATGAGTAAGAAATCAAATTATTAACATTGGCCAGTCTCGTTTTCGAAGTCTCGGTACGAATTTCTAATACACTAGAGCTAATTTATTTTGTTTCCTTATCCAAGAGTATAAGTATGAAGATTATTAAGTATAAGTTTCATCGTAAGAATTGTTTTAACAATAAAGCAAACGATTAACTTAATACTATAATCAGTATTTTAATATTTCTAAACAACTTTCATGAAATTGTTGGGTAGACTTAAACTCATAACGAACAAAATACAATCTGTGAGTTAAGGGCAACTAGGGTTTCATAGAAAATGACTGTTTTCAATTCTCTTGAATAAATTGTACATTTATTTTTCGGATTACATCAATATTTGATAAAGTAGTAATAAAATAACTTGTTATTATTATATTAATAATTGATATAAATTTACCGATTCTCAAGGGCCTTAAGATGAATTCACAAATCAAATTATTTACAAAAAAAAAAAAAAGTCATCATAAAAAATTGTTTAGCTCTGATTATTATATAGAAATTAAAACAGTAGAACTTAAAGTTTTCAGGTAACTAGAAGAATCTTTTAGTTTATATTTCTTATGCATAAAATCATCTTTGAAGTGATATGAAAAAATCATGAGAAAATATTTTTAAAATTAAATAAAAAACATCAAATTAAAACTATCATTTATTTAATGTTAATAAAGTTCATACAAATTATAAATAAAAATAATTATTATTATTATTGAACACAACTAACTTAACATGTATAAAAATACACATATGTATAATATTTATAAAATAATTATATACAATCAGTATCAGTAAAGTATGTATCATCACACCATAACTTATATGTTAAAATTCCTTCTTAACAATATTTATGTTTATAATTTTTTCAAATATTATAAGATATTACACAGTTAAAAATATTTTTTTAATACATAATAAACCTTTACTTTCATGAAAATATTTAAGAACAATTTATTTGTATAGAAAAAGAGAATGTATACAAGTTGAAATATATGTAGAAATTCTTTAATATAACATAACTGCAGGCGTTATATAACATTTATATGATAATATAACAGTTATTTTCTTAGGTACAATTTGAATTTACAAACCTCAAATAAATACCTAAATGTAAAATCAATTTACTAAATTTGTCGATAATTATATACATTTTTATAATACTTCAAAATTTGTCAAAAATTGTTGTCTTAAATTTCTTACAAAAATAAAAATATTTATAAATAAATAAAATAATAGTAATTGTAAAATTATTTGTTATTACATTTAATAATCTAATTACATAATATAAACTAATTGTTAAAAATAATTTTGATGTAATAAAAATGAACACCTTCAAAAATTCTGAGTCTATCGATCATTATAAAATGTATTTTAGAATAGTTGTATAATAACTACCTATATTGAATTAAGCTACGTTAAAGATCTTTAACAAATTTGGCAGTGATATTCAGTCTTTAGGTATAAATAGCAAAATTACACTATTTACTAAAATGTAGGAAAAAGGTATTATTGTAAAAGTTTGATAGTTTTATTATTTAACTTCTGAAATATTATTACATAACTAATTAATTAACACCATTATTAATAAGTAAAGTATTAAATAAAGATACCTAATGAAGAGGAAATTAAACTAAAATTTTATCTACGACTAGAATTATAGTATAAAGTAATACAATATATAAATTAATTAAAATAAAACTACATTACAACAAAGTAAAACAGCAAAAAATAAAAAATAAAAGAAATTGAAAAATTTGAAAATGAAAATTAACTAAGTACAATTGATTATTAATCATTGAATATTTAAAAATAATATTTTACTAAATTGACTCATATAGTACAAATTTTAAATAATTTTATAAACTGCATACAATTAAAAGGACTCAAAACATACAATTTTAGCACGTTTTTTTAATTTTTTTGTTAATAATAAATATTAACTTAATAAGACAATTTTCTTCTTAATATTAATTTAAATAATAAAAAATTGATAATTTTTTTACCAATGACCTTATACAAACAACCAGAATCTAGGTATAGTATTGGTAAATTTAATATACCATGTATTTTTAATAATAAATTAAATTTTAAAACGATTTTAATTTAAAAAATAAATAAAATAAATAATTTCTAATAATGTAAATGCAATCATAGTATATAATAAAAATTAATATGTTACTATTGACAATTAAATCTAATAAATAATACATCAAAATTAAAATTAATTTTTTCAATAAAAATATATTTAAGATTAAAAATATCAAAGTTACTGAAAAAAGACAAATTAATATTTCTAATAAATTTAATCAATCAACTAAGGTTTAAATGATAAAAAAAAATATCAAATTTAATATAAAAATAGGTTCATTGATAATTAATTATATTCTAAGACATTAAAAAAATAAAATGAAAAATTTAGTTGAACTTTTTGTGTGTTAATTTTAATTTCAGATATTATGAAAGTATATAAATACTAAAATAATAAAATATTAAAAGTATATTTTAACAAGAAAATTTTTTTAACCAGTAATTCTATAAATATATATATATAAATCTGTGTGTGTGTTGTATTCATAAAATTTGAATCTTATGTTGTTTAATAAGACATTTTTGTTGGTAAGATAAATTTGACAATTTTGATACAATATATTGTTTAATTCAATCAAAATAATTAATTAAATAAAATAGAAGCTACTTGTCAGAATATAACATCATATGTGGAATAGAATTCAAAAAAGTAAGAAAGTAATCTGATGAGGTATAATATATACCATAAATAATAATTGAGATACATTTTGACGATTCAATACTAGAAAAAATATTTAAACATTAATTAATTAAGAAGTACCTAAGGTGAATCTACTTAAGTAAAAATTTTATATTAAACAACATGAACTAATCATATTAATTTTTAATATTATATAAAAATATAGATATCTGCACATTTTCATTGATGAATATCAAATTGTTTAACTAAATTTTACACGTTTATTATATATTTTGAAAAATTATAAAAATACTTTGTATATGAATAAACAATAATAATACTAATAAAATGCTGATTAGTACAGGGATCATACTTTTAATTAAAATAAACTGAGTAAAATATTACAAAAAACGTGGTATACATTTTTGAAACTATTGATGAGTGATTATATTAATACTACTTTAAATAAAGTTAATTGAGATCTGTCATGAAATATTATTTGAATAATAATTACAAATAAGTAATACAATGTTTTTCTTTAAAAAAATAAATAGAAAAATTATGTCATTCAAATAAAAAAATACTTGACAAATGATAAACATTTAATAGATGTAAATTTCTTAGAAATAGTTCAATCAGTCATTTTAATTTAAATGGCACTTGAAAGGCAGTATTCAATTTAATTACATAGTCTGTATTTTTTGTAATAATTTAAAAGAAAAAAAGAAATATATTTAAACACATTAATAAAAATAAATGATTCGTTATGA
The DNA here is from genome assembly GCA_034509805.1 of Sipha maydis. Classification (NCBI taxonomy): domain Eukaryota; kingdom Metazoa; phylum Arthropoda; class Insecta; order Hemiptera; family Aphididae; genus Sipha; species Sipha maydis. The sequence continues at coordinate 124,981 of JASXSY010001107.1, forward strand.
TTCTGGTCAACAATAATTCAAAATAAAGTTTTGAGAAAGAGTATTTGATAATAAAAATAAATAACTAACATAAATATCGATTCATTTATGGTCACTGCTTTTACATGTTTAAGAAAAATACATGGAATATAAAACCATTTACACACAGAGTACTTTTAGACTAGTATTTACATAACAAAATGACTAATATAATACAAATTTTATTGTAAAGATAAATGTTAGTACTCTGTGTATGTATGACAACAATATAATACTATAATATTCTAATTTTTCACCACCATACTGACCATAATGATATGTATACATTTAAAGACAATTAGATTATTGTGATTAACATTTGTGTCACTTAATTAAAATTATTTTCAGGCACTTATTTGTACCATTATTTTTCTATAAAATTTGTTTAGCCAAGACACAATGGTATATTAAATTACTTAATTAAAATATCACAAGAGTTGTTGAAAAATAAAACTAAGAAAATTGTTTACAAAGATAGGTAAAAGAATATTGAATTTTTATTTTCGTTTACGGCGAGTTGAAGGTGGAAAAATATTACCAAACAATTTAATAATTGAATCTCGATTTTCTGTAGTCATTGACATAATGGGTACAACACGTTCAATCATATTGAAATTTGTTTTTTTATCACAAGTGATCCATTCATCTTCTAATCTATAAAAACAAACATAAAATTTTTTTTAGTTAATTATACTAAAACAAATCTTTTGTAATTATTTGTCATTAGTAAAGATTCAGATTTTTAAGCTCTATATCCACACTATAATTGGTTCAATGAGAGACTATGATGACAAAGAGCATACAATAACTTAATTTTATCAAAAAATTAATAGGTTAATAAGTGGTTGTGGTGAGATATGATTTTTGATTAGCCCTACTTCTTGTTTAACGTGTTGTGACTCGCATACATAATCTGAACATCACTATTCGCACTTAGAGAGATTCGCTCACCAGGTATATTTTATCATAAAAGTAATAAACTAGGGACAAATAAATGTACAATAATATAATATAATTAATTAACTCACATACAATAAAAATATACTATGTTATTATTTAATATAATTTGATTATAATTATCTATATGCCATATGCAATGTGACTCCATATCTTCATCTAACCACAAAGAAATTAACTAACTCATATTTCATTTTAAAAACTTTACAAGATAATTTTAAACAGCAAAACAATAAAAATAAATGACTAAACGAATAAAAACAAAAATGTTTATATTAATATACGTGAATAATTCTTGCGCGTAGAGAGTTTCGCTCAAACAACACGACTAATTATTTTTGGAATGCAATATTTTTCTTTATCGGAATAGTAAAGTTGCCATTTATCTATAAATCTATTTTCATTTAATCTCTTATAAAGTACTATTGATTTGGGGAAAATACAACTACGAGCAAGCCCATGGTTCTTATGTTAAAAACAATGTAAGGAAAATTCTCACATGGGAGCAATAGCGAATCAACCAATTATAATTTTTTAATTTGTTACAAATATGGCCTAAAAACAAGTAACTTGTGAACTATTTTAGATCCCAACAAACATTACCAATATTATATTTTGGTATTATTTATTATTAAATAAGAAACTTACATATCAGGTGGAAACCATCGCATCAACACTTCCTGTTTTTTACCACCTTCAAGTAATCTTCTAGCAATAACCTATAAAAAATGAATTATATGAATAAAAAAAGTAAAATAAATTATAATACCATTAAACATAATAATTATTGATTGTTAAATTACATTAGGTTGAAATTTAATGGCTCTTCTACTATAGTCAATGAAATCTTGTTGGCTATTCTGCGAGCTTAAAAATAACTGTGTTTGTAATTCCAACATTGTAGCTTGATCAAAATAATCAAATTTTCTTGCTGAAATAATCAAAATAATTTAACAATTAAATCAATGATAAAAACATTATACTTTTAATATCAAAGTATATTTACCTCTGAAGGGCTGTTTGCGAAGACGTAATTTTTTTCCTTTTCTCCTTATTAATTTACCATTTATACCTTCATCATCTTTATTACTAGTAGATTTAAAATGCTGATTCACGTGTCTTTCTAGCATTATCTAAATCAATATATTTTATAATTATAATCGTTAAGTAATATTATCCAGATTCTATTTAACAAAAATCTAACATGTAAATAATTAAGTGTCTATATTGGATAAAGTTTAGATAAAAATGCAATATGTTTAAATATTTTCCAAATATTTGTTAAAACCAAAGCAGTTAATAGTTATATCATCATAAAATCATATTTATGACAATAATGAACTGTTACAAATGATATATGTGTTCATAATAATTTTAATTACCGATTTTGTTGAAAGCAATATAAAAGTACAGTATAAGCTGAAAACGTTGTAAAAAATAACCATATAAATTGGGTAAATCTTATATCATTGATTATATAAATTGCTCACTGTGATAAGAAATACTCTGGGCGCTAAATGGCGGGTGTCGTTACGAGGCGCTACGCATTGCGTGTCTAGTTGTGGCGGGTACCGTCATAATCACTAGAGTAATTCACATGAGTGGGGATCAGTTGAAACCACTTTGCGGTAGTGACGGACGTCACCCATTACGTTAAATAATATTGTTTGTACTTGATATAAATTATTATAATATGGATACTGTAGAGTAGGAGCGCAACCACCTCGATGGCGTAAAGCCACCAAAAACACTACCGCTATGTGTCGCAATATTATTTTAATTCAAATATGAAAAAATACTTTGAACATTGATTACATGTATATAGTTAAATTATATAATTGTATTGTTTTGTAAGAAAAATATAATAATTATGTTTATTGCAACAAAATAAAAACAATAAATTGGTCGACAAAGCAGATAAGCTTATGGCAATATTTCTGGTTTCAACTTTGATTTGAGATATTTATATCTTATAGAGTACAAACATTTTTACCATAATCATAATCAATGATTATAGGTACCAAACTAACAAGGATTAATTACTGACACAAACATTTCTAAAAAGAAAATAAAAATATTGTACAATATGTGTTCATTTTTGTACACAGAACCATAGATTTTAAACACTAGTATTTACACACATTAAGTTAGGATGCAAAGTAGCGCTGAACTAACGTACAAATATTTTATAGATACCTGTTGACTGTTTAGTATTTATAAATACATTTTTACTTGTTCTAACAAAAATATAGAACTCATTAGTAATCACTACAAATCTACATTACCTACACAACTATTGAACTATCAATAATGTCGACCAATATTTTTCTAGAGTCCTTTTATTTTGCATTTTTTTATTTGAAACTTGTTATTTTATTAAGTCTGGGGATAAATGTGTTTTTACTTTGGATGTGATAAATTTTTCTCCTAGAACGCGTTATTCGATCATCAAAACTAAGGGTGGTTTTGAATAGTAAGTATTGCCTAATTAGTGCTTTTAAGAGGTCTTTTTTGAATTATTCAATAGTTTTACACTAGTTACAGAAAACTGACAGAAAATTACAAAAAATAGCAAAATTTACTAAATAGCGATTTTTATTTTTCATTGTAACTTAAAAAGTATTAATCGTACAAATTTTTTTTTTCAAATAATTTTACAGTTATTTTCTAGGTATGGTGTTAATTTTAAACTGTTTTTGCACTATTTATAGACATTTGAAATTTTAATAAAATATTTCTCTTACATTTTCTTACTCCTGTGGAAAAATATTAAAAATTTGTAGTCACAACTTTTATAAATAAACGTTTGAACATGAAATATTATTAAAAATTATAAAATTTACCTACTTTTTGTAGTTGAAAATTAATAAGCATTTCATTATCAATACTTAAAAAAGAGGACTTGAATATTTAATAAAGTGTAGTAAAGAAGTTGCTGTTTCCAACAAACAAAAAAAAAAAAAATTATAGGAGCGGAGCAAACATTTTTAAACGCATTTAAAATTTATATTGTGATGAAATCGGGTGTTCCCGCAATATTGATTAAACTATGTCAGTTATTTCATCGCAACTCAAACACTTATACATTTTCTAGAGATGGTGTAAATTACAAAAGATTTTTAAAATTTTTAATACTATTTATGGGTTTTTGAAATTTAAATACAATTTAATATAATAATAGTCAAGATTACATTATTTTGTATAAATATGCCTGTTATCGCACCTTGTTGGTTTGGAACGTATTAACTTAATTCATGTAAATCAAAAACACGCGTACTATACGAATAAATATAATAATAAATAAATGGGTGTGCCACGGCCAGCGACACAGTAAAAAAATAGTATTTCACAACTAAATACTGATAATCGGATACTCAGATAGTTGGAAGATTAACAATTATTATGATCGATTATAATCGGTAAGTAACCAAAAATTAAATATTATTTTTCAAACTTGGGACTCTTATCGACACCTATCGGCCGTAAATTCTTGCACAACGCAATTTCTATTGCAGTGAGTAATCTATAGTGATATATAATCAATGATAAATATATATGTATAAATCCATGATTAAATGGCATTAAAAAAAATATTGCAAGCAAAAGCTGGAGCATTATTTATAACTTGGAGTAAAATTGAATAAAACAAAATTTGTGTTAACAATTTTTGCGTTTTATAAATAATTTTCACATTCAAATAAATTCAAACTTCAAATATATGTGTAAAATAAAATTTCAATATTAGTTTTGTGAAAGCATGAAACATATTTGTTTCATACTCTGCTATTTCTGTGACTGTGCGAAAAAAATATGCAAATGCTAAAAGTCCTCTGCTCTACTAATTATAATATAAAATTTCATAATTTTATATATATTTATTAACTCATAATTACCAACATGAAAAATATAAATGAAACTATACTTAATATTTTAATAGTCTTATAAGTTATAAATGCAATTACTTGAGAACTAAAACGTTGTCTGCACTTTTGAACAATGCACTGCAATGGTTTATTTCCACCATGACTCAGCACATGGCGCTCAAGCCATGATCGCGAACAAGATGGTTTATTAAATACTTTACAGCCAGACCATAAACATACAAATGTTTCACAAAAAGTCTGAGAATTCACATGTTTTACCTGAAAATATAAATGTTTCAAATTAAATGTACTAGAAATTAATATTAAATATTTAAATACCTGTAGATGTTCAATGAGTTTAGCAGAAGCAGTAAAATGACAATCACAATTACTCCAACGACAAACAATATTTCCGCTGAGAGAAATCCAATGACTATCCATTTTTGGAAATCTTATTTTATCAGAATTAAAACCTACTGGATTAATTTTTGACTTAGAGTAACTAAGTTGTTCATTATTTTTCATTGGTCCATTGTTGTCAAATTTATGTTTATTGATTGAATTTCGAAGTGAACATTTCAACCTTGTTGAGGTTAAATTACCTTGTACATTTTTATTTTGGTCTAATAAGTGAAGAATCTTTGATTGGCATAAATTTTGGGAAGATCCAGAAGACCTCATAAAATATCTACCAATATTTGGTAGCTTAATTGTTTGGTCCACACATAATTTCTTATGTGGGTTGGTGTCATCATTTTCATCTGTACATGTGTTGATTATTTTCCCAATATTTGATTTTTCAACTTCATCTTTTTTGTAATTGTTTGGAATACTGTTATCTGTATGATCTTCACATAATTTAAATTCAGTCTCATCAAAACTATCAGAACACGTTAAAGGAGTACTAGGTGAAAACTGTAAAGGCAGCAATGATTCTTCATCTTTTAATATACTTTCATTATCTAAAATAGTGGACTCTAGAGATGAAATGTCTCTTGAAAAATTTTCATCAGAACTACGCAGTGTAAATTTTGTTGGCGATTCTTCATCAGAAATAAGACATTTTTTAGGAGGAACAAAGTCACAATCTGATTTAGCAACGGGTGACTCAATCAGTTTACATTGAGCTAGTGGTAATGAATTAAACAAATCATTTAATTTAGAGGAATTTTGAAAAATGTTTAATTTATCATTACATGAGTCATCCTGTACTACATTTTTATTAAGTTCATTATTGGCAATGCTTGTATCTTCCTTACAATAATCAGTAGTATCACAAGTATCAGAAAATAATTCAATATTAGAACAATCAGCGGTCCATTCTTCACCCCATGGCCAACAAGCTAAATCAATTTCATCTCCAGAACTCGGTATAGTTGGAGGTGGTGCCATTACTGGCTCACATTCATCTGGAGACGGAATGGAATATTCACTAACCCTACTATCTGGAGTCATAGGTGACCCAAGTTCAGTAATAAAAGTTGCAACACCACTGAAAAAAAAAAAAATTTATATTGAAATTTGTAGTTTCTCAAAAATTTGATGCGTTTGATAAATTTGTGTTATAAAACATTTTATGTAAACTTATATTATATGCTGATCAATTTTTTAAGTACAAATATTAATATTTTATTTCTGTATTCAACTAACATTAGAAATTATTCAATACCATTCACTGTAGACAGATATTTAATGAAAATATTTAAAATCTTTAAAATTTGCAATATCAAAATAAAATTAACTTATCATAAATTATAATTATATTATAGAGTAGTTAACCTTTTTATTAATATATTATCTTTTTAACATAAGGGTTTTATTGATTAATCTTTACTACTTACTACTTACTAAAAAATATAGTGTTTTGTATGTTTAAAACAAATGTTTATAAATACCTACTAAAAAGTATTGAAAAAGGTGCAATTCTACTCGTAATATGAAAATGTTAAAAACATAAAAATACTAAAATATTCTTACATCATTAATAAAAATTAAATTATCTTTAAAACCTCAACAAATAATTATGAACTATGTACATACCTGTCTGAGCTTTCGGAACTATCATATCTATCAACACATCTTTTTTTACTGCAATTTTTCAAGGTAAAAGCTCTGTCTGAACAAAATGTCATGTTGACAATTTCATGGCAAATATCAAGCGCTTGAAGAGGATCAACTAAAGTACAAATAAGTATACACATTTAAATATGAACCATACATAAATTGATATATTTCAGACAATTAATCTAAATACATATTTATAACAATTAATGAAAGATAAAATTATAAGCTATTAATTTCCTAGAAGTCAAAATAATCAGAGATGACAAACCAATGCATTTCATTAATACATATTTAAGATTAATGCATTTCATTTTAAATGCCTTAGTTATAATCCCATCATTTTATTATGCTCAATGTAAAGTAAACTATGTTATATTATGTAAATATTATCTTATATTAAATACTTAAAAATGGTTTCAGTTGAAAATTATTAACTACAATTCATATAAGCAACACATTTAAAAAAGTGTACTCATAATGTAAAAAAATGTTGATTACTATAAAATTCTAGAATACCACTTTAATTTAATAGCTTATTATACTTATATAATAAATACATGAGTTTATTATTTAATAAAATATAATGGTTTTATCAACTTTTTGTAGAGTAAGGATATCTAATAATACATTTATTTAAAAATATTATTAATTTTAATCAGTAAAAAAATTATTTAAAAGAATAGCAAGATTTAAGTTTTTCTGCTTTCATAATAAATCTCGTAATAAATAAATAAAAACAGTGAAATACTTTGATAAGTACAGAAAATATAAGTGTTAATAACATTTTTTGTAGGTAAAATATAATAATTTTTTAGTATCAGGTCCAACACTAGATCAGGCAAGATTTAGGTCTATTTTTCGAGAGTTTTTATCAAAAGATATAATTTTCAAGTAAAAAGATTTAATAAAGACATATACTTTAATCTTTTCATTATATTTTATGTAACTTTTTTTTTGGGCAAAATATATTATACATACATGATTTAAGAATAAATAGATACTGTTTAAATAATATCTATAGTTCAATATTTACATAGGTATAACTATTCAAATTCTATAATAATAACTAATACATAAACTATGCACTATTAATGAAATAAAAATTCAATATTTCAATCTTATACTTCACTTTGTGAGGCCCTGGGCCCTGGCCCGGTATTTAAAAAATATAAATTTAATAGATAGGTATTATGATAATTTTCCTTAAAAAAAAAAAAACAAAACTATAAAAATATTTACTAGATTAACATTTACCCATATAGATTACCCAAATAATTTTTGAAAATAATATTATTTATTTCAGTTATATTCGTATCCTGAATGGAAAATTATTTACAATAAAATTATTTTTAAGCTACCATTAATATCGAATTAAAGTACAATAGGTTATCTATTATTTTAAAAAACAATTGTTAGATATTTATAAATAAAAAGATATATTTTTTATATATATTATATTGGTAAATAAACTTACATAGAATTGTAGTTATTAATTACTAAATAAGTTTTACGAGAATTCCGTAAATTATAAATAACATAAATACCTTGTCATTTATGTTATAAATACGCACACATAATATATATATATATATATATTATACACACACGGAGATGTTATAATACATAATAACACGAGAACTTTTTTACGAGCTTTAAATATTTTTTCATTACTAATCGTAAAAATGTTCGGTGAGTACAATTATGACGATAGTATTAGTACGCGGCACCCGAGGGCAGATTACGCGAATATTTCATCATATAATTCATTATGTATATGTTGAATGAAAAATATAACGTGGGCATGATGTACGTAGGTAAGTAGCCAAGTCTAGGTACGTCTAGAATAGTAATTAACAACGTGAATGAATTTTCCAAAAGACGATGGGAGACCACCGTATTTAATTTAAAAATCGTTATCCCGTTATATTAGCTTGATTTCAAGTAAAGCTTTAGAGAAGAATTCGTCCGACAAGTGGCGGCTAACGGCAAAGTAAAAGTGCTCGACGAGGAAATAGCAGATTTCGACGAGAAGAACGAAGAATCCGAACGAGTTCTGGAAAAACGGAAAGGTTCTAAGAGGAACACGGGCAAATCCAAAAACGGGCACATGAACGTTACGTCGGAACAATGATTTATGTACGGCACCCTACAGACAATTGCGTTGCGTCTAGGAGGGGGGGGGGTTGTTTGATCCGATGCGATGATCGTAGAACGACGCACGTTATAATCAGCGACCCGACGACGACAAGGGTCCGTTATTTTTACAATGATAATTTTTGCCCGTCCGCCGCATGTTATTAAATCATTTGGCGAGTGCAGTAGGAGCGCTTAGGAGAAAATAAAAAAAAAAAAACCCTTAACCCGTACGTACGGCGTACGACGAATTTCGCTGGGGAAACAGCATGGCAAGTAAATATTATGATGATTATACTCACGGTTGTCGCTCAATCGGAATCGCACCTCTCCAGCCATTTTCCGTACGGCGGGTGCGCTGTACCTACACGGTTTTCATACGCTTACGCTTACATGTACGCAGCGCACAAGACTACGGTCGTCGTCACCGACTTGCATCTACACACTCACTCGGGTTCGCGCACGCACACACGTACACGCACGATCGGCTGTCGTACGCTTACACACACACGCGCAAACGTACGCACGAACCCGTCAGAGACGTCGTACGCATTTATTGTGTGTTTGTGTGTGCGTTTACGCGCTGCTGTGCGGCGGCGGCGGCGGCTTCGGTGCATGCGATGCAGGTACTCGCATACGCGCGCGCACGCGACGATCACACACACACACACACACACACACACACACGCGCGCGCACGAACGAGCGTATAAACCCGTACACGCACGCACGCGCACACACACGTACACACATACACTAACACGCACACACACACAACAAAGGTTGCAATGGTCGCGGCGCGGAATAGTGGTGACGGACGGGGAGGAGGGAGGACGAACGGCGACGGTGCGGTCCGATCACGGTCGTCGGCTGCGCCCGTGCGCTGTTCCGTTCTCGGATGTTGAGCGGTGGCGCGGCGGGGCGGTGTCGTCAACGTAGAGGAAGCGGCGTTGCAAGGGTGAAGGGCAGCGAGACCGAGACCGCGCTGCGAGCGCTAGAGATCAACAAACTCTCCGAGGTTGGATTATTATTATTATTATTATTTCATCTTGACAGAGAGATGGGAGCGGAACGGTTGCCGCGCCGGCGGGGCGGCAGCGAGCAGATGACGGAACTCTAACCAAGCAGTAACCATTACGTAACACCCGTTACCAGGTCTGCGATAACAGTTCCGTCTTTCTCGCTCGTCGACGTCTATCATTCTTTCACCCTATCTGTCTCGCTCTCTCTCTCAATCTCTCTTTCTCTCTCTCTTCTCCTCTGGCACCCTTCTATTTCCCTCGCCCTCCTTTCTGTTGCCATCTCACATTGTCTCTCTCTCTCTCTCTCTCTCGTCCCCTCGGTTGTCGTTTTGTTGCCGACCCCTCTCGCACGGTCCACTCTCCGCCCCGCCACTCCGGCAGACCGCTCGTTTTGCCACCGCTGCCGATCACCGATCACTGGCACAGCTGCCGGCTGTATAAATATATATTGCCTCTCGGCCTCAGCTCGTTGCTGTTCGCGAGTGAGATCTCGTCCAGGAGATGAAGCCCTCGTGGAGGCGCGTACGCGTCGACTTGCTTTCGGACCCCTCGTGGAGGTATTATTGGACGGCGATTAGTGTGCGCGTGTGGCCTACGACTGTGTACAATAATATCGTGTACACATACGACGTATGTTTACCACACACGGCCATTACTAGTGAGCGGCGGACAAATGGCGTACGTGGGGGGGGGGGAGAAAGAAAAAAGAAAAAAAAAGGAACAGGGGAGTACAATGCGTTATTTTATACGCACAGTCGTACGAATACGCATATGTGTATCTACACGCACGAGCATAATACCACAGTCGGGAGTACAATAATAATACGTTGCCACGTCGTAGAATCGATGGGAAAAAAAGGAAAAAAAAACAACCCCACTAGGGTTGGTAGTACCTTGAAAAGGCATTTAAAATATTATACGTAAGACGTGTAAAAAAAACTTTACAGCTTTGCCGTAAACCTCGTTTGTAGTTGGTATGTTTGAAATTGCGTTTGCTTTGGATGAAGCGTGCTCGACGTATTTCACCGGTCAGCTGAGTTTAAGCCGGCGGCTATCGGAAAAAGGTCACGCCAGCCGATATAATTAAATCTGTACATCGACGCGGAAGTATATACTTGGCATTTACTTAGGTTTTATCTGGCTATGTGGGAGGTAACGCGGTATCGAGTTGTGATGCTACTACGTAAGAGTTAACGGAGTAATCGCCGTAGCAAACACGGTATATTTTGAGACACCCGAAATTCCGAAATAGTTATAAATAACAATAATAGTATTAATATCCACGCGGTTCTGGGGCATTTTTCGACGAGGTGTACCACGTTAATGGACCTGTAATATACGCTCTCCCGCCGCCATCGACTGACATTATGCACGCGTATATACATTTTTTCATGTATACATTTTCAATCGTTCATGCATGTTCTAAATTTGCACGATTTTTCGAACGGTCCCGGACCCGTGTGTGTAGGTGGTGTACGAAACAACATATCGCGACACGCAAAACTGAGTAATGACATAGCGTATACGCAGTGGCGTATTTACATACGAGCGTAACTATAGGCACGTGCCGACAGCGGCGCATTTCAAGGGGCGGCAAACACAAAAAGATCTTTTTTTTTAAGAATGACGTTGACGTTGACCGGCACTCACAATATTTACACTATAAATATGTGTTGTGTCCATTTCATTACAGAGCCTGGAATATCAATTTTTTTTTTCATATTTTGAAGTTTATGCACGTGTGAATTGTTAACGTTTTATTATACATTTAATCACATTATGCATTATATTTTAGTAGCATTTGGGACGGGGATTCTCTTACGAGCCTACGCAAGCGGTGTACAAGTTCGGTGCGTCGAGCAGAATATCAGAACACGACGGAGCGCGCACGACGTGTATTATAACACACCATGACTGAACGCTGTGTACGCGTAACATTGCACATCTACTGCTGTTACTCGCGGCGTACGTACGACGGTCAACAGTAATAAAAAATCGTTGTGCCGGCTCAAGACGTACGGTATGCGACCGAACCGACATCGTGGGACTCCGTTAATGATAATAATTTTTTTTTACTGCAGCAGCACCGATCGCGGTGACCTTATAGGTATGTAGTGTGATGTACATTATAGTACACGCGCGTCGGGTACTTGCCTCTATCTGCCTGCCTGCCTACCTACCTCTATCTGCCTGCCTACCTACCTACCTACCTACCTACTTATACATGGGTATTTCAAATAATTGTTTTCTTATTTTCCGTCGCGCGTTTCACCTGCGCTTATTATTTCACGTGTATAGCCGGCTGCCGTTTTATTGTTATTATTATTGTTATTACACGTAACCCCTCCTTCTCCTCCTCCTTCTCCCCCCTCGACAAACTGTGCTCGGATGGAACCTTTTCCAATTTATTACAGCAGAGTTTTCCATTTTTTTTTCCTTCGAAAATCGTCACTTTTTTTTTATGTTATCGGCACCTAATGTTAATGGCAACTATCCCGTAACTGCAGTCACGTATTTTTTTTCCCCTTTTTCCATGTAAGTATTATAGGCACACTCGAGAGACACCGCGCAGTTATGACAGTTATAGTTTATTACTTATGTGCTATTTTAATTGCGATCGCGTCCCTGTGGGGTCTCGCCTCGACATCAAACACCGAACGTACACCCAATTTACTTTGGAAATGTCCGTATAACGATTGGATGTAACTGATGCTCTATTGGTTTATAGTTACACATAAAAGAAAACAATTCCATGAAACCTATTGCAGTTCCCAGACTATATTATGAATTATTATTACCCATGCGTTTTTACTGCAGTTTGACCTCTAAACCTCTTATAATATTGTTCACGCAACTACATACAGCTATATGCATAACCCGTTGGGTATATTATTATACACTGTACATTTCCTGTTCACTTATAAAATAAAGTGATGGTGTTGCAAATAAATAAATATATAGATATATAATAAATTGCATAGCGCAGTTGTGCATAAATATTTAAATTAACATACCTACTGTAATACCAATATGTAATAAACGCCAAACGAGTTATGAACCAATGATTTTCAGATGGATTATTAATGAAGTAAAAAGGTGTGTTTGTACAGCTTACTACAGTAAATAACGTGTACTTATATTTATGTTGCACATTACAGTTGCATATTGTATCCGAAAATGCATTTAAACTAGTCATACAAAGCATTAACATTTTACACTTTATAACAAATATACACGTATAACATGATACCTTGAAATAATATTCTTAAAGTCATATATTGTTATTCGAGTTTATACTTTAAACATAAACGTATAACCTTGTTTAAAATATTAAACGAACCATAACCAATAATAATTGCACTAAGATAAATTCCTCGTAAAGGCACGTATAAGAAATTATATTTACTATTTTACATTTAGTATAATAACTGAGGTGTATACGAGCTATATATCTAAAGCTACGAGTATATATCTATAATTGTTACTACTTTACGATTTACGTAATTTTTATTTGCATTATTGCCGTAATTTGTTAGAAACATAATAATAATATTCCTACACTTTGTAATTTAATTTCTATATTGTATAAACTTTTGGTTTCTTAAGTTTCAGAACACTTTGAATATAAAAATTTAAGTATTATAGATACCAATGTATAGGCTATTTTTTTTATCTCAACTGAAAAAATTATTCTAGATTGCAAGACTATTCAAAGATTTTCTAAATTCGTACTGTAAATGTTTAACGATTTAAAAACTTGAGTAGGTATATGACTCAAAAAATAAGCACTTTCATTACAAGTTTTGATCACGTCTTTAGACTTTTATTCTAATATTTTTCAAAATGTTCATAGCTATCCCAGTTATAATATGTTTAAGAAAATCAAAATGTATTGAGAACACCAAGAAAATCAACATTTCAATATAAACCGGTTTCGCGCTAGAAAAAATCAATTCCTACAACAGCAGTAGATTACGTTGGCCCCAGGACAGTAGTATAAGTACGAAGTTTGTCGGCGTTTTTAGATTGAATGGCGAATATGCATTTAAGAGTGTTTAATAACATCAAAATGTTCAAAGAAAATCGAATATCCGTATACAGTCCACAGTTGAACCACAATAGCGTAACTATATAGGAAAGGATTCGGTACAGTAATTTATCTAGATTTCTTAACTAATATTATCTTTGTATGAAAATGTATACGTTATATATTTTTTTTAAATGTCAATACTTGCCATGAAGTAATAGACGGAAATAATTAATAAATATACAAAGTAAAAACAAAATCTAATTTATACTACAAAAAAGTGTTACATATTGCGTAGTTATTCTACTTCGATACTGCTCGTAACTAGAACTACCAAGTTTAATTTAGGAATCAAACTTATCAACATTTTAAATTATTTTAAGGAAGTATAGTTTCAGAATTTTTAAAGGAATCCAAGGCCCTTTGTGTGTTGGGGCCAAAAGGCATTACCCCACTTTGTCCAATGATAGCTACGCCATTAGTTAGACCACCCATTGATTACGTTGAAATCCAATACCAACGCAGTAGTGTTGATAACGTCTCATTGGCGCCATCCAAACGGCGTTTGACCACGGCAATATTAATCGCGTCCCACTGGTCACGGTTGCGCAATACCAATCATTGGCGTGCACAGTTTTTCTAGGTATTTAATATTTCTAAGCATTAATATATTATAAAATCAATGTTTCTAATGTTTATCTGTATTGATATCAAAATGTATATTATGGTGTTTTTTCAATATTTTCTAAGTAAATAAGTCTAATACAATTGTTATCATTTACACTAATGAAATTCATGAATAAATAAATAATAATTATATTCAAAACTTAAAATCGGATCTAACTTTACCCAACCAGTTAACATAAAATACCAAAAAAATCATACCTAAAAACAAAAAGAAAGTATTAATAAAATATAATTATAAAATAGGGGTTCCATACTTAAATCTATTTAAAAAATTATAAAAACAAAATAATCCGAACAGTCCATTCAGTGCCGCAATTACACTAATTTGGGCTCATGTGTAAATAAAATGAATGCCCCCCCCCCCTCTAGAAAATGGAAATTTTTTAATATAATTTGTTTGAAAGGTATTTACTTAATATTACTAAATTATTTTTATTTAATAAACTATAACTAAAAGTTTTAAAACATATTTGGATTTTCAAGCTTTTACTCATACAAAATAAGGTTAATTTAATTAAAACACATATAGAATATTAGAAATCAAAATTATTTAAATAAATTGATGCCATCATAAATACATAATACATCGTTAATAATTGTTTCATAGTAATACACTAATCATCAGAGAGAAAACTGAATGTCAAATTACAAAATAAGGCTAAAACGAAAACCTGTAAAATTAACATTTAATACTTCTTCACGAGGTGCTTGAAACTTGAGAGTGTACGTAGTATTCCTGTGAATTTTCAAAATAGTGTTGAGAGTATATGAATCGCTAACTGCAGAAACGAGTCAAGTCCATTTTTATCAATTTTGATTTTATTATCATTTTTTGTTAAGCACACGTAAATACATCATTTACTGTAGAAAGGAGTCAAATCCGACTATCCAAATGCTAAATATAGTGTTTGGAAATTTCACTTTACTACAGAAAGGGAACATGTCCATGACATGTCCCATTTCTGCAGTAAACATCGTATATCTAATTATTTTGAATTTATCTTATCTTAGTTGTATTGAAACCAGTTAATGTCCAATCTTTCATTACCTCAAATACCTGTCCAAGATCTTTATTATTATAGTCTTATTTTCAGTCGTAAAAGTTGATCAAAACTATATAATTGACTACAAAAAATGATGGCCAATTTATTACAAAAAAACATGTTTACGTAATGCCTCATACGGGAAAAATATACTGAGAGCTAATAAATCATCATTTGCTTTATCATCTTATCATCACCTCACTGTTTCATGTTCCAATAAAAACGAAATTAAATGTCGTGAATTTATAAATGTGTTGGTTGAACATACATTTTGTCTTCGAAATTCCACAACGAGCTTTTTATTTCCAATCAACAAAGCACACAACGGAAAGTTGCCAATCAACGAAAAAAAGTTGGAAGATATCAAAAATACATTGAAATTTATCCCGGGGTATATTGGATTTTGTTAACCAATAAGTGAATGGCCTTCAAAATCTGATGAAAATGTATTAGACTAAAAATATAATAACAAAAATGTATTAAAAATAATTTTATATTTATATTTAATAATAACATAAGTTATATAAGTTATATTTGGTAAAAATAAATTGATGAATAAAAACAATATTTTGCATATTTTGATATTGTTTTTCTCCCTACATCGATAAATAAGATATGAAAACGATGTTTTCTGCAAAAAGGAGACATGTCCATAACTTAAATTTATTAATTAAAAAAAAAGTTATAAAACTTTTTTTTTACAAAGTAAATTAAATTTTTAAGTGATTTAATTAAATATAGAGTCTAAAAGTTAGAAGTTTTTACATTAACATTTTATAAGTTGTTAATCATCATTCCTGAAAAATTAGGAAAAGTCGACTTGTCCCGTTTTTGCAGTTAACGATTCATATATATGAATATGTAGTATACTTAGAGCTGTTCGGTTATTTTGATTAATCAAAATTTTCTCCGATTAATCGATTTAATCGATTATTTTACGTATTAAAATAAAAACGTATTTTGATTAATCGATTATAATCGATTAATCAGATAGATTTTAATCGAATATCGATAAATTCTTTATTTAAAATAAATCAGAATAAATCAATGAACTCTTTTTATAGCCATTTCCTGTCGTTCCTGATATTGGTTATTTGTGTATCTTCTATTATGAATGATTTGATACAGACGACGTTATATTATTTCCATTCTAATTATTAAAATGGTGCTTTTAGTATTTATTTTTAGTATTGCTTTAAATATTTAGCCATCAAATATACATTTTATTTATATCTCATATTAGATATATACTGGGTCTGAGTATACTACCGTATTATACTATTATTGTATTTTTATAAAGTTTTAGATAATTTTTATTGAATCATGAATTTAAATTTTAAAATATTTTATTAACTTTAAAATATAAGATTCGGTCCCTTGTGGAATATCATGGTTTATTTTCTTAGGACCACTATGAAGTATAAGACATAAGTATTATTAGTTATAAGTTTTTACCACATATTCCTGCAAAATTTAGTTTTTTAATTAGCAACTACTAACTTTTAATTAATATTAAATACTTTCAAAGGCTTTTTTGGTATAAATCTATTAATGAAATCAGGAACTTTTGGAACTTATTATTTAATACAATTTCAATGTTTACTAATTAGTAAATAAATAACTTACTTATTGATTAAATTATAAACTGATTCTATAAATTTAATGATAAATCCTTGTTTTAACTAATCGATAATCTAGTTTTGATTAATCAAAATTAATTAACCGATTAATCATTTTTCAATTAATTGTACATATTGATAATCGATCTCCCCAAAAAATAATCGAACAGCCTTAAATACATCACAGGTAGAAACCGATTTTAAAAATAATATCTTATATCAATACATTATAGGTACTAATAAATAATAATAACCAAAGTATTTATACTTCTTAACATAATATATTACAATGTAATAATATATTATATTTTCAATATGTCTAATAAGAACTAAATTTAAATAATCTTTCTTATTTTAATAAATTATTTCAATTTTTCTCAATGTTCTCAATTTTCTCAATACTCCTCTCTTAATTTTTTCATATTCAGCCGCGATTTTAAAGACTTTGTATATTACCTGCCAATGAATTTTTAATTCGAAACCGGTCATATTTTACAAACATAATAGTACTTCAGGATAAGCATTTATTATTATTTATTATGAGCTATTTGTTTATTTTTTAACTATCTATTAATTTACGAGTGTTAATCATTGATTAATTTTTAATTTTTATTTAATTTTTTATTATTTCATTATAAATAAAAACGTCTGGAACTGAATATAAAAATTTAATGATAGTTATGGTGTAATACAAAATCATATAATATGAATAAAAGTACCAAACATGTCATGCTTTTTATTTATTTTCGGATTTTTTTTTAGAAACAAGGCTTTGTGTTCAGGGTATGCAGCCACATATCCTACACACCCCTTGCGCACGACCATGGTTGGTATTCGGATTATTCCTCGCTATGTGCACGGCTTACGGGCTGGTACCTATCATGCGATCAGCGGGTAAATAATAGCTCGATGTATATTAATAGGATTCGGTTCGCGAACGGAAAACAAACGGGAAATGTGTACCGACGTGATCGATAGAATAACAATGTGTTCCGGTCGGCGCAGGTACCGTGGAATTCGAACGAGCGCGGCAGCAGCAGCAGCGGCGGCGGTGACGGTGGCGGTGGTAGCGGCGGTTGCGGTCACCGTCAGACACATACAGCGCAGTGCCGCGGGGGTACCGTGATAACGGTTCGCCAGGAGAAAGCATGCCAGAGTACGCCACTAACGACGAGTATTACGCGGTGTTGTGTTAACACATTATCGGACCCGACGAATTTTATCATAGCAACAACAAATAACAACAACTAAATCAACGAGAACGACAGTAGCAGCGGTGATCGGTCAAAACTACTCGACAACCGGCATACGTTCATGGTGTTGTGGTCGTCATCGTCGTCCTAGCCGGAGAAAACGTCGTGTTGGTCGGAATCGGCCGCCGACGCAGCCGATCGATCCGTCGTGCGCCCGAATGGAATAGAGCCCGTGCAGACGAAACGTTATACGGACTCGACACTCCTGAGATCGCGACACAATCGTTCCGCTGTGGTCGGCTCCGTTGTCTGAGGTGCGTTCCGTGCACATTCGATGTGTTGCTTATCCGCGGTGATCCATAAGTGCGTCCCGCGTCACGTTCGACTGTTCAACGATTTCTGTACAGTATGTTGTCTGCTCCCATAATGTTGGTGTCTCGTCACCGCATCATTAGTCGGTTTTTTATTTTATTTTTCTATCATTTCTGGGACTATTTGCGAAATGCGTTGATTGCCGTTATGCACACTCGAGTGCAGTTTTGATAAATACCGGACGGTAGCGTTGTATATATTCCTGGTGTCACTTTATTAATTAAAAAAAAAAAAACTCTATGTTACTATAACATACAAACGAGCATATTTTCCCAGTATTTTTATACTTATTGTATGTGATGATCAGTGTCAAGCCGTTTGGAGGGAAAAATGAAAACTGTTTAATAACATCATACTGTTATAATTTTATTTACCCAGAAGTCAAGGTAGCTATAAGTTTCTATACTTGTATTAGAATCAAAATCTTGGCTATGATATTTATGTTTTTTTTTTTTACATTTTACTTGATTCACCAATATATTTGAGTGCATTGATTATTAATTTTTGACGGTCCATTATGTAAGGTCTATTTTAGAAGGTGGAAAAATGTATTCCCTAATTGAAATTTGGTCATTTCATAAATTCATTTAACTTAATGTACCTAATTTTAATTAATAAATATAATACTGACCTTTATGATTTTTTTTTTTTTAATTTTTATATTTCTATAGATAATTTATTGAAAGTATGGAATTAGATAAAATGCTTCAAAACTCTTCATTAAAAATGTATTCTAGTGAAGTAGCTTCACAAGGTATGTAATTATATTTTAAATTTACCTTCTACATTAAATTATCAATTTCTAAGATGTATTTACAATGTATAATATTTTTATTCAGATAAAATGATTATAAGAATAAAAAAGCAAGAACATGATGTAGATATTGAAAGTAAAGATACATCAGTAGATCATGAAGATATTGTGTATGTTTGTATAATATTAATTAAAAAATATAAAATAACTAACTTTAATAACTTAAATATTTAATTTACTATTTAAAATATTAAAAAACATTTTTTTGATATAGGTCATACACTTGTGAATTTGTACGAAAAGATGATAATGATGAAACTCTATCAGAATTAAGTGACATATGTGATGATGAATCAATGGAATCAGTTCGACAAGATGAAAATTTCAGTGAGTTCAATCAAAATTTTTATCAATACTTGGTTCTTCTATCTCTCAGTTATTTTTATTTCTAAAAATATAAAAAATTATTGAGTTGTAATATAATTTAATATATTCATTTTAAGTAAAATTATAAAAGTATGCTAAAAAAATAGTTTTATTAATTCTACAATATAACTCATATTTTTTAATATTGTGTATTAAATAAATAATTAAATAATTAAACAATATTAATTGTTTAGTATTTTTAATTTTAGTATTGAATTAAGAGTACTCTAGATATTATACTAAACTATTATAAAATCACGGTAGATAAAATATTTACGGTAGATAGCATATTAGATGAGTACCTAATTAGGTTATTTTTAATTTATATTAATTTAAAAAGAAAAGTTACTTACTATTTTATCATATTTACAATTTCAGTAAGTACTTTCATAATGACATGAAATGTGTAATATTTTTTTTTTATCTACAAATTGTATATAAAAAGAAATTAAATAGATTAACTTATAAATAATATAATTATTCCAGTAATTGTAATATATTGAATATATACATAATAGTAGGCAAAATTAGTAAATATAAAATACAGAAATCAATGACAATGACCATGTTCATAAATATGTTAACATATTATGTACAAAGTCTGGTTTTTAATAACTATTGATTAAATTTAAAGTATTATATTATTTAGTTATTAATAATAATTAAAATTATTCTACTTGAAAATTTGTAATTATAATTGTTATATAGTATACCCAGCTATAACTAATTCTGATGACGAAGATACTACTGATGTTACTTGGCAACCACCAAATACTATTTTATCACCTACAGAACGTTTATCTCGCAAAAATATGAAGTGTCTATATCCTAAAGTTGGCAAGTCTGAAACAAAAAAAAAGTATAAAAATAAAAAGACCTGTGAAGAACCGGCTGCTAAACGTTTGGTATATTCCACATATATTTATTTTTATCATTAAAGAATAAGATAAATTATATTTCTTAAATTATTAGAAAAAGGAACGATTATCAAAAATTAAAAAAGTTTTAGAAGATATAAATATTCCCAAAACAGATACCAATTTAGATCAACCAGTTGAAACAACTTCAAATGAATTAATGACAAAGAAAATTGGGGATTCACTCATTCCTAAAGGTAATAATATTGTAATTAATTATTTTATCTAAATTTTTCTGTATTTAATTTATAAAATTATTACATTTTATAACTATTCATCTATATTAAATAAATTATGATTTTATATTGAATCTTTATCCATATTTTTAATGTAAAAAATTCTTCAGTGATTATTGCTAAGATTAGATTTTTTCAAATATTTTAATGTTCTACTCATTTGGTTATAAATCTTTTAAAGAAAATTAGACCATTTTAAATATTCATACAGTATTTTATTTCAAGTGGGTGAATACATCAGGTATCAAATATTTACATTTAAAAGTATTGTGATCCATATTTGATTTGTACTTTTAAGTATTTAATATTTACCTCTGTTCAGACACCAAACGAGTTAATTGTAAGCCATATCTGTTAATTAGCCGTACAAAAATCTACTTTATTTTCCTAGATGGTATATTATGAAATATGCATTTATAAATTATTTTAAAATTATTTTTATCATCATATTTTGATAATGATATTTCAAAGTTGCTTAGCACTATTATTATTAAAGTTTAGTTTATATATCCTTTGTCAAAGACCATTAAAAACTGTAAAAATCAATTTAAATTTAATAATTTTATTATATTTATATTATCATGATTATCTTCCAGTTTATAAACCAAGAAAAGGAATGGCTACACCAAAACAACGTTTGGGTCGAATTATAAAAATACATAAAATGATGAAATAACCATTGATGAAAAAATCAGCATAAAATGCATTTTCTTATTTGAGTGCCAAATAATTCAAATGATATTATCGAACAGTAATTTACTTACTGTGTTCCAAAAAAAATGTATATAGAAATGTAAATCAAATTAAAACTACTTAAAAGCATTCTTACTTTTATTGATATATTTCATTAATTTAAATCTGTAAAAATATACTATAATATTGTAATATGTTTTTTTTTTTTTTTTTAATAATAATAATTAACAAATAATACGTCCAAACTTTTTAAAACCAACTATATTGATGAAGTTAATAGAGTGTGTATATATACTAATACATATAATAATACATACATGAACCAAAATCAATAATTTTGATTTTGAGTGATTTAGTTCTAGTAAATACTTGTCTTAAATAGTTCTGTAATTTTTTTTTTTAAGAATTTTATATTTACGGTAGAAATACAAAGACTTTTGTAGTTACGATTTCAAAAACTTACGCATTTTTATTTGTAAAACAATACTTGTGTATTTAAAAATAGTACACATTTTAAATTATTATGGCTTAATAATGTATATTTTTGACTTTGGTGCCTTCAGTTTTATTTATTAAAATAAAATTAGTCAAATAGTAATTTATATATGAATAGTTGTATTATATTTTTTTAACAATTTAAAACTATTAAAATGTAGAACACAAATTATAATTACCATAGTTTTAACATAATGTAATATACTTTTGTATACATTACTAAGTATTTATATTATTTCAATTATTTCTGATTAAAATCATTATTTTACTAATTTAAATATAAATTACACTCAGAAATTATTAAAATTTTATTGAAAAAAAAATAAATAAATAAATAACATTATGTTTTACGTAAATGAAAAAAATATTGGTTTTTTTTTTTTATTGTAACCAAGTATTATAGTAATAATAAGTAGTAGTTTTTTAGTAATTTCATAATTTAAGAAATATTTAGTTTTTAATTTTACTATTTAACACATATTTTATTTATATAATTTATATTATTATTTTTCACTTGAAAATTTACTATTTTTTTTTTTTTTTTGTATTTTTTTTCTTTCATCCATTGGATTTCATTTTTAGTAAGTACAAAGTTTTATATAAAGAGTTTATTGAATAATCCATGTAAACACATTGGTTAAAATGTTAATTTTTTTTTAATTTTTTATATATTAAATGCCTCAAATGAAAAAAAAAATATACGTTTATTATTTCAACCAATTTACTGTTTGTTATTACCTGTTGTAGGCTCCGAATGTACATATATAAAATCAGATGTTTGCAATCTGTATGATTTGCAATTTTATTTCTCGTGCTTCTTAAATTTTTCCATTTGAGATGAGTCTACAAAGTTATAAATCTATGATCATGTGTAAAGTATTTGGGTAAACTGTGTATTATATTCTTGGATACCAACGTTCCTTCTTTGTTATTTGTGATTGTTGTTTGTTTTATCGACTTGTTAAAATTTGAAGCATTCTAGCTTGTTAATTAAAGTTTTCTATTATCAGATATTATCAGATGTTATCACTAGTTTTATTATGGTGTTATGAAATTAATTATTATCACCTCTGCAGAGGCAAATATTTAAACATGTTGCCCAATTATTCGAATCTGATGTATTTTACTTATACAGTTCCAGTACGGTCAATAAGAATAAAACAATGTATGGTATGATAGTGTGATATGATGTATGACTTATTATCAGGGCTTGGGAATTATAGCACATAAAATCATTAAAATAAGCGCTTTAAAAATCACTTAAAAACATCATTATAAGCACTCAAATAAACATTTAAAAAACTTGAATTTAAACAAAAATATTGAATTAAAAAAAAATAAAAATAATTATCTAAAATAGGAAAAATTTCTAAATTTTCTTTTTATATGAACACAATTAAATACTAGACATATTTTGAAATTGTGTTGATTATAAATTTAAAGATTACAATTACAAAAAATATCAAAACAAAAAAATGTAGTCCATATTATAATTTTTTAATTAAAAAATCAAAAAAAAAATTATTATTTTTTAAAAAAAGTTTAGTTTTGACTTTCGAGAAATTTTGCCTTTTTGTTTATGGATTTTCCAAGAGATTTTGTGAAAAATAAAATGTAAACGATATTTATAAATAAAAAAATCTGGTGGAAGTCAGTGGCCTATGTCATCGTTTATAATTAAGCAGAAATATGCAAAATAAAGGAAAAATTATCATAAAAACAGGAAATAAGTTTTTTTTTTTAATTCCTCGAAAAAAGCGCTTTCGAATGCTATAAGTCCTGAGCCCTGCTTATTACTAATGCCTTTTATATGATTATTGGTATTTTAATAGGTAATATTAACAATATTATATTGCCATAAGTAGGTTTGGCTCTTATTATCATAGGCGGAACTACGGCCTGGGCCAACTGGGCCATGGCCCAGGCTAATTGGTTCCGTGTTAATGTAAACATTTGCTAAGTATATATTATTTTAATTGTAATAAAAAAATTAGGTATTAATGCAAAAGAAAATTGAGAAATTAACTGTACGTAATAAATAGAGTAGTTCAAATATTAAAAATATATTTAGTAGTATTACAACTGGCCATCGAAATCAAGTCATTATCAAAGGTTTTTAAATTATTGATATTTATTTTTAGAAAATGTCATTTTGAGAGTCTCGCCATATTATTTTCATTGTTCATACGTTCAGTACGGGTTTTATCTTTTTTTCTATTATTGTGTTTAAATTTCCTAATCGTCAATCGTTTATCGAATAATCCAAATATAGACATTATATAGTTATTAGTTTAATATTTTTTGTTTATTTGACGACCATACCTACTGGTGAACGGACTGAGGATACAGATGCTTGTATGGACAAGTAAATTATTAATTTTATATTTATTTTTAAGTGTTAAATTTAATTAATTGTATACTAAAGCATTACTACATGTAAGATCTAGGTAGGTATTTATTATCTAGTTATTAGTTTTCAAACCAAATGTACTTCGATATAATATATGGAAATTCGCAGTGTCACAACTTGGTGTATATTAGTGGGTGTGCAAGAAAATATTATAGAATATAGGGCCCATGTAGCCAAGTACCTAAATAGTAAATACTATATAATGTTGGCAAGATAAAATTGCGAGCGGTGTATGATGATTTTTACATAATTAATTTAAACGAATAATTATATAAAATTATATATAACTTTATTTCAAGTACTTTCCAATCTTACATAAAAAAAAAAAAAAAACCCGCGGCGGGACGCACTTTTGACAAAAAGTACCGACTGACTCGACTCGCACACTAACACACATATATTAGTGCTCTTTATATTTATAATAATCGTCGATTCTAGAACATTCGGCGGTAACATCCGATCGTTATCGAATCAATAATCTCAGAGGTCCGATAAGTGCTCCGTCGAACATTCCAAAATAAACGCTAACAATAAATAGTAAATAACTTCCACAAAAACTTTTTAAAAATGAATCATTTCAATTAAAAAATTATAAAATGTTCAGTATTTGTAATTAAGGATTGAAAATGTAAAACAAAGATTCTCATAAATAACTCCTACTGTAAACAAAAAATTTAAAAATATTATTTGTTGGTATATAGATATTATAGAGTCTATAATATAATATATATAATATAGACTGACTGACCGTCTTCGCTCAGAATCGTTTTTCTTATACAATGATATTATATCATTGAATTCAAATTTAATACCATACATTACAGTGACCCACTTGTAACCTATTGCAAAGCAGAGCGACACCCATTTGCCCACCTATTTTTTTAAAATATTTTATGTTTTTGAATACATATTTTGCTAAAAATAAGAATATAATATTTACATATTTTGACTTTTTTATTATATAAAAATCCGCGCACTTGTTATAAAATGTTATAAATTAATATTGATTCTAATCTTGCACATCTTACAATATAAAACAATTTTATAAATTGTTTAATAATATACAGAATTGTTTTGGACAGGCATATATTCTAAAATCTATATATTGGTTGATTTTTAGATATATTCGAAAAAGTCCAAATAAGGAATCAGTAAATTCCAATTTAAAAACTGTTGATATTCATAATACCACAGCAATTGCATTGCCCTCTGATCATTTGAAATCCGAAAATTTGAAGTTGCAAACAGTTTTCATCGATCTTAATGACCCAGCTTTACCATTACCATCTGATCGTTTAGAAAGAAACTCAAAATTACTTAAAGGGCCGTGCCAAGTCCATTTATCTCTTTATCCAAGAGTAAAATTCGGGGATCGATTTCGTTCTTTTCAAAAATCATGGTACGAAACTTTTAAATGGTTAGAATACAGTGAAAGTATAAACGCAGCATTTTGTTTTTGTTGTCGAGCATACTCTTCGAATAATATAATTAAAAAAGGTCATATCGATAAATCGTTTATAAAGAAAGGTTTTACTAATTGGAAAGGTGCCACTGAAGCTTTTAGACTACACGAAAAGTCACAATGTCATATTGATAGTGCGATGTCGTGGGAACATTTGAAGAAAGGAATTCCCATTGATGTTAAGTTGAATAAACAAAAAGAAATCACATTAGCAACTCGTGAAAAAATACGTTTAGAAAACCGGGAAATCATCAAACGTTTAATTGATGTTATAATTCTATTAACCAAAAGCGGAAGTTCATTCAGAGGACATCTTGAGCATGAAGATAGTGTGAATAAAGGACTATTTTTAGAAATGGTAGATCTACTCAAACGATACGATCCTATTATAAAAAATCATTTAGAACATGGACCTAAGAACGCACAATATTTGAGCGGTAAGATTCAAAATGAATTAATAGCCTCAGTTCATAATGTGATGTTTCAAGAAATATGCAAGAGGTTAAATGGTCAACAGATTGCAGTTATGGCTGATGAGACCAGTGACTGTAGTCACATTGAGCAAATGGCAATCGTAGTAAGATATTTTGTAGAAAATAAACCTATCGAATTATTCATCTCTCTGGAGCGTCTAGAAACTACTGATGCACAATCCATTTTTAATGTTTTAAATATAATAGTCCATAAGTTACAACTCGATTGGCTCTCTGTTTCTTCCCTTTGTTTCGACGGTGCAGCCGCAATGGCAGGTCATATTTCTGGAGTTCAGTCCCGATGTAAAGAAAAAAACTCTAAAATATTATACGTACACTGTTTTGCTCATTGCTTAAACCTTGTACTTGTAGATTCTTGCATTTCGCGTAAAGAGTATAGTATGATTTTTGATTTTTTTGGAACTGTTCAAATAATATACAATTTTATTGAAGGCAGTCCATCTAGACACGCGATTTTTGAAAAAATTCAAAAAAGTGTTGGTGTAAAATTAAAGACATTAAAATCCCTTTCGACAACTAGATGGGTTTGTAGGGCAGAAGCTGTTACAGCAATTCGAGACAACTTCTCGGTTATAATTCAGACAGTTAATGAAATAAATTATTCAACTAAGCAACCAGAAATAAAAGCTAAAGGAAAGGGTATTATTTCCCAATGCTTAAATTTTAATTTTATTATTTGTCTCGAACTGATGCATCCTATTCTACAGTTGATTGTAAAAGTGAGTAGAGTACTTCAAGATCCCGGATTAAGTATTTTGACAGCTTTGGAGGAGATTAAGTATCTTCGTTTGACAATAGAAAATATGCGTTCCGATAGTTTGTTTTATGATGATATTTATGATCAAAGTCAGCAAATTTGTGAAGAACATGGCATAAACATACCATCAGTCAGACCTTGAAAACTGCCTGCACGAAGAGATGAAAATTGGAAAAATCAGTTTGTATTTGAGACCAAGAAAGAGGAAATCCGAGTTACTACAATGTATCCATTGATTGATTCGTTAGTACAAGGAATTGACGAACGTTTCAATCAAGAAACCACTTCAATCATTACTGGAGTGGGGAAAATGTTGAAATTTGAATTGAGCAAAGATGACATTAATTTATTGACAAATAAATTTGATTTATCAAAGGACGAATTTGTAAGTGAAATACATCTTTTGAAGGCACGAAACAAAGATGATATTCTTACTAATAAAGATTGTGCATTTTGGTTAAAATGGTTACGATAAAAAGGTATTGAGACCATTTTTTTTCAGCATAGAAAAGTATTAAAAGGTTTCTCTGTCATACCAGTCACAAGTGCTTCGTGTGAAAGAGCTTTTTCGAAGCTAACACATATTAAAACTAAGCTACGGACGACAATGACTCAAGGACGATTGGAAAATTTAATGCTTCCATATATCGAACAAACCATGACAAAAAATATCGACATTAATGATGTGATTGAAGAATTTAAAAGAATGGTCCCATATTAACGTCGTTTAACTTTATAAGTCTTAACTTTAAGATAAAAATTTAAATATTTTTAGTATCTGTATTTCACATGTAACATTTAAGTTTATATTATAAGTGATACAATTTTAGATTTATAACATCAATAATTACCTATGTTATACATTTGTATTGTAATAAAAAACATTAATGTTCCCTAACACCCTCCACCCTTATTTCTTTTGAGTATGATAGGTTCAAAATGACTCTCATGAGTGGCCCAGTCTAATTAAAATGTCTAGTTCCGCCTATGCTTATTATGCTAATAATGCTTGAATCCTGCATACATAAATATACATTAAATAACCAAGATATGCTACTTTATTTGTGTTTTAATTAAAAAATTCACAGAGGGCAGAATAAATATTTTTGAAAATCAAATATTGATATTCGTATTTTTTTTTAAAATATAAATTTTCAACTAAAACAATTTTTTTTAAACTGTTGCTAAAGTATTGATTTATAAGATTATAGATTAATTATTTAGCTTGCTATAAGAATAAGTTGATTATAATCCTTTTATTTAATATATAATAAAAAGATTCAACATTTCGATTCATTAACCTGTTATGATTCTGTGGGTTTTTTTTAACGAATTTCACAACTCGTCACATTGTGTTCGGGGGTTTCGTCCCGCATCGTGACCCTCACATAAAACTGTGGAAAGCGGGTAAAAAGTGTTTGATTAAATAAAAACTTTATATCTCTAGAAATTCTCGGACCTTATTCGGTGGTTATGAGTTATTTTTTTATAAGGGAATAGACGTATGAGGTACTTAACTACACTGCAAAAGAAACGAAAACTTTTTCCGCCACCGAACAAGTTGTGCGGATCAGCAGCATAAATTCCGCAAAAGACAGCGAAGTTCATAACGTAGAGGCGGATGTGTGGCAACAAATTCGTTTTTCGTTGATTCTCGCGTATACCTCTGTCCGATAAATGACCACATGTAATTATTATTTCAAAGATAAAAAGCCCGGGGAGAAAACGAATACTCATTCGAAGCCAGATATTGTAACTTACTATTAAATAAATGACAATTATTAGTGTTTAAAACAATGAATTTTTATCTATATAAACAACCCATTGACCAAATTGTATATTTCATCTTTTAAAAAGATTGCCGGAAAAACAAGTAGAGAAATTCCGTAAATCCGGCGGAGAACGGTACAAATTCCTAAAGAAGTATTTGTATCGTGATTAATTTTTTTTTTTTTATTGAAATTCATTAATAAACAATTAACGTCGATAATAAGTCAGCGTTAATCATTGTCAAGGAATCCGGTACACAAAGTTTGAGAAAGTGTACACGTACACGTTCTGCAACGATAATTAACATCAATAAGACCTCGGGACCTCGCTGACGCGCATTCCAGTGTTTCGTGTACGTCCTGCTCCAGAGCGCGCATAATATTCGTCGTAGAGAGGAGTGTGCGTGAGAGAGAGAGAGAGACAGAAGGTGAGGGAGAGTGAGAGAGAACATATGGAAAAATTACAATAATAATGATAACAATGTCCACAATGGTAGGTACGTTGCACGCGGACGGCTTTGATTGTTCGCGTAGGCAGAACAAGTCGTAGTGTTATTGTACCTGGCGAACACGATCAACGACCGTTGGTGAATGAAGGGGGGCAATAGACTTACGGCCGCCGTCGAGAGTCAGGACTGCCGAACCGTGACGAATCGTCCCGAAACGCACACGCGACCGAGCCACACGGACGACGCGGAGGAAGAACGGACGCAGCCGCCGATTTCAGCGCTTACGCTCGCAGCGGAGGTTGACACGACGTCGTGATAATAATCATCTCCGCTCGTACCCCTCTTGCCCGTCCTTCACCAACGCTATCCATCGTCCATTTTTGTTTCCCATTTTCAAACTTTTATTATCAGCTCCG